>BSBK01004555.1:0-347500 GCA_027943335.1 Chamaecyparis obtusa
CTGTATAGGAATGCCTCTCAGCGTAATAATATTAATAAAAAAAATTCAACCAACATTTCTTTGTAAAACCATTTTGTTCAAATCTCTTTTAATGTTGTCTATGGAAGAATAAATGGTAAGAAACAAAACAAATATTCAAAATAAACAACTAATAAAAATCTAACTAATTTCCTCATTACACTAATTCTTCCTACTACTGCAGAGCTCCATCTTAGGCGGAAAGTCTTTCCAGCATGGATAGAGTTTTAACAAACTTTGTATTGGATTCAAAAAATTAACAATAAATTTGGGTCAATAGGTGCAATTTAATTCATGCAACCTAATGGACAAGAATTCATTAAGTCATCTTTCTTCGAGTGGAGGATGATCTTTCCCTTGTGATTATCAGAAAAGAACATCCACCATGAAATTTTTTTGAGCCTATTTTCCATTTTCGATCCTTTCTTCATCATACCTATGTTTGATAGGTGGATTGCCGCTTTTAAGCTTTTTCCTACAATCAAATTTTTGGAATAATACCCTATGAAAGATAAAATTTGTACATTATATATTTATATTTTTTTTGGCTCAATAAAAGGTTGAAGTTTAAATAAGTTTATATTATAAATAAATTAGGTTAAAAGTTTATAGAATAATCATAAAATGACATTGGCAATGTCATACCAATACAAATCAAATATTCCCTAAGTATCTAGTATCAGCCCATAAACTATTACCGAATTAACCATAACCATTTGTATTGATAGAGGTAGAGGAATTGAAAAATAGAGCATTCCTAGAAAATAAAAAGCAGGCTTTTATTATATATTTACATATATAAAAGACATCCAAAAAATATTTCATTTCAATATCAGAGAGCTCTTCTCTTAGCTTCATACAAAAGGATGCAAAAAATGAAATAGAACCAACCCAAAATACATCGAATGTACCTAGGAAAAAGGAAGACTGTAAACATTAATTACATGAAGTTAAAGTTGATTGAACAAACCATCAAAGAAAAAACTATGACAAAGGACCTGCAATTAAAACTAAATAAAAATGTATCTCACGCAATGTCCAAAAGAGATGGACTAAGTTTGAAAGAAGTGACTTGGCACATGAGAGAAAGCTAGAGAAAAATACGGAGGCAGTGGGTAGTTTATATTATTCCAACACTCCCCCTTAATCACAACTACTCGCCATTTGTAATGCCTAACGGTCTCTTTGAAAGATAAAAATTTCTTTCCCTAATGCCTTGGTAAATATATCTGCACATTGATCTTCAGACCTATAAAATCTAAAAAATTTATTCATTGTTAATTAGTTGTCTAATAAAATGATATCTTGTATCTATATGTTTGCTTCTCTTGTGAAAAATTGGATTCTTGGACAATGCTATGGTAGAGTTGTTGTCAAAATGGATCTTTGTTGCATCTTCTTGTTCATATTTCAACTATTTCAACACTCTTATCATCCATATAGCTTGACATGATGCCCCTGTTGCTGCTACATACTCTGCTTCAGTAGATGAGAGTGTGACAATTGGTGTTGGTGCTGATTTGCAATTCATCATATTGAACCTTTTCAAAATATCACTTGCATAATTTGTTTGAGAAACGAATATATATCCCTTTTTTTTTTATTGACCTCAATTCCTAAAAAGTATTTCATGAGTCCCAAATCATCCATTTCAAATTATTTTTTCATAGCTTCTTTAAATAAATCAGTTGATAAATCACCCGTGAATATCAAATCATCAACATATAACCATACAATTAGAGTTCTCAGTGCTTCTTACTGGAAAGCCATGCATCAAATTTGCCTCAGGTAAGGGACTCCACCAAGGGGACCCCCTCTCCTCCTACCTCTTTATTGTTTTTGGTGAGCTTTTGGGGAACAATAGGTTACAGATGGCACATTCCAGAGAAATTGAGGGAATTAAACCAACTACTAGCCTACCCCCAGCAGTCCTTCAACAGTTTGTGGATGACACCTTCTTCTTTGGAACCTCTTTGGTTAAGGAAGCCAAGATGTGGAAATTAATGCTTGATAGGTACGCTACTACTTTGGGTCAACACATCAACTATCACAAAAATAGAATGTTCTTTTTCAACACCAATCCTTTGGTTCAAGAAAAAATCTTGAAGCTTCTGGGCTGTCAGACTGATTCTCTTCCTGCCACTTACCTTGGGCTCCCCTTAACTGTTAAATATGTGAAGCATGGAATACCATTCTGGAACGAACCCAAAAGAAGCTAGCAGGATGGAAAGGTAAGCTCCTCATTAGTGCTGGTAAGCTCCAACTCCTTTCTTCTTCTCTTCAAGGTATACCTGTCTATTTCCTTTCTATTTTTAAAATCTCTGGTTTAATGGTTGATAAACTGGAAAGGATACAACATACTTTCCTTTGGTCTAGATTTGAGGAAAAGAAACATCTCCCCCTGGTTAGTTGGGACAAGGTTTTCCTTCCTAAATCTCTAGGTGGGCTAGGCCTAAGAAAAATTCACAATCTCAATAGGGCCCTACTCTCCAAGGTGGCATGGACCATGGTCATGAGATCTATTGACTGGGGAAAAATTATGGAGGCTAAGTTCCTAGATGGTGGTCATTTTTGTAAAATATTCATGGAGCAGGGCCACCCCCACCCCAGAGGATCCAAAATCTAGAATAGCATTATCAAGTAAAAAAGTAGTTTGGATAAAGTAGCCATTTGACAATTGGGAAATGGCATGGATATCTAGTTTTGGGAGAACTCTTGGTTGCCTGATATTATTCTTGCTACCTCCCGCTTCTCCCAACTAGGAAACATACTCACTCTTGGAGTTGGTACTCTTGTCTCAAACTTTATTACCAATGGTAAATGGAATGACCTCCTCCCTATCCTATAGGATACACTGGACCTTGTCAATCTCACTACCAAAATCAGTGATTTGTTGCATTTTGTTTGCATTCCCTTGATGGATTAGCTTGATAGACTTCTATGGAAACACACCCAACATGGAGGCTTTACTATCAAAATGACTTATAGTATGTTGATCACTGAGATTGCAGACACCACATGTTGGAAGAAAGTTTGGCAGCCCCAATTAATCCCTAAAGTAAATTTCTTTTGTTGGATGATACTCCATGATAAAATCCTCACTTTTGACAACCAGGCTAAGAGGGGATTTAGCCTTGCTAACATATGATGCTTATGTAAAAATGAGGAGGAAAGTATAAATCACATCTTCTTACACTATGATTTGGCCACTATGATCTGGCATTAGATCTTATCCTGGCTCAACATTATATGTGCATCTAACAGGGATATCATGATAGGTTTCATGACTAGTATTTCCCATCCCAACACCGCCTGATAAAACTCCTATGGAATCAGGTCCTTCCCATCTTTTGTTGGATCCTATAGAAGGAGCATAATAATAGGATCTTTAGGGAGACTAAGATCACCACTACTGAGGTTTTCCACTTAGGAATTAAACTATTACAGGATAAATTTCTAGTTTCCCATTGGAAGATTCATGATCTTTCCCCCTCTAATTTTGATCACAAAATTTCCAAGATATGGGGCATTGCCAAGGGATTCTCTAAATTTGACCACACCAAACTCATAGCTCGAAAGGTTAATTTTTGGTCTCCACCCCAAGCTTCATGGAATAAACTCAATTTTGATGATTTGGTCTATGGGGGGCTCCAGGCAGGTGGAGGTATCATTCATGATCACATGGGACGATTAGTAGCTACTTATGTTGGTCCCCTTTAGAACCATACTATCAATCAGGCTGATGGTATGGCCCTCCTACGGGGTCTGAATTTTTCCATTACTCTGGGATGTACCAACATTGCTATTGAAGGGGACTCTACAGTTATCATTGAAGCTATTCAAGGAAACTCTAGCGCTGGTTGGAAAGTTGATTGTATTTTATCTAATATGCATGGTTTAATGGATCATACTCACATGACAAACATCATGCACACCTACATGGAAGGTAACTCTATGGTGGATGCCATCGATGCTACTAGTCTAGAACTCAATAGGTTACGGTGCTGGAGGGTTGTCAGTCAATTGCCCTAGTCTACTCAAGACTTGCTTAGGTAGGAAATGAGTGACGGTGAAATTGGGTCCCATGATGTTTAAAATTTGGACCTTAGTTTGGGCACCAAATGGTCGGACTAGGTGCTATTACATTTCTACCACTACTACTTGTTCTTCTCTCAGCTACCACATGGCTTGTTTCAAAGGGTTCCTCAATTACAATAGGGGGTTGATGTGGCATAATGGTATAATGTTACCTTTTATAGGCTATTATTATTTGGAATGGTTTCTAAGGAAAGTGCAATCTATAGAGGATTACAAGAGATTTAGGGCTGATTTAAATGATGCCCTCTTTGTTTTACAACATTGTTCACATATGTTGATGCCAGTGGCTTTGCTAGAAATGATTCACAAGCTTCAAGGTAATTATTATCCTAATTATGGTACCCAATGTGACTTAAAACTTTTTTACGGCCATCAGTTCACCATTTTTCACATCTTCCTTGCTAAAAATATGAGCTCTGGGTCTGGTGTTAGTGGCTTTGTGGGTGACAACCCTAGTTTTGACCTTACTAGTTTCAAGGGTGACTACAATTGTTGGGCTAGATGCTACTCTATCTTGGCAAATTCTGGGGTGTCGAGTGATTTACTTCTTGGGAGGAAGATGGGAGGTGACAGGAAGTGGATTGAACATGATAAGATAGAAGAAGAGTTCTCCTCCAACTCCATGCTCATGTACTTTTGCAAAGAGGGAGGGATTCTTCCCTTCATGGAAAATCTCATAGCCCATGACAAAATGATCTCCAAGTAGTTTTTGAAGACATGAAATTAAAGAAGAGTAACCATCAATGGGATTACATTTAAGATCAATGAGGAGGTCATCAGAAAATCTACTGGGATGCCTACTACTACAAGAAAATGGAAGAGAACCTCTAAAGCCCAGGCTAAAAATGACTTCATTTAGTTTTTTAAGAATGAGGAAAGCCCGGTGTATAAGAATGGGGGTTACAACATTTCTGACCTCCTGGAATTCTGGCCAAAAATGTGCAAACTGGTTATCAAGTATTTCACTCTAGAGGGATGCTATGGTACTTTCTACAATTACCATCTCCTCTTTTTAAATTATTTTAGGCATAAAATATTGATTTCCTTACCCTTTTACCTATTACACTCCTTGGAGTCCAATGTCAATGATGTTAATGAGGCTATCTTACTGGGGAAGAAACTTGTCTACATCCACTAGGGCCTTATCCTTAGACTATATAATTTCCACAAGGCCCTCTTGGCTCATCCTGCTATGAAAATCATCCAAACTACCCAGCATCTTCTATCACCCTCGGTCTCCCTCAAATAGGGCTTCCCCATGCCCTCAGAGTCTAAAGGTTGCTCCACACCTGCTGCCAGCCCTAAGTCCTCTAAGACTCAACCTATTCCTGGTTCGCGGACTGGTCCCAAGCATGACCTTACCCCTGAAGATTCCTCTTAGCTCCGCCCCAAGGAGCATAAAAATTTAATTAGTAACCTAGAATTCCCTATGTATACTGACCCCCAACCTAGCTCTTCCCCTCACCCTTCTCATATTGTTAAATAGCAAGGAAAAAGAGCTATCAAAGAGATGATAAATCAGGAGGATGCCTCTATGGGTTCCCCCAGTAGGGAGGACTCAGATAATGGTTCTGACAATGTGGAGGATAAAAATGACATTCAAACCACCATGTTTGTGGAGACTAAGGTGGATAAGAAACCTAGTGTTGGCAAAGACACTACGGGAGGTGGACTAGTGGGGAGAATCAAATACCAAATTACTTCCCTTGAGAACATGATGGCCAACTTATCCAGGACCAAGACAACACCAATAGAAGACTGGCTGATGTTAGCAAATTTTCTCTCAAGGTCATGCATGCATCTACTACCACTCTTTTTCTTCTCAATGAGAAGGCCTTGAAGGGGAAGGAATCTGTGGAAGGAAACCATGAGCTCTTCAATTTCCTGAATGAAGAGTGAGCTGCTCTGTCGCTATCAAAACTCTTACAGGATAAATAATGACTCTATGGCTAGACTAGAGTGGGACTGTGAATGGTGATGTGGTTAACTCCAAGCCCAATAGTTAGAATGGTTCTTTTTTATTTTAGTAATAGTTTTAAAACTTTAAGTATTGTTATTAGTGTACACTCAAAATATGCACTTCTCTAAGTCATTACTTCCAAGATAATCCATGTATTGGAAACCTTGAGAAAGTGACCTAGAGCTCCCTAGGCATGGAGTCACAAGGGTGTTTAGAATGCTCTCAGCTAGAGCTATTAAGCCTATAACCTTGCTAGTAAACCATGCAATGGGAGATTCAAAGAGACAATGACAAGAATGTCAATAACCTCAAGAATAAAAATGGAAATTCAATACAATGCTATGCTAGAAATGAAGATGCAAGAATGCAACTAATCTATGGAAATGAAAGTATTACAAGCATTTTCTAATTAAGCTATGTGAGTTAAGCTAGAACATGAAAGGAAAGTAGACTAAAATTCCATGAAAGATAAGCTAAATGCAAGAATGAAAGCTAGAATGCAAGAAGATCTCCAAAGCTCCAAAGTCACCAAGAAATCATGTAGCACAACATTAGCATAAAGAGTGGATCCTTTGAATGAGAAAAGAGCTCTCCTTTTAAAGATAAATGGACCACGGAGATTAAGAGGCAAAAGATTTGATCAAGGGTGGAGTTTGAAAGTGGGATCAATCCTTGTGCACAAATATCCTCCAATGAGAAAGAAGTGTTTTTCTTCTTTTTATAAAATATGAATAATGCTTTATTTGTGCAACTTAGGATAAGAGGTAAGTGGGGGGCCTTTTTTATTTAATAAAAGGGGAGAGAATTCCTTTTATTTAAATAAAGACTTAGGATAAAATGGTTAATCCATAGAATATAATCAAATAAATGATAGAATTAGGATTTGATCAAGGAAATTGATTTAATTTTGAAAATATTTGCAAAGCATTGATTCAGGGATTTGATAAATTGAGGAATGGGGCCCAAAGTCTAGGTGACCATTTTAGGGTGCATACATTTTCCCCTCTTTGACTAATGTGAGATCGATTTGGGATCACATGTAGTCAAAGAATGAAGTTGAAATGTGAGATCAATTTGGGATCACAAAACAACCCAGATGTGTGTTTGATGGATGACCACATATCAGGAAAAAGATAAGCTGATTGAAAAAGACAAGACCAACACCCTTATAAATAGGTAATTGTCAAGTTTGAAGCAAGGTTTGATTGATAGGTTTGATAAAGCTGAATCAAAGATTGAATTTTGATAGGTACTACCCCCTCATGATTGAAATTGAAATGAGATAGAGGAGAAATAGTAAATTAATAAATTTGATCAAATCACTAGAAATCATAATCAAAGATGAAAGATGATAGAATAACCATCAAGCAGTGAAGATATGCCCCAGTTTGACTAGGTTTGACTGAGAAAGATATAGGATAAAGATGAAGTCAAACCTTAGAGAGATGAAGTGAAGGAGATGAATGGAAGACTAGGATAGTGAGAGAGATGGGGATGAAGAAATGAAGATGCCCCAGTGAAGATCAAAGGATCAGGCTTCAAATGGTCAGCCAACTGCGCAAAAGAAGGAGAAAATTTGAAATGTGATTATAACTATCAAGATGAACCTAGATTTTGATTTTGATCCTGAAAATGGATCCAAGATGTCGACATTAGCCAAGGGTGCAATTTTTGTGCAATTCTGAGATGTTTTGAAGATTACGTCAAAAAGTCAAAATACTATTATAAGGGGTAAAAAGGTCATTTTCAAATTCATTTATCTTATTGTGATTGTGAGAACTTCGAGAGATCAGAGAGAGATTCTGGCTCAATAGGCAGTGATTCCCATCCACACACATCGATTCGAGCATGGTCGGTTGCACAACCGGCCTCCTCACTATGGTGCCCCGATAAGTTTTTAGAAAATACTAGCCTTTTGAGTTAGTTTATGCATTTAAAAACCATTTTTTAATATTTCAAATTATACTAATGCAAAATATCGTATGACAATTTTAAAGTATTGCACACATGTTGGAGATTATATCGTGTGATAGTTCATTAACTAAGAAAGTATTGCACAACCATTTGAGAAAGCATCGCGCGATGCTGGATGAAATGGCATGCGATATAGGGTGAACTATCGCACCAAGCAATAGCATCGCACCACTATGTAAAAAACTATCACACGATACAATTTCAAGAAAATGTGTTGCAAGAGTATAACAAGAAGTATCATATAGTCTTAATTTGAGCAAAATAACATGGGTACAAACGATTTTTGCATTTGATATTAGTTGCACTATTTTTAGACATCCATCATGACAAGCTCTAACATCTAGTTTGTAGGTTATGGCTTACAGGAGGCTTTTTCAATGTGCACCATCAAAGCACTGAGGGTAGTCAAGTTACGCTACGTCTGGGATTTAGATACTCCTGGTAGAGATGATCTAATCAGCATGGAGTTTGAGTACCTGCTGGATATGCCCCATATATGGGAAAACCATGGGTTGCTGACGACCTTGGCCGAGAGATGGCACAATGAGCACAATACCTTCCATCTGCCAACTGGAGAGGCATCGATCACATTAGAGGATGTCTACTAGATCCTACATATACCTAGCCATGGAGATCCGGTGAGTACAATCATGTTTGTAGATGTTCATAAATGTAATGTTTCCATATGATGAAAACTGACATGATTTTTTGTTGGCATATGTATACTACGATCAGACTCCCACAAATGGGAGATAGGCCATCCAGGACTTCTTTTAGGATGTGACTATCATAGATAGACATTTTAGATAGGATCATCTGATCGAGGAGCATGGTCAGGACTACCTAGTGGTATGCATCATGTGCTCGATAGTAGCACAAGCCTTGATCACTGACAGGAGCCAGAGAGGGTTCCCACTAGGCTGGGGGAGATTGGTAGCAGATTTGGTAGCACAGCCTAGATAGATGGCATGGGGCCTAGCCATCCTAGTAGACATGTACCATGAGCTACATGAGATTGTATATAGGGAGGATAGATCTTGGGCATGCAGAGCTATCCTGGCTCAGTTATGGGCGTGGGAGCATATAGTCATTGTGTGACCACATGTATAGCCTCAAGAGCAGAGATGCCTCTACATATATAGGTACATGGGATTTATTTCATAGCCCCATAGTAGAGATCTGACATACTATAGGAGCCTACTTGATGAGTTGATAGCCTTTGAGTGGAGGCCATACAGGCAGTGTGAGTTGTGGAGCGACAGGGATCGCGAGCTTGGATACATGTTGTGTAGCCGGCCACTATTAGGTCAACATGTGGATATTGTTGAGCACTTTGTTATCACTCAGGTATGGAGGTAGTTCGGCCATCAGTAGAGGGTACCAGTGGAGACTACGACATACACTTGGATTAGGGAAGATGAGGGATTGGGGTGGTTGTCGATGTTGGACTACCAATAGGAAATACAAGAGACAATAGGGTTACACAGAGAGCCATGGGATTATCTACTTGATATGGTAGATGCAGGTGTAGATACTGCATATAGAGAAAAGTGTCAGAGATGTCCATTTCCTAGGTTTATTGTCCTAGATGCATAGCCAGAGGCAACAGGTGGGGACAGGGATGATGATGATGATGGGGGAGATGGAGGAGGGAGGAGGACAGTGGATAGGGGATAGGGATCCTGATCAGATGGTGGGAGATGGTCATGTAGATAGGTATGCAATGATGAGGAGGGAGAGGAGGATGCAACAAGACTAGTTTGTCAATGGGTGGATGCAGGGCAGGAGCAGCCTGTGGATAGGGGAGTGGAGGATCTCTATCCTAGGATTCAGGGCTTAGAGACTAAGATACAATAGCTGAGGAAAACTATTGCTATACATGGTCATGAGCTAAGATAGAGTAGTGTGCGAGGGTAGCATGAGATGCTCCTACAAAGATCTGGAGGGAGGTGGCATGGGCAGCATATTATCATGGTCTATACATAGTAGTCATGCCAGAGGGACAAAGGGTGCCACTCTACTCCGAGAGGGTTGGAAAATTGAACATGGTAGGTGATAGGATGGGCCCACCACCACCACCACATGATGGGGTGAGTCAGTCCCAAGTCTAAGGCTTAGATGTACAATCATATCTTGAGACTTTGATCCAAATTTTGGGATCTCACATTGTACTTATCTTTTACGATTTATCTTTTGTACTTGTCTCATTGGTGAAGGATGTTTCAGTATATTGTCTTGTTATATTTCTCAAATGTATGATATATGTTCATAAATGCTCATGTATAGTCTCTCTCATATATGTATGTTTAGTTCTCATGTTATGATATAGACTCATGTTTCTAAAAATGATCTCTTTATGATATAGATATGATGATAAGATTAACCCCTTGTGATGGTAGGAAAGGATGTGATGTAAAAGATAAGGTGCAAAAGACATGATCAAGAAAAAGTGAAAGGTGAGTGCAGTTGACCGACAAGTCTGTGAAAGATGAAAGGAGAGCTCTGTCCATATGCAAGATGGAAACTAAACTAACATGAACTTGAGAATGCAAGCTACTATGAAAAGTGGTTTACTTGAAAGGTCACAAAGCCATTAGACTCTAATAATCATCATCGAGCTTTATTGGTAGTGTCATAAGATCATACAATACACACTAGTATAACAACGGGTATCTGAATATGATCTGTATCAGATAGGTATGTGGGAATCCCACCTAAGCATCAAAGACATGTAGGTCTAAATTACTAGTGTAGTGAGGCTCCCTAAGTTTGGTATAGAAAGATTATGCTCGCATTGAGACACAAGAAATTCAAGATGACTATAAGCATGCACTTGTAGAAAATAGTCAAGGATAATACTTTGTAGATCCTAGTGTCAAGTGGAACAAGCATGAATGCTCATGACATTTAGGATTAACAAAATATACCCACAGGTAGAAAATAAATAAAACATGTCGTCATGCCCCCAGTCTTCTGGCTAGGCACCATTGAAAACTATTAGGGAGAGAACACTCATCAAAGAAATCATCATAGATAGCACACAAATAAATAAATTCAAACAATTCTTAGTGAGTCAAGTGTTTAAGTGCATGTGTATAGGTCATAGAGTCAAACTTTGAGTATCGCATCTACCAGTGGGAAATATCACATCATTCTAGACTGCGGGTGGGATATCTGATAAGTGTTAAGAAACACTTGACACTGGGGAAGTGTTGAAAAACATAGTTTGGGGTGGTGTTGAAAAACATCATTTACAAGATGTCCTAAAGACTAATGTATCCATGAGACCAAAGCTAACACAGTTATGCCCCCTAGATAAAGACAAAGACCAATTCCAAACCAAGGAAATAGGAACAAGGCATGATGGAGAAAGACTAAGTGTCGAGGATGTGTGTTGAGAAACAAGTGTGCAAAAGCCTCAAGTAGTGCATGTTTTGAGGTTTTCACCACTTGACATATTTTTTAGGATTTTTTTTATTTTTTTGTATTTTTGCTACCAAGGCACCTGTTTCCAGGTTTTCACCAAGGCACTTTTTCTATTTTTTTGAATTTTTTGCAATTTTTTTATTTTATTTTATTTTTTCAGAACTTTATATGCTTTTTAGGATTTTTTTAGCATCATATATGAATTTTTTGGAATTTTCTCAAGATCAATAAATATGTATAGAGGATTCCCCTAGACAGAACAAGCATCATGGATAGAACTTCTTTAGGTGCAAGATATTGATAGGATTAGGGAGTTGCTCTCCCTCTTCAGTAGATAATAAATAAGCACCCATCCCAAAAGTTGCAGTAATGATGTAAGGTCCAAGCCAATTAGGTTTGAATTTACCCTTTTGATCTCTATTTTGTTAGTTCTTAGGATTTTCTCGTAGGACAAGATCTCCCACTTGGAATTCTCTATGGTGAACCTTTTTGTTGAAGGCCTTGGACATACGCTTTTGATAGACCTTCATATGGTCAAATGATGCTTTACATTTCTCATCAAGAAGTTCTAACTCTGGGAGTCTCATGGCGTGGTAGTCTTCATCTGTCACTAGACCTTTGAGGGAAACTCTAAGTGAAGGAATTTGAACCTCTAAAGGTAACACTGCTTCAACACCATAAGTAAGGGAAAAAGAAGTAGCCCCTGTAGGAGTACAAATACTTGTTCTATAAGCCCACAAAGCTAGATTTATCTGTAAGTGCCAATCTCTATCATTCTTGTGAACTATTCTATGTAAGATTTTAAGAATGGTTTTATTTGAAGCCTTTTCTTGACCATTTCCTTGTGGGAAGTAAATGGAGGACCAATATTGTTTGATCTTGAATTTCTGGTAGAGTTGTTTAAGGTCTTTATTTTTAAACTGACCTCCATTTTTAGTGACAATCTTAGGAGGCACTCCATATCAACAAATGATATGATTCAAGATGAAAAGAGAAACTATCTTGCCCGAGGCAATAGAAAGTGGGATAGCTTCTACCCATTTAGTAAAGTAGTCAGTAGTAGTGATGATAAATTTGTGTCCACCTGATGAGTTGGGATGAATCTTCTTGAAAAGATCAAAGGCCCAACATTGAAATGGCTAATGAGATATAGAAGGAATAAGCTCCTTGCCTGGAGCATGTATCAGGTGACCATGTTTTTGACACTTTTCAGATGAATTTGCAAAAGATACTGCATCAGTCTACATGGTAGGCCAATAGTACCCCACCCTAAGCAACCTTTGGTCCATGGAAAGACTATTGGAATGTCCCCCATAGATGCCCTCTTGAATGTCAACTAACGCTTGATCAGATTCTTCCCTTTCTAAGCATCTAAGAAGCATCCCATCTAGACCCCTCCTATACAAATCACCGGAGGTAAGGGTATGGTGAGAGGCATTTTGGGTAAGGTTTCTTCATTCAGAGAGGTTAAAGGTATCAGGGATAATGCCATCATTAAGGTATGAGTAAATGGCTCCATATCGGGATGATTGATGACCAACAAGGGTACAAATAACATGGATTTCTTGGGAGTCATAGATAGGATAATGTATCTCTTCCACCAGGAATTCAAAGCTAGATTCATGCTGCTCTAACTGAAAGAGTGAAGCAAGTGTGGCCATAGCATCAACTGCTTTATTTTTTTCTCTATGGATTTACTGAAATGTGATGAATGTAAAATACCGTCTCAATGAATCAACCATTTTCTTATAAGGTACCATTTTCTCATCTTTTGTATGATATTCTTCATTGACCTAGTTGATTATCAACTGTGAATCCCCATAGATATGTAGCTCTATGATTCTGCATTCTATGGCCATCTTGAACCCATTTGTCAAAGCTTCATACTTGACAATGTTGTTTTTACATGGGAACAATAACTTGTAAGACCTAGGAATCATGTACCCATGAGGAGAAATAAACAACACACCAGCTCTTGAATCATTTTGCATAAAAGATCCATCAAAGAACATCTTCCATATTCTTGTAGTCATGTACATGAGATGCTCATCCAGAAAAGCAACTTGAATAGGTGCACTATCTTGAATTGGGAAGTCAGCCAATTGATCAGCTATATCTTGTCCTTTGATAGCTTTACACTCAACATACTCTATGTCAAATTCTAAAAGAATCATCATCCATTTAGCAAGTCTACCTATGAGGGCAGCCTTACTGAGAAAATACTTGAGAGGATCATTTTTTTCTATGAGGTGTATTGTGTGTGCAAGCATGTAATGCCACAACTTTTGGGAAGCAAACACCACTGCGAGGCAAGCTTTCTCAATATTGGTGTAATTAACCTCATATGAAACAAGTGTACAACTAATGTAATATATAGCTCTTTCTTTCCCATTTTCATCAAGTTGAGCCAATAATGCCCCCAAGGAAGATTTTGTTGCTGAAACATATAGTATAAGTGGCTTCCCTGGGATAGGAGGCATTAAAATAGGAGGATTTTCCAAGTATTTTTTGATTTAGTACATGCTTTTTTGACAATCCTCATTCTAGATACATTTAACTCCCTTATGCAAGTCCTTATTGAGAGGTTGAGCCCTATCTACTAGCTGTGAAATGAACCTCATAGATTGAAGACACCCTTGAAGAATCCTCATTTGAATGATGTTTTCAGGAGGTGGCATATCTATAATCGCTTGGACCTTTTCAGGGTCTACATCTATTCCCTTTGTTGAAATAATGAATCCTAGTAACTTTCCAGAGGTAACACCAAATTCACACTTTTTTTGCATTTAATCTTAGTTGGAATTGTTCCATGTGATCTAGAATGACTTCTAAATCACCTAAGTGTGTGGCTCTTTTCTTAGATTTAGCGAAGGTGTCATCCACATAATCTTCCATATTTTTATGCATCATGTAATGAAAGATTGTTGTCATAGTTCGTTGATAGGTGGCTCCTACATTCTTTAATCCAAATGGCATAACGTTCCAGCAATAGGTACCCCATGCACAAGTGAATGCAATCTTTTCTTGGTCTTTAGGAACTATCTTGATCTGATTGTATCCAAAAAAACCATCCATCAATGAATAGATCTCATAACCCACAGTCATGTCCACTATCATATCCATATTTGGGAGTGCAAAATCATCCTTTGGGCATGCTCTATTAATATCTCTAAAGTCTATACAAATGTGAATGGACTTGTCATGTTTGGAAACTAGTACAATATTTGAAATCCATTCAGCATAGTCAATAGCTCTTATCAATCCTGCACTGAGGAGTTTTTCTAATTTTTCTTTGACTAGAAGAGCTATATGAGGATGCATTTTTCTCAATTTTTTTTAACTAGTTTCACACCTGGAGCTATGGACAAGTGATGCATAATAAAATTAGTGTCCAACCCTGGCATATCTGAATAAGTCCAAGAAAAATTAATTTTCTTTCTCTTTAAGAACTTGGTGTATGTTTCCGTTTCTTGTGTTGACAAGGACTGAGCCAAGTGTATCATCTGTGGAGCCTCATTTGTACCCAAATTAGCTGACTGACTTGGGTCAACAAGCACTGAAGATCTATCTTGAAAGTAACTTGGAAGATGATCAAGTACCTCATCCTTAGGCACCTCAGAGAGATTTTCACCCTTGGATACGTCATTTATTTTGACTATTTTTGGTTCTGAAACCACCACACGGTGGTTTTCACCATCAAAACTCTTATTCTTTTTTTCTTTTCTTTTTATTTTTAGACTAAGGTACTTCATGTCTAGCTCTGTCATGTTGGTAGCTAGTTCACTAGTGGAAGAGACTATGGGTTCAATTGCATTCAGGTAACAGGTTATCTCATAGTCATTCTATAATGTCAAGAGCTCAGGTTCTTGATAACGTTGGGACCAATGAATGAGATGAGGGTTACCAAGAGGCAAGTCAATGGTAGGTTCAAGGTTGTGAATATAGATGATGTCATCTCTGGTGACCGAAGAGCTAGAGTTTGTCAAGTATTCTTCTAAGTTACCCAAATCAGGATTCATCCTACCAAGGGAAGCATCATCCACTAAGGCAGCACGTGGGTTCTAGTCCTCTAATCCTACATGTGACTCATCAGCTACCTCTGGAGGAGAACTATAAGTATGGACAACATCAACATCCATATCAACCATGGAAGAATCAGAGAGAGACTCCCATTCATACTTGTGTGAATCTATATTTGAATCCCAACTGGGATGTTTACACCATGCATGTTTACGATGTCTTGATGTGAAGGCTCTAATGTCACCAAGGGTAACATGTTCTTTGACAGGATCTTCTACACTAGATTCATCCTATCCTGGGCTTGAAATTGTTGCATGAGCAACTAGATTATCTGAATCTCCCCAAAGGAGATTGGTGGAAGGGACCCAATCTTCACACATATCCTGTTGGTTTGTCAAATTTGGCATGTATTTTAGTTCACCTTCACTATTCAACTCATCAAGGATAGGAGCAATTTTCTTATTATGAATCTCAAATCCTAGGCCAACCGTCTTCTTACAGTTGCATCCAAAAAGAGCATGATCGAGAGGTTTAGTCCTAGCATCCAATTTGTGACTAAGAGGGCCATGTCTAGAATAGCCCATCTATTTGACAAAATTTTATCCTCTCCCATAAGCCTTAGGAGAGGGAGAGAAATTCTCTTTGTGCATATATTTTTCTTCTTTATAAATCCAATCTCTAACATCCACCTCTTCTTTCTCATCTTGGATAGGAACTGAGGACTCTAAAAATGTTCCAAATAAAGTCATGGCTGAAGAGGAAGGTTTCATCCCTTGTGAAGGCTTTCCATAAGACCTGGGTGAAATTGGAAGCTTTGTGAAGGAGTCAAGTTGATACCCCCCCATACCAAGGTCTAATGTCTTGAACTTATCTTTGCACTGTGCAAGGGTCTCATTGAAATCTTCTACTTCTCTATTGAGGGGAACATGAGTAACTATTGAAATGGAGTTGATAGATAATGTACTATCCCTAGGTATACACATTTCTACTATATTGTAGGGGAACTTAACACACTGGTGGTAGGTGAATGGCACTACTTGCATCTCATGTATCCATGGCCTACCAAGTAAGATTTTGTATGCCAGAGGACCAGCATCAACAATTTGAAACAAAATATCTTTCTTAATGGGGCCAATCCTAACAGGAAGAACAACCAACCCCTTGGAACTTCTTTCTACCTCATCATAATATTTTATGGTAATCTTCTTTCTAGCATCTATAACTTCCTCTGAATAACCTAATGTTTTTAAAAGACTTAAGGAACAAATATTGCAACCAACACCCCCATCTATCAACACATGTCTGACATGGGTTTTATGGATCATGACTTCAATGTGAAGGGCAAGATTATGTGGGTGGCTCAAAGCTTTATCATTGTCTTCTTAAAAGTGAGGTAATGTGGGCTAGTAATATGATTGACCATGTTTTGGAATTGATTGACATGTAAATTATTAGGGACATTTTCTATGCACAAGGAATCCTCAAGGACACACTTATGTCTTGGGGACAACTCCAAGAGCTCAAAGATTGAAATTTGAGCCGGGGTTCTCTGCAATTGGTCAACAAGATTATAACTCATTTTGGGATCAACTAAAAATTTTGTGGTGACATTCTTGGATGCCACTTACTTTGGTTTACTGGATGGATTGGAACTGGGCCCTCTAATGACAAGATGACCTTGATTTCGCATAACAGCATTAAGAGCTTGGGATGACCTTCTAGAGTGAGGACCACTTAGAACTACCATAGGTTCTTCATCAAAGATAGGAGGAAATTCCACATCATGACCGTAGGGATCCTTTCTCCTCACCATGTTGACACTTTCTTCCACAACTTCAAGCATTTTGACAACATTTTTTGTAGCTGTGTAAGTGTAGTTGATCTTGGCCTTACCATTCTTTGGTTTAGAGGTTTCCCCCTTCTCACATTTAGGCAAAGGTTCTTTGAAAGCCTTGTGATCAACATTAGTGTTCAAACTATCCACATTAAGTTTTCCATTGTCAATGAGATCTTGGATAATATGCTTAAGTTTCCAATAGTGTTCGATATCATGTCCAATACCATTGTGGAATTTGCAAAAAGCTTTCTCATCCCACCAATGTGGTTTAACATCGGGAATATGATGCTTTGTGGGATCTTGAGGATGTACAATATTTTTGGCAATGAGTGTTTTGAAGACATCCTCGTATGAGTCACCAAGCTTTGAAAATTGATGCCTCTCTTTCTTGGGCTTTTCTTGGTATCTTGGCTTATGTTCTTTTTAGTTGGATGCATTGAGCTTCATTGCTTGAACAACACTAGATAAGTGAAGAACACATTGATCCTTAGGTTGAGAAGAGTCCACCACTCCATAATTAACCACTTGCTTGTTCTTATTCTAGTGCAAGTTTTTCCCTTTATCCTTATTAGCATTGTAGTTATTTTGAACATTGTTGTTGTTTTTGTTGTTGGTCAAAATTCCTTGCTCTTTCAAAACATCCTCAATTCTGCATGTGGTTTCGACCATGGTGTCAAAGGAATCAAAGACCATCTTCCTAACTTCATACCGCATCTCAGGAACCAAGTTTCTAATAAGGATGTCAATCTTCTCCTTTTTAGGAATGGTCCTAGAGTAGCAAGAACACCGATGTCTCCACCTTTGCAAGAAAGTAACAAAGGATTCCCGTTGGTTTTGTTTTAAGTTACATAGGTCTAACATGGTGACAGATCTTGAAAGATTGTAGGTGAAGTGTTGGACAAATCTATGAACAAGCTCTTTGAAGGTCTTAATGGGGGGAGTTATGTTGGTAAACCATTCCATTGCTTGACCTTTGAGACTCCTTGGGAACAACCTCATGAGATAGGAGTCTTTTTGATGAAACTCAAAGCTCATAATGTAGAATTGGCACACATGGTCATGTGGATCCCCATTACCATCATACTTGTCATATTGGGGAATTTCCACCTTCCTAGGAAAATCTTTCATACTCACACTCTTGTTGAAAGGATTGGGACAAATTGAATCAAGTGAAAAGGAACTCTTGGGTGCCAATACATTTACCATCATATGCTTAAGTTTCTTGATCTCCTCTTCTTGGGATGGACCTTATTTCTTGATCTTTCTATCCACATCAAAGTCGTAAGGAATCTAGAACCCTTGTTGATTAAGCTCTCTAGGAACTTGTCTTTGTTTTTCTCTAGATATCTCTCCACATACTATTGGAAGAGTGGTTCTTGTTGCATCCTTATGAAGTCTTGAGCATCAAAACTTGAGCTACTACCTCCATGTTGGGAACCATGATGAGCACGTTGTGAGGGTTTTCTTGAGTTCCTAGGAGGTGTTTGTCTCCTATAATGAGCATGTTGTGAAGTCCTTCTTCCTCTAGGACTGGGACATCTTGAAGGGGTTCTTGAACACCTCCTACTTCATGGGGTCCCAGAAGGAGTAGATGGTGGAGAGTTGTGTCCATTGTTGACACCCCTATTATTGAATTGGGCATTAAGTTGTTGGGCCAAAAGTCTATCTTGTTCTTCATGAGAGGCTTTCCTTTCCAATTCTAACATGGCTTGTCTCTCCACCTCTAGGAGTCTAAACCTTTCTTCTTTTGTATCTTGTTCATCTAAAAAGGCCTTCTTTTCATTCTCAATTCTTTTGAACCTTTCACTTGTATACCTTGAGGTTGTTTGGAATGGTGAACTTGGTCTCAAATGTTTGAAAAAGTCATTGGTATATGTTGCATTCACATGAGCATCACAAGGTTCATTGCTTTGGTCTTTGTGTTGTGACCATTCATTTTGGTGAGCTCATCTTGTATACTTTTCAGCCCTTTGATGGGAATCCAAATATCTGGTATTGACAGGGGGTGATTCTGGTTGATTTTCATGAGAGGAATCACCAAATAGAATGTTGTCCCTATGTCTCTAAAATATGTCATCAAGATTTTGATCCATTGCTTCCCTCTCCTTTCAATTCATGGTGTAACTCATATCCATATCTGATTGAGAAGGTGCTAAGGATGTGTTCAACTTGTTAGGATTTCTCTTAGGTTTAAACCAAACTTTGGACTCACTCCTAGGTGATTGGTCAAACATAGGCTCACTTCCTTTACGTCTTTAGCAAGTTTGAATAGGTGGTAATTGGTTCAAGACTATCTAAGGTCATTTCCCTTGACTCACTTAATACCTTGTCGTAACCGACATGAAAGGAAAAGAACTTGGTGGTAAGATGACCCTAAGAAACATTGGTTTCAAACTAAGATAGTAAAAGCATTCAATTGTCCAAAAGAGAGATGGTAAGATAGAAATTTGCAAAAGGTATAAACCAACACTACCATAGAGGCACCCAATCAATGGATAAGTATGCTAACACATATGGATCAAGAGGATGATTTAACCAAGTTATACTTGATTCAAATTGAGTTTGGATGGAAGTGAATTGGACAAGAGACTACTAAGACTCTCTAAGTGTGTTATCAAAGAATCCAAAGGTTGGTCTTTTTGACAAGGTTGATTTCTAACTTACCGATTCCAAGCAAGGTCACATGTAAAATCAAAGATTAGTAATCAAAGGGTCAAAAAACAAGAATCCCAAGTGCAAACAGGCTTTCAATGGTAGGATAAATAACGTGATCTAACTTGGATCAACCAAAGGAGATTGGAAATAGGACATAAATCAGTAAGACAACAAGATGACTCTATGTGATAGTTCGTAGAGTAGCAAAATGATACAATTTTCCTAGATGATATTTCGCACAAAGGTCGTACGATGGTTTCCAAGTAGGTGATGTGATAGTATCTAGGTAGGTCATGCTATATTCATGTAGTATCATACAATATTTAACCAATGAGTGTGTAAATCTTAGTTTTGAAGTTAATTGCTCAAAGTTGTAGGTTGCTAATCTCAATTTCTCGATTTCAAACACAGTAATAGTAGAAGATAGATAGGTTTGCAAATAGCAAGTGATCAAACATGTCATAAAACACTTGAACAAGGGAAAAAGAAACCTTTTCAAGACATGCAATAGGGATATCAAAGCAGAAAAAACCTGAGTACTACCGTCATGTTTAATGTTCAAGAATGTTTACACGGGTAGATCACAATGAAGACAATTCAAGCACTTACTAGTCTAGAAAGACAAAGGCTCAATACTCAACAACATGGCCCACACTTGATATCCCATTGCCTCACACAAAGTGGTTTCCCACAATAGATGTTGGCTTTGTCGTGGAAGTGCCAATGACACAACCAAAGGAACACAGATGGTGAGTAATCTTGGGGTGATCCGGGTTAGTCTACTAGGATCAATCCTTGCACCAAGATGTTAAGTGGAAAAATTGGGTAGCTTCTATCTACGGTTCATAATAAGGGCTTCCATTTGTAATACCCCTCTTGCTCACCAAAGGGAATCCTTACCTTGCAGCAAGTAAAGGGTCTCATGGCCACAAGAGTACCTTAAGCATTCTTGCTTAGCATTTTCCTCATGGTCAAAATCCCACAAGTACTCACACCAAGCGAATACAAGTACTACATCTACCAAGGTTTTGTGTCCTTGATAGTCTTGATTTTATCCTAGGTTGGAACAGCTCAGTATTAGCTTGTCCTCACTTGGGTTGTTCATCTTGATTGCTCAAGATCAGGCCCGGTAAAGGATCCTAAACTAAACAAGAAGTGGATCAACCTTTGAGGGTCAGGATTTTTGGTTCACCACAAGGGTGAAGAGAATACTCTCCTATCTCAAAAATCTTTCCCAAACACACTGAGCAATGTTCAATTAGCCTCTTTCTTTTGATATCTAGAAGTGGGTCAAGATTTCTAGTTCACCACAAGGGTGAAGAGCATACTCTCTTGCCAACAAAAGAATCCTACAACAAGATATTAAGTGCCTAAAAAAGAAAGAGCTAGTATATGCCGCACTTAAAAATGAAAGAAAAGAACAAGCACTTGATTGTTTTTATGCTTTGGGTAGACCTACAAGAAGGATTAGTAGCCCTTGTGCATTTGAAGCTTTGACATGCATTCTTTTTAGCAAATAATGCAAGCAACTAGGGCACACCTACAAACACAACTTGTTAGGCCCACTAGAGTTAGCACAATAAAATCAAGTATAATATGCAAATGAAACTCTATCTTAACATAGCAAATCAAAAATAGAAAGAAAACAACCAAAATTTTGCAAAGAAAGAACCAACATCACTCACTGCCAGGCCTGTGCGACAGTTCTATCAAAAAATGTTTTGCACGATACTTCATAGTATACTGATGTGATACTTTCTTTCTGAATGATATTTCATGCTACCTACAGGCAACATAAAGTAATATACTAGTGTGATAGAATCTTGCAAGGGCGTATGATACTTTAACTAGAAAATTATCGCATAGGTATATAAAAACTATTGTACAATATTGGTGAACTATCATATGATATTCTATTAGAAAGTATAGAAAAATAGTCAAAATAGCAAGAAAAATATGATGAAAAATTAGTGGAAATGCATGAAAAATAAAGGTAAAATAGAAGTGCTCTACCCCACGGTGGTCGCCAAAAATGTACACTCAAAATATGCACTTCTCTAAGTCATTACTTCCAAGAAAATCCATGAATTGTAAACCTTGAGAAAGCGACCTAAAGCTCCCTAGGCATGGAGTGACAAGGATGTTTAGAATGCTCTCAGCTAGATCTATTAAGCCTACAACCTTGCTAGTAAACCATGCTATGGGAGATTCATAGAGACAAGAGAAAGAATGCCAATATCCTCAAGAATCAAAATGGAAATGCAATGTAATGCTATGCTAGAAATGAAGATGCAAGAACGCAACTAAGCTATGGAAATGAAAGTATTACAAGCCTTTGCTAATTAAGCTATGTGAGTTAAGCTAGAACATGAAAGGAAAGTAGACTAAAATGCCATGAAAGCTAAGCTAAATGCAAGAATGAAAGCTAGAATGCAAGAAGATCTCCAAAGCTCCAAAGTCACCAAGAAATCTTGTAGCACAACATTAGCATAAAGAGTGGATCCTTTGAATGAGAAAATAGCTCTCCTTTTAAAGATAAATGGACCATGGAGATTAAGAGGAAAAAGATTTGATCAAGGGTGGATTTTGAAAGTGGGATCAATCCTTGTGCACAAATCTCCTCCATTGAGAAAGAAGTGTTGACTTTTGAGCTTCATGTGAGACAAAAAGGCTTTTTCTTCTTTTTATAAAATATGAATAATGCTTTATTTGTGCAACTTAGGATAAGAGGTAAGTGGGGGCCTTTTTTTTATTTAATAAAAGGGGAGGGAATTCCTTTTATTTAAATAAAGACTTAGGATAAAATGGTTAATCCATAGAATATAATTGAATAAATGATAGAATTAGGATTTGATCAAAGAAATTGATTTAATTTTGAAATTATTTGCAAAGCATTGATTCAGGGATTTGATAAATTGAAGAATGGGGCCCAAAGTCTAGGCAACTAGTTTAGAGTGCATACAATTAGCCATGTGTGGCATAAGTTACTTTTCATGCTATATTATCTTAAAACTATCTCATGGATTTTTGAAACCAAGCGGCTATGCTGGGTTGGCTTTTGCTTTTTTGTTGTTTATAGAGGTAGATGGTATGTGTGCTTTACTACTACTTCTTTCTAAGGTTAGATTAATTTATTTATAATTCTCTTAGTTAGCTATCCTTTGTACCACAGGTTAACACCCTCTTGCTGTTTCTTATTTAAAAAATATACAATTATAATTTGACATTTTTTATCCATCTTTATGTACAACATAGGCTGAGTGTTGCACCTATCGAAGCCATTTTGTAAAATATGTGAATCAATTCTATTGTACCAAGCTCTTGGGGATTTCTTGAGACCATACAATGCCTTTTATAGTTTGTAGACTTTGTGTTTTTGACCCAAAATCTCATATCTGGGTGGTTGTTCCACATATACTTCTTCCTAAAGATAGCCATTCAAGAATGCTGACTTTACATCCATTTGATAAAAGGGTCATTTTTTTTGAGTTTCTATGGAAAGTTTCATTCTTACGGTGTCTAAATGGGCTACAGGATTGTATCATCTTAAAATGGAAGCACGTCCATGTTAAGAGCATTTAACCCTCCGAGTGAGTGGTCTAGGTCATGTCAAGTACCTTGAATCAACTCTTTTCTTGGATCATATGTTTTCTCCTCATTCTGCTTATATTTGTCATTGATTTTCACTTCAATCTACATTTCCTAGCATTCTGGGTTAGGATCCTAAGGTTTTTTATCATAAGGTCAAAGTTGACCTGGACCCTAACCTGGTCAAGATCAATCTCATCCCTGACCTAGTCAGTTCCAAGCTCCTCCTTGACCCCCTGTCCAAATTTCAAATTTCCTTGATTTCTAGGTGTCGAGGATATTTATTTTCCCACCTCCAGGTCGGCCATTTTGGGTTTCAGAATGGTAAATCCTTAATTTGCATTTAATCTAGGTATATTTCTAAAGGCAAGGACCTAATTGGGATTTAATTCTCCAAGGATGCCCCTCTAGAGGATTGTGCCCTAGTTCACTATAAAAGGAGGCCTTCCTCTCTCATTTTCTTAATCAAGTTTTGTGAGATCATTAAGTTTCCAAGTGATCTTCTTTTGCCATCAAGAAATCAAGTTTTACAATCTTCTCTCTCAAGATCTCAAGGTGATCAAGAAAGCATTTGATTCAAGTCTTCTTCTCTATCCAAGTTCTCCATTGAAGATCAAGGATTCAAGCATTCAAGATTCATCATTCAAACCCTAGATCTAGCCATCATGATGGTGTGATCTTCCTTCAAGATCCTTTTGTTCATCTTCAAGATCCATTCATTCTTCTATCAAGGTGGATTGCAAGCATACAAGCATGGAGGTTTTCTATTTACTTTCATGATTTTGATTTACATTTACCATTGTTGTGTTCAAGCTTTCATATCAATATATTTGTTTACATTTGAAATACAATTACATACCTATCAAATTACATAGCTTCATTGTTAGATCCATTTCTACTACTTGCTAGCATTCTTATTTCAATTTCAACATTAAGGTTGATTCCAAACCGGGGTTTGACCAAGGTAAACCCCTCAAACAAACAACAAAACCCCTCTTTTTCTTGTAGGTATAGGTGCATAATTTTGGATCTAAGAGTAGATTTGGATACCCTTTTTGACTAACTTTTGGGAGCTGTGAACAAAGTCAGAATCGACCTTCAAATAAATAATGTAGCCTTTGATCTTTTAAGAGGGTCAAAGACTACCCGCCATCTGAAAGACAAAAGATTTCTAGGTTTTCTTCGTCTTGGCATTTCCAGTCAGAACCAAGTTGTATAATTTCTCAAAAGTACACATAGACATCAGAAATTGGCATTTTCTAGATTTTCCCTAATTTGAGGTTAGTATTTGTATTTCAATTATTTCATATTTTAAGCATAATTCTCCATAGGGAAATATAGGGTTTTTATCTCTCTTTCATATTCTCCAGAGATTGATTCAATTGTGCATTAACATTTTGGTTGATCAAATTGGATCTCTCCATTGGAAATTTGGATTTAAGAGTGAATCTCATATTTCCCCCATACATTACAATTACACATCTAAATAGAGGTGATTCCATTTTACCCCTATTCATTTTGGTGAACCCGACATGCTTACTCTCTTTCTTTTTAGTGTTAGATTTCCCTTTGTCTTATTGTTTGTGTCACCTTCATTATTCATTTTGGTGAACTTGACATACTTACCCCTTCTCTTTTGTGGAATTAGATGCCCTATTATGTTAGATTTTAGATCCTTTATTGCATTTAGATTAGATCTAGTTTATGTTGTTGCATTCAAAAATACAAAAAAATCTATATATTCAATAAAATCCAAAAATATTTCTTGCATTTCATTTTCTATGGAGATTGTTAAGATGCTTTGGTGTGTGGTCATGTTCTTTATTACTCTTCTTTTAGCATCTCTTTATAATACCTATGATTTTTATAAGAGTATCATTCACTTCATTATTTTTATGACCCTTTACTTTGCTCTTGCCTATGCTTTTGTGAAGTTGACCAACACTAGTCTTCCTATATTTAAAACCTTCATTAAAAATTTATGTGGTAGCCTTATTAATCTTTTAGATTATGTGAAGAATGTGGTAGATGATACACCATCTCTTGGTCTTCCTAATCCTAATCCTAATCTTAATCCTATCAATCCCAATCCTAATCTTCCTAATCCTAATCTGATACCTAATTCTCCATCTGTTCGTCCTCACTCTTCCCATAATTATGATGGGATTCAAGCTATAGTTCATGATGTGAATGTGCAAGATCTCTTTGATTTACCTTCTCCTCTGATTCATGATGATATTAAAAGGAAAGGGTAAAGAAACTTCTTCCAAACCTATTATCCCACCTTATGCAACCTTTACTCATGAACATGATAAAAAATCACCTCTTGTAGAAGATTTACATAATATGTACACTACCAGATATAATATGGTGACTAAACAAGGTTAGAAAGGTTTAGGGCTTAGGGTTAATGAGCATGGTATTATATTTCCAGTTCATATACCCCCTAAACCGGATATGTATGGTGTTGGTTGTTCAAGACCTCATGTTAAGGTAGGTGAAGCTAAACATCATCCTCCTCTTCATATTATTCTCCTCACACCTATCTTAGATAACCCTAATACTCATCAAGAAGTGGCTAAGAAGGTATATGTTGAGCTAATGAATTCCAACAAAGAAATCTTTAGACCTATGCCAATTGATGCTTTATACAAATACAAATGTCCTTTTCATTATAGTAATAAACATTTACTTGCTTATTGTAAACATTTCAAGTTATATGTTAGAGAAAGAGCTACTTTAGGAATTATATCTCACTCTTGTGTAGTTTTACAATTCCTTCATAATTTTAATATAGGGGATTCCCCTCCTTTAGATATAATGTAGATGTTCTTCCCCTCTTATCTCACAACTGGGGGGCAAGAGGTGTATCTTCATCTAGTCTCCATGAATCCATTAGGTCTTTTTATTGGGGCTTAATTGGTATTCTTTCTCTCCTATTTTTCTATGGCTTTACATTATGTTTTTAATCATCCATAAACTATTTTTTTTTGTTTTCAAGATATCTTTTCTAAGACATTTGTTTTGCGAAGGTATCCCTTGTCTCTATTTCTGGGGGTCAAGGTTCCTCTTTCTTTCTCTTTGTCTAGGGAACTGCTTTCCTTAGCTTAGTGGTATTTGTTTCTATTGCAATATTATTTCATCATATTGATGGATGTTTTGACTATGGATAACCTTTTTATGAGAAGTTATTGTCCTAAGTCATCACTTCTTCTCTATGTTGCAAATTATGATCTTTATAAACTCTAACCCTTTCTTTCATTTTAGAGTTGTTTCCCTCATTCCAAAGATTCCTTTTCCTCTTATTTGCAAGGGGCTTGATGATTGAATCTTTGTTCCCACTTGATTTATCTTTGAAAGTTGATATTTTATCTAAAGCACTCCGCTTTGGTGGGGGTCTTCTTGATAAGATTTCTTTTCATTTGAGGATCCTTTTCCATGAGTGACATATCCTTTTCACAATTATCTATACTCATGGATGTAGGGGTCAATATCCCTCACTAAGGATATGGTGTACATTATTGTAAATAGGATATATCCTTGCATTGTGAAGTAGGTATCCTCTTCCATCTTTGTTCCTACACTTGGGGGGCAAGGATGCCATCTCCTTCTGTCTTTCTGGGATTCACCTCTTTCCTTGGGTAAGAAGTATTTATCTATTATGTGATATTCAATCATACATGAAAATTTTGGTTTGCATTGAGGATCTTTGTCCTTGATCACAACCTATTTCATTGTTTGACATTGGGTTTCCATGGTTGATATATTTTTCCCCTTGGAAACTAAATAGTGTGCTATCCCTCATAAGGGTTACTTTCTTTTCACTTCTTGCATGATATCTCTTTACATTTGTCCCTTCCATGGCCTCATGGGAGATATGACATTCTTGGCTTGGACTGGGTGTTGTCTATGGATATTATCTTGATGCTGAACAAGGCTTTATGTTAGGAATGAATGAAAAGTATTTTGGCAGTCATTCTGTAGCAGTTGTTGTTGCATTCATGACTTGGATTGTCATTGATGTCAACACAGTGATATTCTGGATATTAGCAGGAAAGTAGGTACAGTTTTGTTTTGTGCACATGTTGTATTGAAAATTGGATTTTTTGCAGTTGATGGTATGTTCTTTGATGTGTTATTAACCTATGGTTAACAACACAAAAAAAAATTCATTCATTTATGAGAGTTATGAGCATTTTGGTGAAAGCAGTGTTTAGACAGTGTTTCTGTGAAGCGATTTTTAGAAATTGGAGGATATCTCTTAGCTGGGATGGAATCTAAATTTGTGCAGTTAAAGGGATGTTGGAGACTCATTAATGATGATGTGGTTCATAGCACAAACTTTGAAGATATGTTTTGAGAAAGTTACAGTATCTGGAAGCTGACAGTTTTATGTGAAATTTTGTGTGTAGCGTGTAGAATTTATTATTTTGTAATTGAGGACCAACTCATTTGTAATTATTTGAGTTTGGTATATAAGAAGGAATGATTTCCTTGTTGTAATATGTACTGTGAAGGTTGAGATGTGAATATATGCATGAAGTGAAGAAAAGAGCTAATTCAGTGATGAAGGAAGACTTGTGAGTACAGAGATCTGGAATTGTGATCTTGTGTAGCAGAGAATGCGGTTTTGGCATAGTGTGAAGGATGTAATATATTTCATATTATTCTATTGAATAATTCTAAGATCTTTTGGACAGTGGGTTCAGAGATCTTGCCTTGAATCTATTTGGGCAGTGGGTCCTTCTGTCTTCCATAAACTCTTAACCGGGTTAGAATCTTTTAACAGGGATTCAAAATCTCCTAACAGGGATTTATATGTACTGAATGTATTTCATAAGACTCCTAAGATGGTCCATCCTCTAACAAGGAACTTTCATATTAGTGCATCATTTTGTGGGCATCATTCCCACCGGGGTTTACTCTTTTCAAGAGGCTCCCTAGTCAACATATCTTGTGTTATTGTGCAATTGTGTATGGTTATCTTTCTATGGTTGATTAGTACATTGATTATATTATTTAAAGTAGTTGAATGGTTAAATTATCTGATAATTGATTCACCCCCCCCCTCTCAGTTATCTTGGGGATCTTTACTTTCTAACAATTGGTATCAGAGCAGTAGGTCCTTGAAAGAAAAATTTAACAACTTAAGGAGATCCATGGTGAATTTCAAAAAAGAAAGCCCTAAGTTTGATGGAGTAAATTTTGATAGCTGGAAAGAAAAGATGGAGACTCATCTATTGTGTTTAGGACCAATTTATTGGTTGATTACAAAGAATGAGAAGACTATCATTGAGGAAGACAATCTAGAGGCAGGAACTAAAGATGAACTAGATCTATTCATGTGTAACATACTTGCAAGAGAAGCACTTTTGTCAGCACTACCGGAGAATGAATATAGTTAGGTAAGATGTTTGAAATTATCTCATGCAATTTGGAAAGCTTTACATTCTACTTTTGAAGGTGATGAACATGTAAAGAAGGCTAGATTACATAATTGGATTTGTGCATTTGAAGATATCAGAATGATGGAAGATGAATCTATTAGAAGCTATATTGGTAGGATGTCTGAGATTCTAACAGGAATAAAGTCTTGTGGAGGTGATAAGATAGCGAATGAAGTGATATGGAAAATTCTGAGAGCTTTGACACCAGTATTCAAGTAGACAACATAGATGATTGAACAAGTGATACCTTGTACATCAAACTTTTCAAGAGAGACTCTTCTTGGAAGATTAGAAACAACAGAGATGAACTTGAGATTATCAGGAGAGCTACCTAGAATGGAAATAACATTCAGTGCTCTTAACATTAGACCTACAAGAAGTACTAGTGTGAATGGAGATTATGCCAGTAGTAGTAGATCTAAATCTAAGGAAGATAAGAAGATTGAAGAAGGTATTGTATTACTTATAAAAAGAGAACCAGATGGTAAGAAAATCTTTAAATGTTGGACTTGTCAAGAATATGGTCATTTTGCATCTAAATGTCCTAAAAGAGTTAAGAAGTATAGAAGCAACTTTAAACCTAGGAGATCTAAAGAATGTTATTATGCAAATGATGAAGATCTTGAAGCAGGAATTGAAAGATATTTAAGTGACAGTGATAATGATAACTTTGAGGAAATAGGATTTGTAGCAATTAAAGAAGAAAGTTTTGAATTTGATAAAAGGGAAGAAAAAGCATTAGTTTCACAAGTTGAAAAGAAATCTGATTGGATTATAGACAGTGGTTGTTCACATCATATGATTGGAGATAAAAGAAAGTTTGTTAAGTTAGATAATTATGATGGAGGAATTTTTAGGGTCGGTAACAATGCACCTTGTTTGATTAAGGGTATAGGATCTATTACTCTTGATGGAAAGACTAACACTAATGATGTTTACTTTGTTGATGGATTGAGACATAATCTACTAAGCGTTGGACAATTGGCTGATAAGGGTTATCAAGTTTGGTTTTCTAAGAAAACTTGTGTGATAAAAGGTAAAGATGGAAATCTGATTGGAAAAGGATCCAAAACTAGAGGTAATGTATTTTAGTTGAATCCTACTGAGATGACATGTTTGATAACTAGGATTGATGACAGTTGGTTATGGCATAAAAGGTTTTGTCATATAAACTTTGATAATATTGTCAAGGTGAGCACTACACTTGCGGTAAGAGATTTACCTAGAATTATGAAACCTACTAACATGATTTGCAAAGAATGTATGATGGAAAAGCAGAAAAGGAGTTCATTTCCCAACAAGAAGTTCACATCGACAGAGAAGCTAGAGATTGTTCATATAGACTTGAGTGGTCCTACTAGGACTAGAGGATTCTATGGAGAAAGGTATTTATGATTATTGTTGATGATTTTACAAGGATGATGTGGATTGCATTTTTGAAAGAAAAATCTGAAGCATTTGATAAATTTAAGATCATGAAAAGAAAAATTGAGAATGAATCTGGAATGAAGATTAAGTGTTTAAGATCTGATAGAGGTGGTGAATTTACATCTAGAGAGTTTAACACCTTTTGTGAAATGAATGGTATTAAGAGACAACTTTTAGCCCCTAGAACACCAGAACAAAATGTTATTATAGAAAGAAGGAATAGGTCAATAACTGAAGCAGCAAGAGCTATGTTGTTTGAAAATGATTTGGCTAAGACTTTTTGGAGAGAAGCAGTGAACACAACAGTATACACTATGAACAGAGTACAAATCAGAGTAGATACAAACAAGACACCTTATGAATTATGGTTTGGACATGCACCCTCAGTTAAGTATTTATGAGGTCCTGCCCTGATCTGTCCTAGTTTGACTTTCATTTTGACACTTGACTCATCAGGATGATATCTTGAGTATTGACATTGATCTATTATGGTTTATACATGCTATCTTTTGGACTTTATGAGCAGCTTGTTACAAGTTTTGTTGATGATCATAGTAATCGTACTCTTTATTTATATGCTCATTTTGATACTTTGATTATCCATGATATATGTATTCAGCATTTTTATGATTATCTTTCAGCATTACAATCATTAATGGAATCCTGGTTATAGGATAAGATGTTATTACTTGCTTATGCAAATATGTAATGTTATATGATGTAGATGTATACACATGTAATGTTAGCCTTAGGTGCTAGGGTATCTGTTAGTTCCATGGTGAAGGGTTGTCAGTTACAGATCAGAGACTTTACCACTTCTATTGATCTTTGTGTCACACCTCTTGGATCATATGATGTTGTTCTTGGTATGGATTGGCTTTATTCTCACAGAGCCAAGATGGATTGCAGACAGAAGATAGTAGAGTGCTTGGATGATGATGGGTGACCATAGTTATCATAGGAGTTCAGAGACCTATATCCCTTCGTATGATTTCTACTATGCAACTTAAGCGGTGCTTGTGGAAGGGGTGCCAGTTATATGCTATTACCATCAGTGACAGAGAGGAGGAGACAGAAAAGGAGACTTCCCTTGATGACCACCCTATCCTTCAGGAGTTTGTAGATGTTTTCCCATTATAGTTACCAGGTATGCCACCTCCTAGAGTAGTGGACCTTCATATTGAGTTAGTTCTTGGAGCAGAGCCCGTTTCTAGAGCTCCCTATAGGATGTCCACCCATGAGCTCAATGAGCTCAAGATTCAGCTAGAGGAACTCTTAGAGAAAGGGTTCATTTGTCCTAGTGTATCTCCATGGGGTGCACCTATCACCTTCATTAAGAAGAAGGATGGATCTTTGAGATTGTGCATAGATTACCGACAGCTAAACAAGTTAACCATCAAGAATCAGTATCCCCTTCCCAGAATTGATGACTTATTTGATCAACTTCAGGGAGCCCAAGTGTTCTCAAAGATAGACTTGAAGTCAGGTTATCACCAGTTGAGGTTCATGGATAGAGACATTCCCAAGATAGCTTTCCGCACATGATATGGACACTATGAGTTCACAGTGGTACCCTTTGGTCTCGTGAATGCTCCAGTTGTATTCATGAGTCTCATGAACGGAGTATTTCATTCATTCTTAGATAGATTTATGGTGATATTCATGGATGATATATTGATATATTCATGAGATGAGCAGGAGCATGAGGATCATTTGAGGCAAGTTTTGCAGTGTTTGAGAGATACTCAGTTATACGATAGCTTGCCGAAATGTGCATTCTTCAGAATAGAGGTTCATTACTTAGGTCATGTGATATCAGGGGATGGGATTTCTGTAGACCCATCTAAGATTAGGGAAATTATGGATTGGCTAGCACCCACTAGTGTGACAGAGGTCAGGAGTTTCATGGGCCTTGTAGGCTACTATAGATGATTTGTTGAGGGTTTTTCTAGGGTGGCCCATCCCATCACTTCCCTCCAGAGGAAAGGGAAGAAGTTTGAGTGGACAGAGAGGTGCAAGAGATCTTTCCAAGAGCTCAAGAGGGCACTTACTAGCGCACCTATCCTGGCAATACTAGACCCTTCAGCAGATTTTGTGGTATGTACAAATGCATCTTTAGATGGGATTGGGGTAGTACTGATGTAGGACGGACAGGTTATTGCCTATGAGTCCAGAAAGCTCAAGACTCGTGAGCTTAATTATCCCACCCATGACCTTGAGCTAGCAGCAGTGGTGCATGCTTTGACAAGATGGCATCATTTCTTATTGGGCCATAGATTTGACCTTCATTCAGATCACCAGAGTCTTCAGTATATATTCACATAGCCAAACCTCAATGCTAGATAGAAGAGATGGATTGAGTTCCTATGCGAGTATGACTTTAACATTCACTACATCAAGGGGAAAGAAAATGTAGTAGCAGATTCCTTGAGTAGGAGATGTCATGTTCTCTCAGCTATGACTATTAGTATAGACCTGAGAGGATGCATTCTATAGCATTTATAGGAGGATGCTTTCTATTCAGAGGTTAGACAGTTGGTACAAGATTAGAGACCCTTGGAGGGGAAGTTCACAGATTACACACTAGAGTCTGATGGCCTTCTTTGCCATAGAGGACATATTTATGTACCTTCTTCTGGAGGGTTGTGTTATTTCATCATTCTTGAGGCTCATAGAGCTCCTTATGTAGCGTACCCCAGAGTTAAGAAGTTACATGCAGATTTGAGGCAACTTTACCATTGGCCAGGTTTGAGGACACATATTGCAGAGATAGTGGCTAGATGTTTAGAGTGTCAGTGGGTTAAGGTGGAACATCATCATCCAGGTGGACTCCTACAGTCTCATGAGATTCTAGAATGGAAGTGGGACATTATTTCCATGGATTTCATAGTTGGTCTTCCCATGTCATCACGTCGCCATGATGCCATTATGGTGACGGTGGATAGGTTGACTAAAGTAGCCCACTTCTCACCCATACATACCATTTTTACAGCACCTGCAGTAGCATAGGTATTTTTGAGGGATATTTTTAGACTTCATGGCATTCCATGCATGATCATATCAGATAGAGACTCACTCTTCACTTCATCTTTTTGGAGAGAGCTTCAGACTCTTTGGGCACCAGGCTCAATTTTAGCACAGCATACCACCCAGAGATAGATGGTAAGATTGAGAGGGTTAATCAGGTATTAGAGGATATGCTACACATGTATGTGATGGATCATCAGGTTAGGTGGGAGAAGTACCTACATTTAGTAGAGTTTTCCTATAATAATGGGCACCATTCATCTTTGGGTATGTCTCCACATCAGGCCTTGTATGGAAGATCTTATAGGACACCGTTGAGCTAGGACAGGATTGAGGACAAAGTATCCATTGGTCCAGAGTTGGTCAGATAGATGGAGCAGCAAGTAGTTCTGATCAGGCAATGTCTTAGAGAGGCCAGGATCGACAGAAGAAGTATGTAGATGCTAGGAGGGTTGACAGATAGTATATGGTTGGAGATAGAGTATTTTTGAGAGTGAGGCCGCATAAGAGCCCAATCCATTTTGGAAAGGGTTCTAAGTTGGCCCCTTGCTTTGTCGGACCTTTTGAGATTTTGGAAAGGATAGGCCCAGTAGCATACCGTTTAGCTTTGCCACCTAGCCTATCACGCATCCACGATGTCTTTCATGTATCTATTTTGAGAAAGTATATATATGATGAGTCTCACATCATTGATTGGAATGCCTTACAGGTGGAGTCAGATGGACAACTGGCTTTGGAGCCAATATGCATTTTGGCATGTAGGACCCTAGCTCTTCAAGGTCGAGAGCTGGACCAAGTTAGGGTCCAGTGGGATTGTTATGATGAGGTCACTGCTTCTTGGGAGGACACAGCATAGATGAGAGACCAGTACCCCCATCTTTTTGATGAACTCCAGGAGGAAGTTCATGCCTAGGGGGGGGGGGGATGTGAGGTCCTGCCCCGATCTGTCCTAGTTTGACTTTCATTTTGACACTTGACTCATCAAGATGATATCTTGAGTATTGACATTGATCTATTATGGTTTATACATGCTATCTTTTGGACTTTATGAGTAGCTTGTTACAAGTTTTGTTGATGATCATAGTAATCATACTCTTTATTTATATGCTCATTTTGATACCTTGATTATCCATGATATATGTATTCAGCATTGTTATGATTATCTTTTAGCATTACGATCATTAATGGAATCTTGGTTATAGGATAAGATGTTATTAATTGCTTATTCAAATATGTAATGTTATATGATGCAAATGTATACACATGTATATTGTTTTGTAGATGCTATCATCTTATGTTGAAATTTTTATTAATGTAAGTTTTGTTTTTCATGATGTACTGACATCAAGTTTGAGCATGCAGGGATACAGCCATGGTTTAATCCAAGGAAACAAGATAGGACCAAGTGCAATCAGTAAAGCCAAGGTCGACTCTAGAGAGAGAGTGTGACCTCGTCGTATTGTATTTTCTTTTGTGAATGTGGTGACTGATTATGTATGACTAATAATGGTTTAATTTGTATGTTGTAAATAATTTTTATTTTGTGTAAATGTTTAAATGTTTTTGCACACAAGCATGCCACATAGGTTGTGATGTGTATTCTATTTGGTGATGTGTCATTTGACACTTTAGTGTGAAGTGGCATGTGAAGTGGATTTTGGACCCCACCTCCTCTTTGTTAATCTTGAGCATTCCCAAGCTAGTAGGTGGTGTATGAGATCAAGGAAACTTTGATAATCTAACCCCAATTTTCGGATGCTTGATTCATTGGCATTTTTAGGAGGTTTTGGGAAGTCCTAGGTAGTAGTTTTATGAAAATTTTAGTGTTCCAAGGTTAGGACTTTGGTTAGGGGGCCCAATTCACCTATTTTCATCTTCCTAGGCCACTTCCTTATCACTCAAATCATGCCATTTTTGGGTTGCACGAAAATGTCTATCTTCCCTAAGCTTCCATCATTTTGTTAGGTTGAAATGCATTTTCTAGAAAACTTAGGAGTGGAAAGTTGCACAATTGTTGGAATCTAGATACCTAACTATTTGGGAAGGGTGTAGGAGGATGGGAGAATGTTTTAACTAATAGGAAAATCTGGTTTTTGTTTTTGGGCTAAGCAAGTAGAGGAAATTGCAGAGAAAGTCTTAATGGCCTGGTTTTAGGAGGTTTTGGATAGCGAGATTTGAGAGTGAGCAAGTTCAGCTTCAACCATAATTCAGTCTCTTATTTGGAAGGAGGTTGGTGGTATCAAAGCTTTAACAGTTTATTTTATTTTTCTGTCTGAGAATGATGTGAATTGTGGAAGAAATTGTTACTATTCTTTTGTCATGTGTTAAGTGTAAAATTGGTTTATTGTTGCTGATTTAAAAATCTGAGTCCTGAATTTTAGTTTTCTTTCTTTGCTATTATTTGCAATTGTTTTGGTTAAGGGTGTGCAAGTTCAATCCTCATCCTTGGGAGGAAAGTAGGAGAACTTGGGGTGAAGGGCATAGAGTTGGGATTGCATTTTTTGAGTGCATAGTTGTATGGGCAGCTATGCTAACCAGTTTATGTTGGGGGTCATAAGGTGAATTTTTGGGGGTCATTAGTGGTTGATGTTTTTCTCATAGTATTGAGCTATGTGTTTGGGATGGAAGGGCCTTGTGAAGGCTGCATGCTTGTTGTTTAGTTGTTATTTCATAAGCATGGTGACTCCAAGTGTAATTCCACCTTCACCCACTATTTGGATTCTATGTTTGAATCCTTTGTTTAAGCTTGGGAAAGGGAGTATTGTAAACTATGTGTTTGAATTTTGTTGAGTGTCATGATGTGTTGCTTGTATGTTATCTTGTCCTATACTTGTTTCCCCAAGCTCAGGGGTGGCCATGTAATGGCCTTGGCTGGGAGGTGAGCTCCATGGCCATGTGGAGAAAGTCTTATGTGTGCAGGTTTTGGACTTATGGCTAAATGATGCAGTCCCGAATTGAAGATGGAAAAGTTCTGAATTATGACTATGTTTCTTATACCCTTGGATCAGTCTTAAAAACTCTGCACTTAATGCTTATATTTTAAGTCTAGTTTTGTATAATGTTTTAACAGATTGTTATATGAACAAGAATTAGATGTTTTCAAATTCTATACTAATAGTTCTAAGGAAGTTAGTAGGACTGCAAAGCAATTTCCTATTAAACAAGTTCTATGTTATTCTATTTTGCTAAGGCTTCTCTGACTGAAAAGCTACAATTCTGTATTAAAGTTTAAGTTTCAAACATTGTTAATAGAACTCTTATATTTCTTTCATGTACTCTATTTTACATTACTATAGTGTATTACTCTATTTTTAGAAATGAATAAACAGATTTGGAATAAAGCTTTCATTACATTAAAAAGGAATAATGATATGAACAAGATTGCTCATTTTTAAAGTGTATCATTTCCTATGAGAGGTAATTATCTGTGGAATACATTAATGTATTTTTGAAACTAGAAATTGATTTAACATGCCTGAGTATGAATACATTTTGTAGCAGTAGTTAGTAAAGAAATAAATTGGTTCAAATGCTCAAACTTGGCTACCTTGTTATGAACACTGAATGCCTGATTTAAATAGAAATCCTTTATTAATCTGATTTTTCTTTTGTACAAGTGATTGTCAAATATAAAATACAAATAGAACTAAATTAGAACGGTAAATGATATAGCAGCCAGAATCATATAAATAACACTGTGTAATTTACTTCAGAAAACTAATTTTTCTCTATACTTCATATCTGTTGATTAAGATAATTTTCAATGATATGATAATACATATGTTATATATTAGACAGAAATTCTGTATAATATATAGTATATATATTATAACGTTATATAGTTAACCCCCATTTTCAGTGAAAGAGTAATATTATGTAATACAATACTATATATTTTAAACCATACATAAATTTAGTACATAATAAAATACATAATATCATATTAAAGATTAGTTTCTATCGAATGATCGTATTGATAGAAAAAGAATTTATGTAATATAAAATAATATATTATATACTATACATTATATATAGAATATAATATATTATTTTATAATATTAATAATAGTTAACTTCGAACCTAGCTTTTCCGTGAATACTATATATACCTATTGTAATAATATATATAATATTCTAAATGTTAACTAACGTTAGAATATAATATATATTATTATATTCATTGTAAACAAAACCGTGTGAGGATCTATCTTATATTGGCTTTTATCTCAACCAGCCAATCAATACACAAAATTTTATAATAACCTCCCTCAACGTGCCCAGTCTAGTTATCGCTGGCCTTGTTTCATGCGAATGTAACATAATATTATATTCTATACATTTCTAATGTATAGAATATAATAAACTATATTATATTCTCAATAATGTGGTGCGATACTTGCAATTACCTAGATGCATATCGCAGCCCTCACTTGGGTGCCTGGTGTGTAAGGATGCTATAAACATTACACTCTGTACATTGAATAATGTACAGAGTGTAACATACATAATATTTTATTAACTGCAGGCATTAATAAACATTTTCGTAACCTCTAATATAATATCTATTATTACATTCTATACATTGGATAATGTATAGAATGTAATATAGTTAATTACAATCATTATATTCTATAACTTGTAAAAGACTGCTTACTCTTGTACGCACACCAAGTTATGCAGGCCGCAACCCTCATTTGGGTGCCTAGTGCATGAGCAGTCACAATGGAGACTATGGTCACCATGGATGCCATCAACAGATACTCCAGATTATATTAGAATAGTTTGGAAAAGTTGAGTACATCTAAATCTGAGAATGTTGTATCTGAATGATCACATACTGTTAACTCAGAGATACTTATACCTTTAGATAAACCCATATTTACATTGTGATACAAAGACAAAATATCTATTGAAACTATTAAGCTCACTTGACCGCTATGTATAAAGGAAGCAAGCTCCAACTATTAGCTCACTTGTATCCGAATCTGTATATAAAAATAAAGTAAAAAAAGAAAATGTTACAAAACAATAAGAAGAAAATGCCTGGAGTGGATCTTCTTCATTAGGGCTTCAACCCTTCTGAATCATCCAATGCACTCTTCCTAACCTAAATCAGCAGAAACAATTGAAATATAATAAACCTAACCTAATGTGTCCATAGAATGGAAGAGTTCTACAGCAACAATGCCATCAGATTGGCAAAGCTGCTCATAGTAACATTCTTCAACAACTATGCCATAGATTTGCAGAGCTTCCCGTAGCAAGCTCTCTGCAACACAGTGGTGAGAGCATTTAAAAAAAATGTAGTATAATAGTCAAGTTAGGGTTTTCCATTGATGTTTTAATGGCTTCCAACCATAATTTCAAATTAGGGTTAGGGTGCCGATATCATATTTAATTGTTTCTTATAATGAATTCACGAGATAGGGAGCATAGTATAGATTGATCTTTTATATATATATATTGATAAAGGATGTCTTGACCTATGTTTTAGGGTGCCGACATGATAATCAATTATTCTTTTTAATATGTTCACATGATAGAGATTATGGTTAATGTTGATATTATTTATTGATTAGAAAAGCATTAAAGACAATATTAGAATCAAGTTTTAGTTATGGTAATAAACACCTCACACCTATAAATGCCAACACCTTAACTTGTAGGATCAAAAAAATAAATAAATAAATAAATATAATAAGTTCTTATATAGAACTTCTAGTATTAATTGTTTTGGATTAATGTAATTTATTTATTAAACAAATTGAGTTTTAATTTTCACCTTAATATTACTAAAATTGTAATTAATATGAATGTTATGTTTTCTTTCTATGAAAGTTGTATTTGTAAAATAGTTAATTAGATTTAAATAATTTGATAAGTTATCTAGTTTCATTATTCTTCTCTTGTTGTTAATTATTAAATTAAATTATTGTAATTTAATGAGTTGTATAGTCATGAAGGAGTATAGTCATTCCCTTATTCATCCTTTATTTCTCATGCCTTTACATTCTTAGAACACCCAATCTTAAATTCCATTCGAAAAATATTTATTTATAGATTTTAGGAAAATAAATCTATCAGCCTAGCAATGGTTAGAAAATCTTTAATGTCTAGATAACCACCCAAGTGAGCTTACATTTTTTCGGGGCTTCGCACCGTTGGGTTTGAATCTGATCTTGATTGACCTAGTTATTTGTCTCAGTTGGTTCAAAAAAAAATTTAGTTGTGTTTTTATCCAGTTTATTTGGGCATTACGGTATTTTAGAATTTTTGGAAGTAAATGTTATATAAAGAGAGATGATGATATAGGAAAATTTGATCCTAGAAGTGATGAAGGAATATTTCTTGGATATTCTTTAAAAAGAAAAGTATATAGATGTTATAACAAAAGAACTAAAACTGTTGTTGAAAGTGCAAATGTAAAAGTTGATGAGAAGTTTAAAATTCAGGAAAGAATGCTTGATTATGAATCTGATGGAGAACCACAACCTCAACCTAACTTTGAAAATGCAGAATTATTTTTTGAAGCTAACAGTGATTTGCTGAATGAAAGTCATACTGAAGAAAATAAAGAAGAAAACAAAAAAGAAAGCAGAGAAGAATCTACAGTTGGAACAAGATCAGTAACTATGACACCTAACAGGTATATTTCGAGACATCACCCTATTGAGAAAGTTATTGGAAGTTTAGATAGAGGAGTTTTAACTTGAAATAAGGTACATTTATGTTTGATTTCTCAAATTGAACCTAAGACTACTAATGAAGCTTGTGAAGATGAAAATTGGATTAATGCTATGAAAGAAGAACTAGAGCAGATTGAAAAAAACAAGACATGGGAATTGGTCTCTAGACCTGAAGACAAGAATGTGATTGGAACAAAGTGGGTATTCAGAAACAAGATGAATGAAAAAGGAGAAGTGATAAGAAACAAAGCAAGATTGATATGTAAAGGATATTCACAATAAGAAGGAATTGACTATGAAGAAACTTTTGCACCTGTGGCCAGACTTGAAGCAGTGAGAATGTTTCTAGCATATGCAACTTACAAGAAATTCAAAGTGTATCAGATGGATGTGAAGTCAGCATTTTTGAATGGTGAATTGGAAGAAGAAGTCTACATTGAGCAGCCTAAAGGTTTTCCTTTGACACAAGAAGGAGATATGGTATGTAAGTTAAAGAAAGCTTTATATGGATTAAAACAAGCACCTAGAACCTGGTATGCAAGATTGGATAAGTATTTATTGAAATTGGGATTTATAAAAGGAATAGCAGATAGTAACTTATACACAAAAGAAATTGAGAATGGTTTGTTGGTTATAGTTATATTTGTTGATGATATTATCTTTGGAGGAGAAGATGAAGCTAGTGACAAATTTGCAGACGAAATGAAGACTGAATTTGAGATGAGCATGATTGGAGAAATGAAATATTTTTTGGGATTACAGATAACACAAAGCAAGGAAGGTATATTTGTAAGTCAGACTAAGTATTTGAATGATTTATTGAAAAGATTTGGAATGGAAGATTCTAGACCTATTGGAACACCTATGGTAACTGGACATAAGTTATCTAGCAAAGATGAGACATTAGTAGTTGAGCAAAAAAAATACAGATCTATGATTGGAGGATTGTAGTACTTGACACATACATGACCTGATATAGCACATTCAGTTGGGATTGTAGCAAGATTTCAAGGAAAACTTGGAGAATCACATTATGCAATAGTAAAGAGGATACTGAGATATCTGAAAGGAATAATGGATTATGGATTATGGTATGAGAATTCTGATGATTTTACTTTATGTGCCTATACTGATGTAGATTAGGGAGGCAACATTGATGACAAGAAAAGCACCAGTGGTGGAGCCTTTTTTCTTGGAAGAAAATTGGTCTCTTGGTTAAGTAAGAAGCAAAATAGTACTTCACAAAGTACAGCAGAAGCAGAATATGTTGCAGCAGCAAATAATTGTAATCAGATTATTTGGATGAAGCAGATGTTGAAGGATATTGGAATAAAGTTTGATGAGCATGTTGTTATACATTTTGATAACACTAGTATAGTGAGTATGTCAAAAAACCCTATTTTACATTCTAAGACTAAACATATTGAGATCAAGTATCATGTTGTAAGAGAGAAAGTTGCAGAAAAAGAGGTAAGATTGGAGTACATAAGCACAAAGTAACAGATGGCATATATATTTACAAAACCTTTACCTAAGGATACATTTGTGTATCTGAGAGGTATGCTTGGGGTTATGCCCCAACCTATTTTTGAGAATTGATGCAAATGATCACATCCATCCAGTGGTATATGAGCCCTATCTTTCTTCTGGATTGGATGTTGGAACTTCCTCTATGGGGGAGTTTATGAGCTGAGTCATGAGGACTCTTGTTATTGTATTTTTTTGAAAAGTGTCTTTTGACATTAAGTTTTTGTTGACTTAGTGATGGAATTTATGTCATTGATGTCAATGGGGGAGAGATATACATGAAAAACATTGTGGATTGTATCAGAGAGCTGCATAGGAAAATGAAGCAAGATTTAATTTGATATTTTGTAGTGATGTTGCAGTATTGGATTTTTGGAACATTGGATGTTTTTCACCTATGTTGACATCAATGCCAATGGGGGAGATTGTTAGGAATGAATGAAAAGTATTTTGGGAGTCATTCTGTAGCAGTTGTTGTTGCATTCATGACTTGGATTGTCATTGATGTCAACACAGTGATATTCTGGATATTAGCAGGAAAGTAGGTACAATTTTGTTTTGTGCACATGTTGTATTACAGATTGGGTTTTGCATAGTTGATGGTATGTTCTTTTGTGTGTTATTAACCTATGGTTAACAGAACAAAAAGAAATTCATTCATTTATGAAAGTTATGAGCATTTTCGTGAAAGCAATGTTTAGACAGTGTTTCTGTGAAGTGATTTTTGGAAATCAGAGGATATCTCTTAGCTGGGATGGAATCTGATTTTGTGTAGTTAAAGGGATCTTGGAGACTCATTAATGATGATGTGGTTTATAGCACAAACTTTGAAGATATGTTTGGAGAAAGTTACAGTATCTGGAAGCGGACAGTTTTATGTGAAATTTTGTGTGTAGCATGTAGAATTTATTATTTTGTAATTGAGGACTGACTCATTTGTAAGTATTTGAGTTTGGTATATAAGAAGGAATGATTTCCTTTTTGTAATATGTATTGTGAAGGTTGAGATGCGAATATATGCATGAAGTGAAGAAAAGAGCTAGTTCAGTGATGAAGACTTGTGAGTATAGAGATTTGGAATTGTGATCTTGTGTAGCAGAGACTGCAGTTTTGGCACAGTGTGAAGGAGGTAATATATTTCATATTATTCTATTGAATAATTCTAAGATCTTTTGGAAAGTGGGTTCAGAGATCTTGCCTTGAAGCTGTTTGGGTAGTGGGTCCTTCTGTCTTCCATAAACTCTTAACCGGGTTAGAATCTTTTAATAGGGATTCAAAATCTCCTAACAGGGATTTATATGTATTGAATATATTTCATAAGACTCCTAACAGGGTCCATCCTCTAACAAGGAACTTTCATATTAGTGCATCATTTTGTGGGCATCATTCCCACCGGGGTTTACTCTTTTCAAGAGGTTCCCTAGTCAACATATCTTGTGTTATTGTGCAATTGTGTATGGTTATCTTTCTATGGTTGATTAGTACATTGATTATACTGTTTAAAGCAGTTGAATGGTTAAATTATATGATAATTGATTCACCCCCCCCTCTTAGTTATCTTGGGGATCTTTACTTTCTAACACTTTATCCTTGTTCTTTTCTTTCCTTAACATGTCAAAATAGTATGTTTTTGCCATATTAAGGAGGGGGCATATATAGGGCCTCCCTTGTACTATATTATTTTATTTTTACATGCTAAATCTTGGAAGGTAACACACATAAGTTGCTAAATCTTGAAAAGAAACGTATCTATATGCTAAATATTCTAATGGTAATGCACATAAGTTGCTAAATCCTAAGGAAACACACATTTTTCAAAAAATTTCAATATGCTAAATCCTGGAAGGTAACACACATAAGTTGCTAAAACCTGAAGGGACACACATTTCCAATTTCAAATATGCTAAATCTTGGAAGGTAACACACATAAGCTGCTAAATCCTAAAAGACACACACCTATATGCTAAATCTTGTAAGGTAACACACATAAGTTGCTAAATCCTGAAAAGACATGCACCTATATGCTAAATCTTCTAAAGGTAATGCACATAAGTTGCTAAATCCTAAGGAGGCACACATTTCATATTCATAGTGAAACAAGAAGGTGGATCTATGAGTATTCTAGAAGTCATCAGAAGATGCATTACAATTGCAAGCACAGTTTATGGGTGAACCTATTGGGCTCTCCCTCTAGGGTGATTCATGGTATGGTGGGCATCTTACTAGGTGAGGTAATCACTCTTTTCCCTCTCTCTCTTTTCGCTTTCATGCTAATAGGACTTGATCATGAAGCTATGTTATTTATAGTGTTACTCTTGTCTTTCTTATGTAATCATTTATCCTTTTATGATAGTTTTCCAAATATGTTGTTAGTATAAGAAATGTTTCTTAGCAAGGTTTCTTATGCTAGTTGATTTGGGTTTGTACTAACCCCTCTTTTGTCTCCTTTTGTTTTTTGCACCCTCGTGCATGTATGTTGAGTTCTAATCCTTATCCTAGGGGCTTGTGTCCCTAACTAAGTGTCATCTATCTCATTTGGAATCCAATGGGATCTCTTCATCCTTCTCCTTTACCAACAGTTTCCATCAAGTCCATACTCTTGCTAAAGTGGGGGCTTAATGTATCATCTTAAAATGGAAGAACTTCCATGTTAAGAGCATTTAGCCCTTCGATTGAGTGGTCTAGGTCATGTCAAGTACCTTGAATCAGCTCTTTTCTTAGATCATACTTGTTCTCCTCATTCTTCTTTTATCTGTCCCTAATTTTCACTTCAATTTACATTTCCTAGCATTCTAGGTGAGGATCTTGAGGTTTTTGACCATAAGGTCAAAGTCAACCTTATGGGGTCAAAGTTGACCTCAACCCTGACCTGGTTAGTTCCAAGCTCATCCTTGACCCCCTGTCCAAATTTCAAATTTCCTTGATTTTTGGGTGTCGCATTTTGGGTATATTTGTTTTCCCACCTCCAAGTTAGCCATTTCGGGTTTCAGAATGGTAAATCCTTAAATTGCATTTAATCTAGGTATATTTTCTAAAATTTAGGACCTAATTAAGATTTAATTCTCCAAGGTGGCCCCTCTAGAGGATTGTGCCTTAGTTCACTATAAAAGGAGGCCTTCCTCTCTCATTTTCTTAATCAAGTTTTGTGAGATCATCAAGTTTCCAAGTGATCTTCTTTTGCCATCAAGCAATCAAGTTTTGCAATCTTCTCCCTCAAGCTCTCAAGGTGATCAAGCAAGAATTTCATTCAAGTCTTCTTCTCCATCCAAGTTCTCCATTGAAGATCAAGGATTCAAAAATTCAAGCCTTTGAAGGGATTTGGTTCAAGCATTCAAGATTCATCATTCAAACCCTAGATCTAGCCATCATGATGGTGTGATCTTCCTTCAGGATCCTTTTGTTCATCTTCAAGATCCATTCATTCTTCTATCAAGGTGGACTCTAAGCATACAAGCATGGAGGTTTTGTATTTACTTTCATGGTTTTGATTTACATTTACCATTGTTGTGTTCAAGCTTTCATATCAATATACGTGTTTACATTCGAAATACAATTACATATCTATCAAATTGCATAGCTTCATTGTTAGATCCATTTCTACTACTTGCTAGCATTCTTATTTTAACTTCAATATTAAGGTTGATTCCAAACAGGTGTTTGACCAAGGCAAACCCCTCAAACAAACAAAAAAAACCCTCTTTTTCTTGTAGGTATAGGTGTAGAATTTCGGATCTAAGAGTTGATTTGGATACCCTTTTTGGTGAACTTCCGAGATTTGTGAACAAAGTCAGAATCGATCTTCAAATAAAGAATGTAGCCTTTCACCTTTTATGAGGGTCAAAGACTACCTGCCATCAGAAAGACAAAAGATTTCTGGGATTTCTTTGTCTCGGCATTTCTAGTCTGAAATAGGTTGCAAAATTGCTTGAAAGTACACATAGACATCAAAAATTGGCATTTTCCAAATTTTCCCTAATTTGAGGTTAGTATTTGTATTTCAATTATTTCAGATTTCAAGCATAATTATCCATAGGGAAATATAGGGTTTTTCTCTCTCTTTCATATTCTCCATAGATTGATTCGATTGTGCATTAACCTTTTAGTTGATTAAATTGGATTTCTCCATTGGGAATTTGGATTTAAGAGTGAATCTCATATTTCCCCCATACATTACAATTACACATCTAAATAGAGGTGATTCCAATTACACATCTAAATAGAGGTGATTCCATTTTACCCCTATTCAAGGATAAAATTTCTCATTGTAATCAACTCCACGTTGTTGTCAATAAACTTTAGTAACTGGCCTTGCCTTATATTTTTGCACATCACCATTTGCACTCAACTTAGTTTTGTAAACCCACTTTACTCCTATGACATCTTTTCCTTTTGGAAGACTCACTAACTCCCATGTTTGATTATTTTCAATTGCATCAATTTCTTCATTCATTGCATATACCCATTTTTCATCTTTAATTTCATTTTCAAAATGAATTGGATCATCTATTTGTGAATATAAAGCATAAAGAGAAATCGAATCATCATTATTCTCACCTTCATTTTTCTCATAAATGTCTCTAATAATTCTTATGTTTTGTCTCCTCAAGCTTTCCAATGTAGGATTTGACATGTCCCTTGATGTAGAACCGGTCAAATGTGGACTCGATGGTCCAACACCTTGATGGCCAGTTGTAGAGGGTGGTTTCTATCCACTTGTGGGAGTGCTTGATTGTATACATGAGGCTGAATTTACACTTGATGATGGCGTCACTTGTGGACTACTTTTTTGAGCTTGAATGGGTGTGGAAGGAGTCACATTTGAAGGAGTATTTGTTGGTATAAAAACTTCATTTTCCTCTTGTGGTATTCTTGTTGGTATGTTGACTACTTTTTCTACACTTCCATCCCATGCTTCTTCTTCTATGAACTACACATCTCTGTTGATTATAACCTTCTTTGTTATTGGATTATACATGTAATCCTTTGATTGAACACTATACCCAACAAATATGCATGTATCTCCTTTGTTGTCTAATTTTTTTCTTAACTCACCTGACATATGTGCATATGCCACACATCCAAAAACTCTCATATGAGAAACACTATGTTTTCTTCCACTCCATGCTTCTTATGGAATCACATTTTTGACACTTTTTGTTGGACATATATTTATTATATAATTTGCACATGAAATAGCTTCAGACCAATATTCATTTGAAAAATACTTTGCTTTCAACATACTTCTAGCCATTTCCATGATTGTTCTATTTTTTCTTTCAACTACCCCATTTTGTTGAGGTGTGTATCTAGTTGTGAATTTCTTGTGAATTCCATGATCTTTCCAAAATCTTATAAAATGATTTGAGATGTATTCACCACCTCTATCTATTCTCAATGCTTTGATGTATTGACCACTTTTCTTTTCTACAAGAGCTTTGAATTGACAAAAATATTCAAACACTTCACTTTTATGCTTTAGAAAGTAAACCCATGTTTTCCTTGAGTAATCATCAATTAATGTCAAAAATGAAAGTCTTCCACCAATTGAAGGTGTTTGCATTGGTCCACACAAATATGAACAAACAATTTCTAAATGTTCTTTTGTCCTGGTTGACTTACCTGCTGGAAATGATTCTCTATGTTTCTTTCCCATGATGCACCCTTCACATACTCTTTCTAGTTTTTCTATTAAAGAAAATCCTTTCACCATGCTTTTCCTATGAAGAAAATTTAGGCCTCCAAATTTTAAATGCCCAAATCTTAGATGTCAAAGCCAATTTTCATCTTATATTTCTGCTTGAAATATTGTTTGAGTGATAGCTGCAAGTTCTCTTTTACCCTCTTGTGGGTTCATTGTGGGCTATGCTTGAGCAAAAATTACATTCAAATATGGCTTAATCTTTAGGGAAAACATTCTATTGTTTATCATTTGAACCTTGGGAATGAGCTGATTACTTGGAAATTTGTCTAAAATTGTGCACTCTCAAATTTTTAAAGATACTCTAAGCCCCTTTTGAATAAGCTGCCCAATACTCATCAAATTATGCTTTAAATTGGGAACAAAATAAACATCATAAGTACACTTCTTCTCCCCCTTCTTAGTTAGAATGTTGATGTTCCCTTTTCCTTTGACTACCACCTTATAATCATTACCTAAAGTGACATCAGATTTTATATTTTCATCCAAGCTTGAAAACATTTCTAAATTCCCTGTCATGTGGTTGCTACATCCTGAGTCTAAAAAGCATACATCTTTTTCATTTTCTTGTGCTAGATTGCATGCCTAAAACATTTTGATTGGATCTGATTTTTGGTTTAGATTTTCTTTGGTGAAATTTCCATTTTGTTTGTTAAAATCATATTGCTTCTTCCTACATTCATTTGAGTAATGCCCATATTATTTGCAATAGTGACATTGGACTTGATATTTGTCATACCTTTGGCCTTGAAGCTAATTTTGAGTTGCATTGTGACTTGGGTATTGGCTGCTACCTCTTCCACTTGAGGATGATGGGAAACTTCTTCCACCTCTATATGAATTTCTTCCTCTACCTCTGAAATTTTTTCTTCCTCTACCTCTTCCATTGTTGACCAAAGCTTGTATCTTGAATGCATGCTCCAATGATGAACTTGTTGACCTACTAAGCCTATGCTCATGAGAAATAAGAGATGTATTAAGCTCATCAGCTAAAAATTGTGAGAGATTCTTTGTCTCCTCTATGGCCACTACTATGGACTCAAACCTTGTGGGTAAAATCCTAAAAATCTTTTCAACAATTCTTCTATCTTCTAGTGTCTCACCATGAGATCTAAATTGATTGACTAAGCCCATCACTTGTATGAAGAAAGAGTCTATTGAATTTGATTCCTTCATGAAAATTGTTTGAAAATTCCTTCTTAGCATTTGTAGCTTTTTTGTTTTCACCTTTTCCATTCCTAGGTATGTTGTTCAGAGGATATCCCATGCTTTCTTGGACTTAGTTTCTACTAAAATCCTTGGAAAAATACTCTCATGCACTGCTTGAAAAATGTAGGATAGAGCTTTTGAATCCTTCTTCCTATTATCTCTCAATAAATCCTTCTCTACTTGAGTTAGACCATTGTATGCTGCTGCATCAACTGCTTCTGGGTAACAATTCTCCACTAGATCCCAAATATCTTGATAACAAAAGAGTGTCTTCATTGTTATGGACCAATATTCATAATTTTTCCCATTAAACTATGGGATTTGAGGATTTGTTAAACTTGTGCTTGCCATTATCAAACTTTCTTGCATACCTTTGCAGGAACTTTTAGCTTTTGCTAAATCTTTCCTTCAACAACTCTTATTTTAGAAACCTTAGGCTCTGATACCACATATTAACAAAGGCAAAGAAATTGTAAAATAGAGCATTCAGATAGAAAATAAATAGCAGGCTCCTATTATATATTTACATATATAAAAAAAATACAAAAATATTTTATTTCAATATCAAAGAGCTCTTCTCTCAGATTCATACAAAAGAATGCAAAAATTGAAATAGAAGCAACCCAAAATACATCAAATGTGCCCAGAAAAAAGAAGACTGTAAACATTAATTACATGAAGTTAATGCTAATTGAACAACCATCAAAGAAAAAAATACGACAGAGGATTTGAAACTAAAACTAAATCAAAATGTATCTCACGTGATGTCCAAAGGAGATGGACTAAGTTTGAAAGAAGTGACTTGGAACGTGTGAGAAATCTGGAGAAAAATACAGAGGTAGTGGGTAATTGAGATTATTCCAACACATTCAATTTCTATCAATTGCTATCTACTATATATTTGAACTCAAAATTTAAAATCAGATTTATCACAAAATCAACCAAATCCATCTATTCACTATCTAATATGGATATGAACTCAATATTTAAAACTCAATTTGTCCTACTAACTGTCACAACCCAGTTTCTATCAAACAAAAAATGACCACTCTTTCTAAATCACCACTAACGGTGATAGTGGAATAAAGTAATCCAAATTAAATAGTAATTATTATCTGCTAGTTTTGGTGGTAATTGTGGCATAATTATCTTTCCTAGCCTCCAATATGCCTCCCAACCATCTCAACTACATGAGCAAGGGGAAGACGTGTGCCAATTTTTTTGGCCACATTCCTACTTTGTTACATGCACATTCCTCTGATATAGGAGTTATTTGAGTGCAAGGTTGTGGAGGAAGAAAATAATCATAGAGAAGGAAGTGTTAAAGAGAGAGAGAGAGAGAGAGAGAGAGAGAGAGAGAGAGTATTTTATATTAAAAAAATGTAGTGAATATAGGAAGAGGGAGAAGCCTAGAAGTGGGGAGGAGCAGACATTACATAGAGGTTTCTGAGAAGAAGAAAAAGTGCATCTAGGGGGAAACTCACTGCATAAGACTACCAGCTGATTATATAAACCAAGTCATAAGTATTGAAGTCATGCACAATTTCTTTTCTTGAATGTGTGACGTTGTTCCTCCTTGCACATTTTCAAGGATTTCTCTATAATTTATGACCAGTAGTGAGTCCAAGATAGGGCTTTGGAGTGTTCAACTGACACTATCTCACTTCCTTCACATCTTTAATAGTTTGTTGAAGACATTAATGTTGGGGGAATGCTAAAGCTATTGTCAAAGGAATTCCTTATTTTATAAGTGGTTCATGTATGGTAATGATTTTCTTTTTATGATAGAAACAATTTGGGTGCATAATGTTATGAGGAGAAAATGATTAATTCTCATTTTGGAATTGACATTCTCTGGAATCATGGATCATCAAATTCTTGGAGGTATGGGTATTTCATTGTACTTGCATTTCCAATTGTTTCCTTTTTTTCTCATTCTATATGGGTTATGATTTATTCTTTGGTAAGAATGAAAAGGTAGATATAGACCTACTTCAATGTATAAATGAGAAAGTTATTGATTTCCTTTCTTTTCTGATTGTGCATGTTAGCTTGTGGTGATTGATCAGGAAAGTACTATCCAGGAAAGTATTGTACACTTTTCATTTGTCATTGGGTTCGGGGTTAACTCGTCAAGCATTTTTGGGTTGACACATCAAACATTCCCTAGGTTGACTCATCAAGCCTTTTCTTTGGTTGACTTGTCAAGTATTTTAGGGTTAACTTGTTAACCAACATAAGCCTTGTTATATTGGCTTAGGGTTAGGGATTTCATTGTGATGTATGATTTTAGTACTTGCGGCTAAATTGAGCTGTAAGGGATTATGAAGTGTAATCAGGTTGCAATCACTAGATAATAAAATATTGGACTTGTTGGTGGATATAGCCCAGGGATTGGGTGAGCCACATTAAATCTTTGTGTCTTATGTTCTCTTCTATGTGGTTTATTGTTTTCTGATATTGGTTATATTTGCATGTACTTTTTATTTCTACCTTGTTAATCCTAACAAGTGGTATCAGAGCCAGTTATTTCATTCGTTCTTTCATCTATTCTCTGAAGCAAGTCTCACAAGTCAGTGGGAGAGTCTCTCGGTTAAGTGGGAGAAATGACAGATGAGGGTAGGCTAAAGGTTAATAAGTTTAATGGAAAGAACTTCCATTTATAGAAGATGCAAGTGGAGGACTATATCTATCAGAAGGATCTATGGTGACCATTAGAGGGAATAGCCAAGAAATAGGCAACAATGTCTTAGGAAGAATGGGATATTTTGGATAGGAAGCCATTGGGGAGTATTCGTCTATGTCTGGCACAATTGGTGGCATTCAATATTACTGGAACAATGACATCTCAAACTCTGGTGGAAACCCTAGAGAAGTTGTATGAAAAGCCTTTAGCTTCAAACAAGGTATTTCTTATGAAGTGTTTATTTAATATGAAAATGGTAGAAGGTGGATCAGTCGCTGATCATTTGAATGAGTTTAATATAGTTACAAGTTAGTTATCCTCAGTTAAAATTACTTTTGATGAAGAAGTTAGGGCTCTCTTGATTTTGTGTATTTTGGCAGAAAGCTAGAATGGCTTGGTAATGACTCTTAGTAATTCTATTTTTGGTTCAAATACCCTAAAGTTTGATGATGTTATTAGTGTTATATTGAGTGAGGAATTTTTTTGGAAAAGCTCAGGGGCATCCACATCGGGTAGTGTATTGAACGCAGAAAGAAGAGGCATAACAAGAGATAGAGGAAACAAATCTAGAAATCATGGGAAATCAAGAGGAAAATCAAAGGGAAAGAGGTCTGAATCCAAAGGGCCAAATGATTGCTGGTACTATGGAAAACTAGGTCATAAGAAGAAAGATTGTTGGTCTTGGAAGAAAGATCAAGGAGACAAACATGATGGAAACAAGGAGGCAAATGTGGTAAGTAACAAATCTGAAGAGGATGCTTTTCTCTTCTCTTTAGAAAATGTTGATCATTCATGGGTGTTAGATTCGGGGGCTTCATTTCATGCTACAATCCATAGAGGTTATTTTTTTGATTATGTCTAAGGGAATTTTGGGCTAGTTTATTTGGGAGATAATGAACCCTATCAAATTGGTGGAAAAGGAAAAATCAAGACTAAGTTGCACAATGGGAATCACTGGCTACTACAAGAGGTAAGACATGTTCCAAGGCTAAGTAGAAATTTAATTTCAGTAGGGCAACTCGCTGATGAGGGTTGCACAATTACTTTTAATGATAAAAATTGGAAGGTTTCAAAAGGTTCCTTAGTAGTAGAAAAAGGTGTGAAATCAGGCACCTTATATCTTTGTATAGGTCATACTGTTCCTTCTACTTTAATTGTTTCAGAAGATAATGAATGTTCAGGAATAGTGGTTGTAGTTGAGCAGGAAGAACATCAAACCATTGCTATAGATTCTAACACAACACTATGGTACAATAGACTTGGGCACATGAGTGAAAAAGGTATGAAATTAATTCATTCAAAGAAAGTTTTACCTGGTCTGAAATGTGTCAATATGGATTTAAGTGAAAGTTGTGTTTATGAAAAACAAAAGAGAGTTAGTTTTGTGAAGAGTGGGAAGGAAAAGAAAAATGAGAGATTAGAGCTTGTGCATATAGATGTATGGGGACCAGCTCAAGTATCTTCCCTTGGTGGCTCTCTGTATTATGTTACATTTATAGATGATGCAACAAGAAAAGTATGGATTTATTTCCTTAGATAGAAATTTGATGTATTTCAAACTTTTAAGAAATTGAAATGCTTGGTTGAGAATGAGTCTAGTAAAAGGTTAAAATGTCTCAAATTTGACAATGGTGGAGAGTATTGCAGCACAAAATTTGAAGATTATTTTTCCTCTAATGGTATTCATAGGTAGAAAACTGTACCAAGGACTCCACAAGAAAATGGAGTGGTTGAACACATGAACAAGACAATAATGGAGCGTGCAAGGAGTATGAGGTTGCATGCTAGGCTGCCCAAAAATATGTGGGCAGAGGCTGTGAACACTTTTGTTTATTTAATCAATAGAGGCCCCTCTACTCCTTTGGACTATGGTATTCCAAAGGAAGCATGGGGTGGTAAGAAGGTGAGTTATTCTTTTCTCAAAACCTTTTCTTGTGAAGCTTTTGCACTTATAGATTCTGAAAATAGAACCAAGCTAGAAGCTAAGTCAAAAAAATGTGTATTTGTTGGATATGGCATTGATGAATTTGGTTATAGGCTTTGGGATTTTGAGAATCATAAAATTGTAAGAAGGAGGGATGTCATATTCAATGAGAAAGTATTGTACAAAGATATGTTGCAGTAGCATGAGAAGAAAGAAAATGACTATGTAGTACTGGATGATACTCCAAAAGTTGATGTTCCAATAGTTCCTTATGCTCTACAATAATAGCAACAACAAATGAAACACACCATAGTGAATGTTAGATGGTCAACAAGGCTAAGTAGACCTCCAGATAGATTTTCCCCTTCTTTGTATTCTATCTTATTAATTGATGAAGGTGAGCCTGAATGTTATAATGAAGCTATGTAGGTGGATACAAAGCTTTAGTGGGAGTCTACAATGATAGATGAAATGGACTCCTTGCTGAAAAATTAGACTTGGGATTTATGTAAGTTACTTGCAGGTAAATAGGCTTTACAGAATAAATGGGTTTATAGGTTGAAAGAAGAAGATGGAGGTAAGAAAAGATTTAAAGCTAGATTAGATGTAAAAGGATTTGCACGGAAACATGGTATTGATTTTGATGAGATTTTTTCTCTAGTTGTTAAAATGACTTCTATTTGTATTTTTTTAAGTATTGTGGCTACTGAAGATTTGCATTTAGAGTAGCTTAATGTTAAAACAACCTTTCTTCATGGTGATTTGAATGAAGAAATATATATGGTACAGCCACAGGGATTTGAGGTCAAGGGTAAGGAGAGTTTAGTGTGCAAATTGCAAAAAAGTTTATATGGCTTGAAGCAAGCACCTCGGCAATGATATATTAAATTTAACACTTTTATGAATGAGCATGGATATAGTCGGTGTCATTTTAACCATTGTGTTTGTTTTAAGAGGTTGGATGATGACACCTGCATTATTTTATGTTTATATGTTGATGATATGCTTGTAGTTGGGTCTAACATGGATCATATTAAGGGGTTGAAACAAAAATTAGCACATTTATTTACTATGAAGGATTTGGGGGCAGAAAAACAAATCCTTGGTATGAAAATTTGTAGAGATAGGAAAAATAGGAAATTGTCTCTATCTCAAGCTGATTATATTGAGAAGGTGTTGCAACATTTCCCTATGGAGAATGCCAAAGCTGTCAGCACACCTTTGCTTGGTCATTTGAAATTGACTAAAGATATGTGTTCCAAGACACTAGAAGAAGAGACTAAAATGTCTAAGGTACCTTATGCTTCAGCTATAGGGAGCTTAATGTATGCTATGGTATGTACTAGGCCAAATATTGCACACATAGTGGGAGTCGTTAGCGGATATATGAGTAACCCTGGTATTGAGCATTGGAATGCAGTCAAATGGATTCTCATATATTTGAGAGGTACATCCAGTAAGTGTTTACACTTTGGGGGTTCTACTACTACTGTACAAGGCTATGTTGACTTAGATTTGGTAGGAGATATAGATATCAGGAGGCATACTACAGGTTATGTATTTACTATTGGTGGGAAAATAGTGAGTTGGATTTCTCAACTACAAAAGGTGGTTGCTTTATCTACTACATAGGCAGAGTATGTTGTTGCTACAGAGGCAACAAAGGAGATGATATGGCTTCAATTCTTCATGGAAGAATTTGGACATCCTCAGATGGTTAATTTTTTGCATATAGATAGCCAAAGTGCCATTCATCTTGCAAAGAATTCTGCTTTGCACTCAAAGACAAAACACATATAGTTGCGGTACCATTTCATTTGATTAGTTTTGGATGATGGGTAGTTAAAGCTAGAAAAGATACATACAGATGATAATCCAGTAGATATGTTTACAAAGGTAGTAACAAGGGAGAATTTGAACTCCTATTCAACTTCGGTTGGTCCACTAGATTGAATAGAATAAAGGGATAGTTGAGTTCAGGGTGGTTAGATCTAGTGAGAACCTCATAGGGTAGTGGTTTAGCTACACAATTAGTCTCCAAGTGGGAGATTGTTGTTTGGTGTGGAGTCTGATTAGTCCCTAATTGGGAGATTGTTAGCTTGTAGTGACTAATCAGGAAAGTACTATCTAGGAAAGTACTATACACTTTTCACTCATCAAGCATTTTTGAGTTGACATGTTAAATATTTCCCTAGGTTGACTCATCAAGCCTTTTCTTAGGTTGACTAGTCAAATATTTTAGGGTTAACTTGTTAACTGACATAAGCCTTGTTATATTGGCTTAGGGTTTAGGATTTCATTATGATGTATGATTTTATTACTTGCAGTGGAATTGACCTGTAAGGGATTACAGATTGTAATCAGGATGTAATCACTAGATAATAAAATATTGGACTCGTTGTTGGTGGACGTAGCCCAGGGATTGGGTGAACCATGTTAAATCTTTGTGTCTTGTATTCTCTTCTGTGTGGTTTATTATTTTCTGATATTGGTTATATTTGCATGTAATTTTTATTTTTGCCTTGTTAATCCTAACAGTGCATTGATTCCTTATCATCATATCCAAGTCTTTATAGTTAAATAAGCTTGGACTTTCATAGTAATGACTCAATCAATTCTAATAGCCACCACCTTTTCTCATGTCAATCATCTCGCTTCCTTTTTATTGATGATTGGCATAGATGATTCCTTCCTAGTTTTTGACTCAGGTATTATGTTATGCTAGGTCTCTACATGTTGAATTTTGCAATCACTACATATTTTTGAGATGTGCCTCCTTTGTGTTTGCAATTTGTATGTATTTCTCCCAGTGCACTGCCTATATTTTTATTTGACAAAAATGTAGCTTCCTTATGCTTTGATTGATGTCCATCCCTATTTTAATCTTTCAACTTAATAGATGTGGATAGGATGCTAGAAGATTTATTTAATCTCGTAATTTTATACCTGCCAAGGACATCGGCTTGAAAGCTTGGATTTTTTTTTGTTCTTCCTTTATCTTAATCTCACTTATATGTGTCATTAGGTTTAACATTCTATGTAGAAGAGTAGAGATTTTGAGCCTTGCAATTTTAAATATGAAATTTTTTTCTATGAATTCTAGTGTTTTGTGCTCAAAAACTTTGTTTCCCAGAAAGTAGGTGCCATCTATTAGAATAACTGAGAGGGAGGTGAATTAGTTATCCAGTGTCCAAAAATAAAATGTATAATTCAAAATAAATTCTTCTATTTTTTCTCCTTGATAAACAATAATTACTTTCACTATCTGTGCTTTTACCGATTACCAGTCTAATCCTATAATAGTTACCGATCAAATCTAACATGTAACATGTAAAGTATGATAACAAAAAAATATCACAATCAACACATAACACAAGAGATTTAACGTGGAAACCCTGTAAAGGGAAAAACCACTTGGGACCGTCAACCAAAAAAATCACTCTTCTGAAGTGAGGTCGGTTAAGACCCAACCCTGCTAAAGGTTGAAAAACACACTGTCAGGTGTGACCTTGTTAGAGGATTTTAGACTAGAAGTTATCGTCCAACCAACATTCACTATGGGGTTGATAGGATAACAATGTTTATTCTATGAATGATACGTCATAAGACTTTCAAAGTCCACTCAGTTAAGAGATTTTGACTATATACAATGGTTAAATATGTAACAGTAAATGATCTACTTTAATACAACTTCAATTGCAAATTACAGATCAATATTCAGTCCACACAAATCCTTCTGATCAATATTTCACTTCAGATTCAATATTGTATCAACTTACTGTCCATCGGTAATTGCTCTCTATAGCTCGGTAATTGTTCTGTAGCTCGGTAATTATTCTACAGCTCGGTAATTATTCTGTAGCTCGGTTCTTACTTAACTAGTATGATCAGAATGCATGAAAACCTTGTTCATGTGATATTCCTATAGTTTCTACTTCTTCCAGCATCATTCCATAATGAAATTCTAGTCTCTTATATAGATGAGTAAATCATTTTCTTCTCCTCCATCAGATTTTCCCACTTAACCACATTCATAGATTTTTTTGCTTCAAACTTTCTTGGCTGATGTGTCAATAACATGTTTCAATCTACTCCATTAGATCTTCCTTTAATTTTATTAGCTGTCGATCTTCATAACAAACATTATCAGTTATCACTGAAATTGAGGTACTTTATAGCTCATCAATCCTATCAACTAAACTAATCATTTAGTTCATTTTGTTCTACTTGGTTAACAAAGAAATGCATCGGTGAACACTGCTTAGTTAATACATCAATTGGTATACACTACACTCCGTTGGTGTATACTAGAAATGCTTCATTTACTGATAACATTGCTTTGTGTCTTTCAACTCTATACTTCATCATAGATGAATGCAACATAATAAATTCAATATCATCTAGTCATAGACTCATCAACAAGTTACTTAATGTGTTCTTTATCCTCATCTATCATGTACATCTTTCCCCATGTAGATTTCTCTATTCTTCATCTCTTTCACCTTTCTTCAGATGTCTCGATATAGTAACTTACAAGAGAAGTGTTGTCAAACTAGTTGACATCAATGACAACATAATACTGATTTAATCATATTACATATCTAATCAACAACTCCTCAGTGATCTTGAATGATAGATTCTTCAATCAAATTCCAAATCAGTTGTAGTCCAACAATCTTTCCCTTTGGCATTGATGGCAACTCAAGTAATATGAAATGTACCATACACATACCAAACATATATTCTACAACTTTGTGAACAAAATGTTGTAAGTCAAAATATACTTAATATGTTTAATCACTACATTACTAAACAATATTAGATAATATAGCTTTACCATTCTGTAGTTGTGATCTTTTTAGTTCTCTTTTTAGTTCTCTTGTTCTTGCTTTTGTTATCTGTAACTGATCCTCAATATTCTATCTCATTCAGATTGTCTCTCCCTTAGATAATTCTCACCAATGCTTGTGTTGGAAACAATTGTCTGAAGGAAATTGCTACTCAATTATGTATTGTCTTTGATGTCACACTATGTCATAGTTCGCAGCAATCTGCTTCTACCGAGCTCAGTCGGTCTGCCAGACAGGGATATTAGTGCTTACCGATTCCACTCGGTTATCGAAGAAAAGCAGTGTTTACCGAGTTCACTCGGTTGCCAAAGAAATTCTAGTGTTTACCGAGTTCACTCGGTTGCCGAAGAAAGTCTAGTACTTACCAAGTTCACTCGGTTGCCGAAGAAAGTTTAGTACTTACCGAGTTCACTCGGTTGTCGAGGAAAGTTAGTATTTACCGAGTTCAGTCGGTTATCAAAGGTGAAGGATTGTTGGTGTTTACCGAGTTCCCTCGGTCTCCGAAAAATTATAAGAGATATGGTCACCGAGCACTGTCGGCCCTTAAAGGATTTTTGCAAATAGAGTTTACTTAATTCAGCCGACTGTTATACTAAATAATGTCAATTTGACTAATCCAAAATCATATAAATAAAAGGTCAAATGTGAAAAGTAAAATAACAACACAGCAGAAGATTTACAGAAGAAAAGAAGGAAAGATATATGCGAGTTTGTGAAGGATGTTCAGATATCCTTGAGGAGCAGCAGAGATTTATTCGATCAGAGAAGATCAGACTTATGCAGAACAGAGATCTGTAATCAGCAAGACAGTTGCATTATTATACAGGTCACTTTTTCATTGTTACCTTCTTATCATTGTAACAGTGAATTGAAATCTCTTAACCGAGTTGGTTTAACAGCCATAATATAAATCCTCTAACAAGGTGAAAATTCCATTGAATTGTTTTCAAGACCTCTTACCAGGCCACTCCTAGCTGGGTGTTTTAAATCCTCTAACAAGGTCACACCTAACAGTGTGTTTTGTAACCTTTTACCGGGTTGGCTTCTAACCGGGCATCACTTCAGAAAAGTGAAAATCAGTATCTAGATACATTGGTGGTTTTTCCCATATTGGGTTTCCACGTTAAATCTTGTGTCTCTTGTGTTCTTAATTGCTTCCTCAATCATTTACATGCACTGATGAATATCTAAAGATAATATTGCTAATACTTTCTGCATCTTCAAAGTTACTGAAATCTATTTACCGAGTGCTAAAACAGACAACATTGTTAAAATATCTTAAAGGATCTGCAAAGAATTAATTGTGAAGTGTTTTTATGGTTGACTGATTCACCCTCCCTCTCAGTCACCTCATCCATATTCCATCAATTGGTATCAGAGATTTTGGTGCTTACAGGAAGGATTTCAAAGACCTAAGCTAAAGATCAGGATGTCTTACAAGAGGGAAATTCCAAAGCTTAACAGAGATAATTTTTCAGCATGGCAAGGTCTCATGCGACTTCATCTGGCTTCCATTGGTGATTCAGGATGCAAATACATTGATGAAGAGTATACAATTCCTAATGGCGCATTAACTGTTGAAGACATTGCAGATAAAAAGACTCACAACACCATGATGATAGACATTGCATCTGCTCTCAGCTATGAAGAATTTGATGATATTAAAGACTGCACTACTGCATATGAAATGTGGGTGGCACTGAAGAAAATATATGGTGGTGATGCAAATGTGAAGAGAGCCAAAGCAGAAAGCCTAAGAGGATAGTTTGACAAGATGAATATGAAGGAAGATGAAAACATTGCAAAATATGTTGAAAGAATCAAAGCAAGTGTAAGTGCAATCAGAGCTTCTGGAGGAACAATCTCAGATGAGACTGTTATAAGTAAGGTACTCAGAACACTACTCCCTATCTATGCAATAAGAGTATCAGCTATTCAAGAAAGAAGATGTGAAGCAAACCACAGTATAACTTTGGATGCTTTAGTTGGAAGATTGACAGCTTTTGAATTAGACAACTATGATAACTATGTTCCTAGTTCCAAAAATATTGAATCAGCATTTGAGGCCAAGGTTTCACTAAAGAAGAACAAGAAAATTAAAGAAGTTCAGACAGACAGTGAAGAGGAATCAGAAGAAAGTTCTGATAGTGATCTTGAAATTGTAGAAGCATTACTTGCAAAGAAGTACTCTAGAGGGAAAGGTAAGTATAAAGGTAAAACTCCTTTAATCTATTTTTCATGCGAAGAAATTGGACATATTGCAGCTAGGTGCCCAAACAAGCAAGTCAAAGAAGAAAAGAGAAGTCACAAGTACTATGGCAAAAAGAATTCCAAATCATACAAGGATAAAGGTAAGAAATCATGTTTTATGGCTAAACATTCTGATGATAGTGAAGAAGAAATTGTCTTTATTGCTATAAAAGATGAATCTGATGATGATGAAGATAAGATAGCACTTATTTCTCATATAAGCAAAGATGATATATGGATAATAGACAGCGGATGTTCACACCACATGACTGGTGACAAGACAAAATTTGAATATCTAGAAGACTGTGACAATGGTAATGTAAGATTTGGAAACAATGAACCTTGTTGTATAAAAGGAAAAGGAAGAATCTCATTAACCAAAGAACTCATATGTGATAATGCTTACTGGGTTGAAGGACTAAAACATAATCTTCTAAGTGTAGCATAGCTAATCAACACTGGTTTCAAGGTTGAATTCATGAATGGTCAAGCAAGACTGCTGGATGGAAAAGGAAAACTCATTGGATCAGGCAAACAAACAAAAGGTAACTTATTTTATCTTGATCTCAATGAATATTCATGCCTTATTGCTCAAATAGAAGAAAGTTGGCTATGGCACAAAAGGTTATGTCATGTGAACTTTGATAACATGATAAAAATAAGCAAATTCAAGAAGGTTAGAGGCATTCCTACTTTGAAGAAACCTGACACTGGTCTATGTAAGAATTGTCAGATTGGCAAAATGAGTAAAACAAGTTTCAAAAGTAAGAACTATCAGTCTAAAGAAATTTTGGAAATTGTGCATACTGATTTATGTGGACCTATTGGAATACAAAGCTATACTGGAGATAAATTCTTTATTCTTTTCGTTGATGATTATTCTAGAATGATGACTGTTATGTATTTAAGAGAAAAATCAGAGGCATTTGAAAAGTTAAAATGGTACTTAGCAAGAGTAGAAAAAGAAACGGGGAAAATATTGAAATGCTTAAGATCAGACAGAGGTGGTGAATTCATCTCCCATGATTTTAACAACTTCTGCATTGAAAGAGGAATCAAAAGGTAGGTATCAGCTCCTAGAACTCCTGAGCAGAATGGAATAGCAGAAAGAAGAAACAGATCTATTATGGATTGTGCAAGGACTCTAATGATAGAAAAGAACATTGCTATAAAGTACTGGAAGGAAGCTATCAGCATTGCAGTTCATACCTTGAACCGAGTACAATTGAAGAAAGACACATTCAAAACTTCCTATGAATTATGGTATGGCTATAAACCTAATGTAAGTTATATGAAAATATTTGGTAGCAAGTGTTATATCTTAAAAGAATCTAGAAGAAACAAATTTGATGTAAAAAGTGATGAAGGAATATTCCTAGGATATTCTAGCAAAAGCAAGGCATACAAATGTCTGAACTTATCTACTCACAAAGTCATAGAAAGTATACATGTGAAATTTGATGAGTTTGCAGAAAAGACTGAGGAAGAAAGCAAAAGGGAACCTGAGAACTACAGAAGATTCGTTTACATTGAACCTGAAACATTGACAGACACAACTATCAACAAGGAAGCTATATCTACCGAGCCAAGCACAGTTACTGAGTCACAGGAAGAAGTTCAAACCGAGTCACAGGAAGAAATTCAGACCGAGTCTCAGCCTGAAGTTACCGAGCAAATATCTACCGAGCCCGAGAAACCTGAAGAAGAGATCCTAGAAGACAATAGCTTGAATCATTCAAAAGGCAAGGAACCTATACTAGCCAAATATGTCAGAAGACATCATACACCAGATCAAATCATTGGAAACAAATCAGATGGCACTATGACAAGAAGCAAGCTAAAAGGTACATGTCTACTTACCGATTTTGAACATAGAAATATCAAAGATGCATTAGAGAATGAAAGTTGGATTGAAGCAATGAATGAAGAATTAGAACAAATACAAAAGAACAAAACTTGGACTCTTGTACCTAGACCTAAAGATAAGAATGTAATTGGAACAAAATGGGTATTCAGAAATAAACTGAATGAAGATGGTCAAGTATCTTGAAACAAAGCTAGACTGGTATGTAAAGGTTATTCTCAAGAAGAAGGTATAGATTATGGAAAAACTTTTTCTCCTGTTGCAAGATTAGAAGGTGTAAGAACTCTACTTGCTTATGCAGCACACAAAGGATTTAAGGTATATCAGATGGATATAAAATCTGCATTTCTCAATAGAATTCTTGATGAAGAAGTCTACATTGAAAAACCTGAAGGTTTTGTTGATCCAGACAAAAGGGACATGGTCTGCAGGTTACACAAAGCATTGTATGGTTTAAAACAAGCTCCTAGAGCATGGTATGAAAGACTCCATAACTATTTGATCCAGATTAATTTCAAAAGAGCTAATGATAACAGCAATCTGTATATTAAAGAAGGACCGGATGACAAAATTGTACAGGCAGAAATATTTGTGGATGATACTATATTTACAGGGAATGAGGATCAGTGCAAAGAATTTTTAGAACAAATGAACAGAGAATTTGAAATGTCTATGTTTGGTTTAATAAAATTCTTTGTTGGTCTTCAAATTCAGCAAAGCAAGAATGGTATATACATTACTCAATCCAAATACATTAAGGAGATACTTAAGAAGTTTGGAATGGAAGATTCAAAACCAGTTGGTACACCCATGTGTACTGGACTGAAACTTACCAAAAATGATGATTCAAAAGAAGTTGATCAGACCCTATACCGATCTATGATTGGAAAATTGCAGTATGTAGTACATACAAGACCTGATATTGCCTTAGCAGTCGGTATAGTAGCTAGATTCTCAGCAAAACCTAAGGAAAATCACATGATGGCAATCAAAAGAATCTTAAGATACTTAAGAGGAACTGAAGAGTATGGTTTGTGGTATAAATTTGGAGGCAATCTAGACTTGAAAGTGTTTACTGATGCTGATTGGGTAGGAAACATTGATGACAGAAAAAGCACAAGTGGTGGAGCATTTTTTCTTGGAAAAAGACTGGTATCCTGGACTAGTAAAAAGCAGAATTGTACATCTCAATCCACAGCTGAAGCAGAATATGTTGCTGCTGCAGTAAACTGTTCAAATATTGTTTGGTTTAAACAGCTATTAGAAGGTATGAAGGTTGAAATCAAAGAACCAGTTGTTATATTTTGTGACAATACCAGTGCAATAAACATTTCTAAGAATCCAGTGATGCATTCCAAAACCAAGCACATTGCTATTAAATATCACTTTGTCAGAGAACTGGTGCAGGACAAGGAAATCAGATTAGAATATATTCATACAAAAGAACATATTGCAGACATTTTTTCCAAACCATTACCTAAGGATGCATTTATGTATCTAAGAGGTACGTTAGGGGTCCTTCCCCTATCTGAGGCTCACTAAATACATTTTTAGTGATGCATCAACCAGAACATGATTGAAAATCAACCTGTTGATGCAGCATATTAAAGGACTCATTGCATATGAATCAGTACTTGAGGTACATTAATTTTCACCGGTAATATGTGAATTGTCTTTGGCATGTGTTGTCAAAGAGGGAGTGTTTTCTATGTCTTTACTATTGCTCTTTACTATTGCTTTCAAGAAATTTTCAATAGTCAGAAGGAAGAATTTTCAGGTTACAGGAAGTTTGCTGACAGAGGGAGATTTGAATCCAAACCGAGCTAACTCTTTCAAATTTCTTATGCTATGACATATTGTGTTGCCATCAATGCCAAAGAGGGAGATTGTTGGAAACAATTGTCTGAAGGAAATTGCTACTCAATTATGTATTGTCTTTGATGTCACACTATGTCATAGTTCGCAGCAATCTGCTTCTACCGAGCTCAGTCGGTCTGCCAGACAGGGATATTAGTGCTTACCGAGTCCACTCGGTTATCGAAGAAAAGCAGTGTTTACCGAGTTCACTCGGTTGCCAAAGAAAGTCTAGTGTTTACCGAGTTCACTCGGTTGCCGAAGAAAGTCTAGTACTTACCAAGTTCACTCGGTTGCCGAAGAAAGTTTAGTACTTACCGAGTTCACTCGGTTGTCGAGGAAAGTTAGTATTTACCGAGTTCAGTCAGTTATCAAAGGTGAAGGATTGTTGGTGTTTACCGAGTTCCCTCGGTCTCCAAAAAATTATAAGAGATATGGTCACCGAGCACTGTCGGCCCTTGAAGGATTTTTGCAAATAGAGTTTACTTAATTCAGCCGACTGTTATACTAAATAATGTCAATTTGACTAATCCAAAATCATATAAATAAAAGGTCAAATGTGAAAAGTAAAATAACAACACAGCAGAAGATTTACAGAAGAAAAGAAGGAAAGATATATGCGAGTTTGTGAAGGATGTTCAGATATCCTTGAGGATTAGCAGAGATTTATTCGATCAGAGAAGATCAGACTTATGCAGAACAGAGATCTCTAATCAGCAAGACAGTTGCATTATTATACAGGTCACTTTTTCATTGTTACCTTCTTATCATTGTAATAGTGAATTCAAATCTCTTAACCGAGTTGGTTTAAAAGCCATAATATAAATCCTCTAACAAGGTGACAATTCCATTGAATTGTTTTCAAGACCTCTTACCAGGCCACTCCTAGCTGGGTGTTTTAAATCCTCTAACAAGGTCACACCTAACAGTGTGTTTTGTAACCTTTTACCGGGTTGGCTTCTAACCGGGCATCACTTCAGAAAAGTGAAAATCAGTATCTAGATACATTGGTGGTTTTTCCCATATTGGGTTTCCACGTTAAATCTTGTGTCTCTTGTGTTCTTAATTGCTTCCTCAATCATTTACATGCACTGATGAATATCTAAAGATAATATTGCTAATACTTTCTGCATCTTCAAAGTTACTGAAATCTATTTACCGAGTGCTAAAACAGACAACATTGTTAAAATATCTTAAAGGATCTGCAAAGAATTAATTGTGAAGTGTTTTTATGGTTGACTGATTCACCCCCCCTCTCAGTCACTTCATCCATATTCCATCAATTGGTATCAGAGCTTTTGGTGCTTGTAGGAAGGGTTTCAAAGACCTAAGCTAAAGATCAGGATGTCTTACAAGAGGGAAATTCCAAAGCTTAACAGAGATAACTTTTCAGCATGGCAAGGTCTCATGCCACTTCATCTGGCTTCCATTGGTGATTCAGGATGCAAATACATTGATGAAGAGTATACAATTCCTAATGGCGCATTAACTATTGAAGACATTGCAGATAAAAAGACTCACAACACCATGATGATAGACATTGCATCTGCTCTCAGCTATGAAGAATTTGATGATATTAAAGACTTCACTACTGCATATGAAATGTGGGTGGCACTGAAGAAAATATATGGTGGTGATGCAAATGTGAAGAGAGCCAAAGCAGAAAGCCTAAGAGGATAGTTTGACAAGATGAATATGAAGGAAGATGAAAACATTGCAAAATATGTTGAAAGAATCAAAGCAAGTGTAAGTGCAATCAGAGCTTCTGGAGGAACAATCTCAGATGAGACTGTTATAAGTAAGGTACTCAGAACACTACTCCCTATCTATGCAATAAGAGTATCAGCTATTCAAGAAAGAAGATGTGAAGCAAACCACAGTATAACTTTGGATGCTTTAGTTGGAAGATTGACAGCTTTTGAATTAGACAACTATGATAACTATGTTCCTAGTTCCAAAAATATTGAATCAGCATTTGAGGCCAAGGTTTCACTAAAGAAGAACAAGAAAATTAAAGAAGTTCAGACAGACAGTGAAGAGGAATCAGAAGAAAGTTCTGATAGTGATCTTGAAATTGTAGAAGCATTACTTGCAAAGAAGTACTCTAGAGGGAAAGGTAAGTATAAAGGTAAAACTCCTTTAATCTATTTTTCATGCGAAGAAATTGGACATATTGCAGCTAGGTGCCCAAACAAGCAAGTCAAAGAAGAAAAGAGAAGTCACAAGTACTATGGCAAAAAGAATTCCAAATCATACAAGGATAAAGGTAAGAAATCATGTTTTATGGCTAAACATTCTGATGATAGTGAAGAAGAAATTGTCTTTATTGCTATAAAAGATGAATCTGATGATGATGAAGATAAGATAGCACTTATTTCTCATATAAGCAAAGATGATATATGGATAATAGACAGCGGATGTTCACACCACATGACTGGTGACAAGACAAAATTTGAATATCTCGAAGACTGTGACAATGGTAATGTAAGATTTGGAAACAATGAACCTTGTTGTATAAAAGGAAAAGGAAGAATCTCATTAACCAAAGAACTCATATGTGATAATGCTTCCTGGGTTGAAGGACTAAAACATAATCTTCTAAGTGTAGCACAGCTAATCAACACTGGTTTCAAGGTTGAATTCATGAATGGTCAAGCAAGACTGCTGGATGGAAAAGGAAAACTCATTGGATCAGGCAAACAAACAAAAGGTAACTTATTTTATCTTGATCTCAATGAATATTCATGCCTTATTGCTCAAATAGAAGAAAGTTGGCTATGGCACAAAAGGTTATGTCATGTGAACTTTGATAACATGATAAAAATAAGCAAATTCAAGAAGGTTAGAGGCATTCCTACTTTGAAGAAACCTGACACTGGTCTATGTAAGAATTGTCAGATTGGCAAAATGAGTAAAACAAGTTTCAAAAGTAAGAACTATCAGTCTAAAGAAATTTTGGAAATTGTGCATACTGATTTATGTGGACCTATTGGAATACAAAGCTATACTGGAGATAAATTCTTTATTCTTTTCGTTGATGATTATTCTAGAATAATGACTGTTATGTATTTAAGAGAAAAATCAGAGGCATTTGAAAAGTTAAAATGGTACTTAGCAAGAGTAGAAAAAGAAACGGGGAAAATATTGAAATGCTTAAGATCAGACAGAGGTGGTGAATTCATCTCCCATGATTTTAACAACTTTTGCATTGAAAGAGGAATCAAAAGGCAGGTATCAGCTCCTAGAACTCCTGAGCAGAATGGAATAGCAGAAAGAAGAAACAGATCTATTATGGATTGTGCAAGGACTCTAATGATAGAAAAGAACATTGCTATAAAGTACTGGAAGGAAGCTATCAGCATTGCAGTTCATACCTTGAACCGAGTACAATTGAAGAAAGACACATTCAAAACTCCCTATGAATTATGGTATGGCTATAAACCTAATGTAAGTTATATGAAAATATTTGGTAGCAAGTGTTATATCTTAAAAGAATCCAGAAGAAATAAATTTGATGTAAAAAGTGATGAAGGAATATTCCTAGGATATTCTAGCAAAAGAAAGGCATACAAATGTCTGAACTTATCTACTCACAAAGTCATAGAAAGTATACATGTGAAATTTGATGAGTTTGCAGAAAAGACTGAGGAAGAAAGCAAAAGGGAACCTGAGAACTACAGAAGATTCGTTTACATTGAACCTGAAACATTGACAGACACAACTATCAACAAGGAAGCTATATCTACCGAGCTGAGCACAGTTACTGAGTCACAGGAAGAAGTTCAAACCAAGTCACAGGAAGAAATTCAGACCGAGTCTCAGCCTGAAGTTACCGAGCAAATATCTACCAAGCCCGAGCAACCTGAAGAAGAGATCCTAGAAGACAACAGCTTGAATCATTCAAAAGGCAAGGAACCTATACTAGCCAAATATGTCAGAAGACATCATACACCAGATCAAATCATTGGAAACAAATCAGATGGCACTATGACAAGAAGCAAGCTAAAAGGTACATGTCTACTTACAGATTTTGAACGTAGAAATATCAAAGATGCATTAGAGAATGAAAGTTGGATTGAAGCAATGAATGAAGAATTAGAATAAATACAAAAGAACAAAACTTGGACTCTTGTACCTAGACCTAAAGATAAGAATGTAATTGGAACAAAATGGGTATTCAGAAATAAACTGAATGAAGATGGTCAAGTATTTAGAAACAAAGCTAGACTGGTATGTAAAGGTTATTCTCAAGAAGAAGGTATAGATTATGGAGAAACTTTTGCTTCTGTTGCAAGATTAGAAGGTGTAAGAACTCTACTTGCTTATGCAGCACACAAAGGATTTAAGGTATATTAGATGGATATAAAATCTGCATTTCTCAATAGAATTCTTGATGAAGAAGTCTACATTGAACAACCTGAAGGTTTTGTTGATCCAGACAAAAGGGACATGGTCTGCAGGTTACACAAAGCATTGTATGGTTTAAAACAAGCTCCTAGAGCATGGTATGAAAGACTCCATAACTATTTGATCCAGATTAATTTCAAAAGAGCTAATGATAGCAGCAATCGGTATATTAAAGAAGGACCGGATGACAAAATTGTACTGGCAGAAATATTTGTGGATGATACTATATTTACAGGGAATGAGGATCAGTGCAAAGAATTTTCAGAACAAATGAACAGAGAATTTGAAATGTCTATGTTTGGTTTAATAAAATTCTTTGTTGGTCTTCAAATTCAGCAAAGCAAGAATGGTATATACATTACTCAATCCAAATACATTAAGGAGATACTTAAGAAGTTTGGAATGGAAGATTCAAAACCAGTTGGTACACCCATGTGTACTGGACTGAAACTTACCAAAAATGATGATTCAAAAGAAGTTGATCAGACCCTATACCGATCTATAATTGGAAAATTGCAGTATGTAGTACATACAAGACCTAATATTGCCTTAGCAGTCGGTATAGTAGCTAGATTCTCAGCAAAACCTAAGGAAAATCACATGATGGCAATCAAAAGAATCTTAAGATACTTAAGAGGAACTGAAGAGTATGGTTTGTGGTATAAATTTGGAGGCAATCTAGACTTGAAAGTGTTTACTGATGCTGATTGGGTAGGAAACATTGATGACAGAAAAAGCACAAGTGGTGGAGCATTTTTTCTTGGAAAAAGACTGGTATCCTGGACTAGTAAAAAGCAGAATTGTACATCTCAATCCACAGCCGAAGCAGAATATGTTGCTGCTGCAGTAAACTGTTCAAATATTGTTTGGTTTAAACAGCTATTAGAAGGTATGAAGGTTGAAATCAAAGAACCAGTTGTTATATTTTGTGACAATACCAGTGCAATAAACATTTCTAAGAATCCAGTGATGCATTCCAAAACCAAGCACATTGCTATTAAATATCACTTTGTCAGAGAACTGGTGTAGGACAAGGAAATCAGATTAGAATATATTCATACAAAAGAACAGATTGCAGACATTTTTACCAAACCATTACCTAAGGATGCATTTATGTATCTAAGAGGTAAGTTAGGGGTCCTTCCCCTATCCGAGGCTCACTAAATACATTTTTAGTGATGCATCAACCAGAACATGATTGAAAATCAACCTGTTGATGCAGCATATTAAAGGACTCATTGCATATGAATCAGTACTTGAGGTACATTAATTTTCACTGATAATATGTGAATTGTCTTTGGCATGTGTTGTCAAAGAGGGAGTGTTTTCTATGTCTTTACTATTGCTCTTTACTATTGCTTTCAAGAAATTTTCAATAGTCAGAAGGAAGAATTTTCAGGTTACAGGAAGTTTGCTGACAGAGGGAGATTTGAATCCAAACCGAGCTAACTCTTTCAAATTTCTTATGCTATGACATATTGTGTTGCCATCAATGCCAAAGAGGGAGATTGTTGGAAACAATTGTCTGAAGGAAATTGCTACTCAATTATGTATTGTCTTTGATGTCACACTATGTCATAGTTCGCAGCAATCTGCTTCTACCGAGCTCAGTCGGTCTGCCAGACAGGGATATTAGTGCTTACCGAGTCCACTCGGTTATCGAAGAAAAGTAGTGTTTACCAAGTTCACTCGGTTGCCAAAGAAAGTCTAGTGTTTACCGAGTTCATTCGGTTGCCGAAGAAAGTCTAGTACTTACCGAGTTCACTCGGTTGCCGAAGAAAGTTTAGTACTTACAGAGTTCACTCGGTTGTCGAGGAAAGTTAGTATTTACCGAGTTCAGTCAGTTATCAAAGGTGAAGGATTGTTGGTGTTTACCGAGTTCCCTCGGTCTCCGAAAAATTATAAGAGATATGGTCACCGAGCACTGTCGGCCCTTGAAGGATTTTTGCAAATAGAGTTTACTTAATTCAGCCGACTGTTATACTAAATAATGTCAATTTGACTAATCGAAAATCATATAAATAAAAGGTCAAATGTGAAAAGTAAAATAACAACACAGCAGAAGATTTATAGAAGAAAAGAAGGAAAGATATATGCGAGTTTGTGAAGGATGTTCAGATATCCTTGAGGAGCAGCAGAGATTTATTCGATCAGAGAAGATCAGACTTATGCAGAACAGAGATCTATAATCAGCAAGACAGTTGCATTATTATACAGGTCACTTTTTCATTGTTACCTTCTTATCATTGTAACAGTGAATTCAAATCTCTTAACCGAGTTGGTTTAACAGCCATAATATAAATCCTCTAACAAGGTGACAATTCCATTGAATTGTTTTCAAGACCTCTTACCAGGCCACTCCTAGCTAGGTGTTTTAAATCCTCTAACAAGGTCACACCTAACAGTGTGTTTTGTAACCTTTTACCGGGTTGGCTTCTAACCGGGCATCACTTCAGAAAAGTGAAAATCAGTATCTAGATACATTGGTGGTTTTTCCCATATTGGGTTTCCACGTTAAATCTTGTGTCTCTTGTGTTCTTAATTGCTTCCTCAATCATTTACATGCACTGATGAATATCTAAAGATAATATTGCTAATACTTTCTGCATCTTCAAAGTTACTGAAATCTATTTACCGAGTGCTAAAACAGACAACATTGTTAAAATATCTTAAAGGATCTGCAAAGAATTAATTGTGAAGTGTTTTTATGGTTGACTGATTCACCCCCCCTCTCAGTCACTTCATCCATATTCCATCAATTGGTATCAGAGCTTTTGGTGCTTGCAGGAAGGGTTTCAAAGACCTAAGCTAAAGATCAGGATGTCTTACAAGAGGGAAATTCCAAAGCTTAACAGAGATAACTTTTCAGCATGGCAAGGTCTCATGCGACTTCATCTGGCTTCCATTGGTGATTCAGGATGCAAATACATTGATGAAGAGTATACAATTCCTAATGGCGCATTAACTGTTGAAGACATTGCAGATAAAAAGACTCACAACACCATGATGATAGACATTGCATCTGCTCTCAGCTATGAAGAATTTGATGATATTAAAGACTGCACTACTGCATATGAAATGTGGGTGGCACTGAAGAAAATATATGGTGGTGATGCAAATGTGAAGAGAGCCAAAGCAGAAAGCCTAAGAGGATAGTTTGACAAGATGAATATGAAGGAAGATGAAAACATTGCAAAATATGTTGAAAGAATCAAAGCAAGTGTAAGTGCAATCAGAGCTTCTGGAGGAACAATCTCAGATGAGACTGTTATAAGTAAGGTACTCAGAACACTACTCCCTATCTATGCAATAAGAGTATCAGCTATTCAAGAAAGAAGATGTGAAGCAAACCACAGTATAACTTTGGATGCTTTAGTTGGAAGATTGACAGCTTTTGAATTAGACAACTATGATAACTATGTTCCTAGTTCCAAAAATATTGAATCAGCATTTGAGGCCAAGGTTTCACTAAAGAAGAACAAGAAAATTAAAGAAGTTCAGACAGACAGTGAAGAGGAATCAGAAGAAAGTTCTGATAGTGATCTTGAAATTGTAGAAGCATTACTTGCAAAGAAGTACTCTAGAGGGAAAGGTAAGTATAAAGGTAAAACTCCTTTAATCTATTTTTCATGCGAAGAAATTGGACATATTGCAGCTAGGTGCCCAAACAAGCAAGTCAAAGAAGAAAAGAGAAGTCACAAGTACTATGGCAAAAAGAATTCCAAATCATACAAGGATAAAGGTAAGAAATCATGTTTTATGGCTAAACATTCTGATGATAGTGAAGAAGAAATTGTCTTTATTGCTATAAAAGATGAATCTGATGATGATGAAGATAAGATAGCACTTATTTCTCATATAAGCAAAGATGATATATGGATAATAGACAGCGGATGTTCACACCACATGACTGGTGACAAGACAAAATTTGAATATCTAGAAGACTGTGACAATGGTAATGTAAGATTTGGAAACAATGAACCTTGTTGTATAAAAGGAAAAGGAAGAATCTCATTAACCAAAGAACTCATATGTGATAATGCTTACTGGGTTGAAGGACTAAAACATAATCTTCTAAGTGTAGCACAGCTAATCAACACTGGTTTCAAGGTTGAATTCATGAATGGTCAAGCAAGACTGCTGGATGGAAAAGGAAAACTCATTGGATCAGGCAAACAAACAAAAGGTAACTTATTTTATCTTGATCTCAATGAATATTCATGCCTTATTGCTCAAATAGAAGAAAGTTGGCTATGGCACAAAAGGTTATGTCATGTGAACTTTGATAACATGATAAAAATAAGCAAATTCAAGAAGGTTAGAGGCATTCCTACTTTGAAGAAACCTGACACTGGTCTATGTAAGAATTGTCAGATTGGCAAAATGAGTAAAACAAGTTTCAAAAGTAAGAACTATCAGTCTAAAGAAATTTTGGAAATTGTGCATACTGATTTATGTGGACCTATTGGAATACAAAGCTATACTGGAGATAAATTCTTTATTCTTTTCGTTGATGATTATTCTAGAATGATGACTGTTATGTATTTAAGAGAAAAATCAGAGGCATTTGAAAAGTTAAAATGGTACTTAGCAAGAGTAGAAAAAGAAACGGGGAAAATATTGAAATGCTTAAGATCAGACAGAGGTGGTGAATTCATCTCCCATGATTTTAACAACTTTTGCATTGAAAGAGGAATCAAAAGGCAGGTATCAGCTCCTAGAACTCCTAAGCAGAATGGAATAGCAGAAAGAAGAAACAGATCTATTATGGATTGTGCAAGGACTCTAATGATAGAAAAGAACATTGCTATAAAGTACTGGAAGGAAGCTATCAGCATTGCAGTTCATACCTTGAACCGAGTACAATTGAAGAAAGACACATTCAAAACTCCCTATGAATTATGGTATGGCTATAAACCTAATGTAAGTTATATGAAAATATTTGGTAGCAAGTGTTATATCTTAAAAGAATCCAGAAGAAATAAATTTGATGTAAAAAGTGATGAAGGAATATTCCTAGGATATTCTAGCAAAAGCAAGGCATACAAATGTCTGAACTTATCTACTCACAAAGTCATAGAAAGTATACATGTGAAATTTGATGAGTTTGCAGAAAAGACTGAGGAAGAAAGCAAAAGGGAACCTGAGAACTACAGAAGATTCATTTACATTGAACCTAAAACATTGACAGACACAACTATCAACAAGGAAGCTATATCTACCGAGCCGAGCACAGTTACTGAGTCACAGGAAGAAGTTCAAACCGAGTCACAGGAAGAAATTCAGACCGAGTCTCAGCCTGAAGTTACCGAGCAAATATCTACCGAGCCCGAGCAACCTGAAGAAGAGATCCTAGAAGACAACAGCTTGAATCATTCAAAAGGCAAGGAACCTATACTAGCCAAATATGTCAGAAGACATCATACACCAGATCAAATCATTGGAAACAAATCAGATGGCACTATGACAAGAAGCAAGATAAAAGGTACATGTCTACTTACTGATTTTGAACCTAGAAATATCAAAGATACATTAGAGAATGAAAGTTGGATTGAAGCAATGAATGAAGAATTAGAACAAATACAAAAGAACAAAACTTGGACTCTTGTACCTAGACCTAAAGATAAGAATGTAATTGGAACAAAATGGGTATTCAGAAATAAACTGAATGAAGATGGTCAAGTATCTAGAAACAAAGCTAGACTGGTATGTAAAGGTTATTCTCAAGAAGAAGGTATAGATTATGGAGAAACTTTTTCTCCTGTTGCAAGATTAGAAGGTGTAAGAACTCTACTTGCTTATGCAGCACACAAAGGATTTAAGGTATATCAGATGGATATAAAATTTGCATTTCTCAATAGAATTCTTGATGAAGAAGTCTACATTGAACAACCTGAAGGTTTTGTTGATCCAGACAAAAGGGACATGGTCTGCAGGTTACACAAAGCATTGTATGGTTTAAAACAAGCTCCTAGAGCATGGTATGAAAGACTCCATAACTATTTGATCCAGATTAATTTCAAAAGAGCTAATGATAACAGCAATCTGTATATTAAAGAAGGACCGGATGACAAAATTGTACTGGCAGAAATATTTGTGGATGATACTATATTTACAGGGAATGAGGATCAGTGCAAAGAATTTTCAGAACAAATGAACAGAGAATTTGAAATGTCTATGTTTGGTTTAATAAAATTCTTTGTTGGTCTTCAAATTCAGCAAAGCAAGAATGGTATATACATTACTCAATCCAAATACATTAAGGAGATACTTAAGAAGTTTGGAATGGAAGATTCAAAACCAGTTGGTACACCCATGTGTACTGGACTGAAACTTACCAAAAATGATGATTCAAAAGAAGTTGATCAGACCCTATACCGATCTATGATTGGAAAATTGCAGTATGTAGTACATACAAGACCTGATATTGCCTTAGCAGTCGGTATAGTAGCTAGATTCTCAGCAAAACCTAAGGAAAATCACATGATGGCAATCAAAAGAATCTTAAGATACTTAAGAGGAACTGAAGAGTATGGTTTGTCTTAGAGTGCATCATAGGATTCTTTGAAATATTAATAGCACTAGTGTTGTCACAATATATAATCACCGGGTCAGTGATTACCTCATTCATCCCTTCCAACACTTGCTTGATATATGAAATGTTTGAATAGTTAGTAGTAGTAGCAACATACTCTACTTTAGCTATAGATTGAGAAATACAAGCCTTCTTTTTACTTATCTAGGTTACAAGTCTTTCACCAAAGAAAAATTCTCCTCCAGTGGTGCTTTTTCTATCATCCACATTCCCAGCCCAATCAGCATCGGTGTAAATTTTCAGTTCAAACTTCCCTTCCTTAGGATACCATAATCCATAATTCTCTATTTTCTTCAAGTATCTTAAGATCCTTTTTGTAGCTATCTTGTGTGATTCTCTAGGATTAGCAAAAAATCTCACAACAATACCCACAACATGTGCTATATCTGGTCTACTATGAACTACGTACATTAACTTACCAATCAAGGATCGGTAAAGTGTCTGGTTTACCTCTGTAGTTTCATCCTCCTTTGTCAATTTGCATCCAGTAGCCATCAGTGTTCCCATAGGTTTAGCATCTTCCATGCCAAATGTCTTCAGTACTTCCTTTATGTATTTAGATTGTGTGATGAATATTCCATCACTCTGCTGAATCACTTGTAGTCCAAGAAAGAACTTAATCTCTCCAAACATAGACATTTGAAATTCCTTTTTCATTTCATCAGAAAATGTCTTGCATATAAGATCTGAGCCTCCAAAAATGATATCATCAACAAATATTTCAGCAATGATAACAGTATCATCAGTATCACCTTTCATATACAGATTGTTGTTTTCACTTGTTCTAACAAATCCAATACTTAACAAGTAAGTGTGTAGTCTTTCATACCATGCTCTAGGTGCTTACTTCAAGCCATATAAATATTTATGTAATCTACATACCATGTCTTTATTGTCAGGATCAACAAATCCTTCAGGTTGTTCAATGTAGACCTCTTCTTCAAGTATACCATTCATAAATGCTGACTTCACATCCATTTGATAGACTTTGAACTTCTTCTATGTAGCATATGCAAGTAGCATTCTAACTCCTTCCAATCTAGCAACAGGTGAAAATGTTTCACCATAGTCAATGCCTTCTTCCTGTGTATATCCCTTGCATACCAATCTAGCTTTATTTCTTGCGACTTCACCATTTTCATTCAATTTATTCCTAAATATCCACTTAGTAATGATAACATTCTTATCTTTAGGTTAGGGTACTAAGGACCATGTTTTGTTCTTCTCTATTTTCTCTATTTCCTCCTTCATTGCATTAACCCATTCTTCATTCTCTAATGCAACTTTCACATTTTTAGGTTCAAATTCACAAACTAGACATATACCTTGTCTTGTTTTGCTTCTAGTTTGCATTCCAGCATGTCTGTCTCCAATGATTTGTGTCTCAGGATGATGTCTTTTGACAAAACTAGTCAGAACTTGATTTCTCCTTTCTTGCTCATCCTGCTCAGGGTCATTTCCTTGCTAGGTAACTCCATCTTGTTCATCAGTTTGTGTTGTCTATTGTCCTGTATTATTTCCTTGTTGACCGGTTGTCATAGCTTGTGGCATCAATAGATACTCTGTATGTTCAATGTAAGTGAATCTACCATAGTCTTCTAGTTCCTTTGTACTTTCCTCTATGTTCTTGTCATCAAACTCATCAACATGAACATTAGTACTTTCAACTATCTTATTGGTAACCTTATTCAAACATTTATATGCTTTACTTGTAGAGAAATATCCCATAAATATCTCTTCATCTCCTTTAGAATCAAATTTTCCATTTCTTTCATCTTTCAAAATAAAGCATTTACTTCCAAAAATCTTGAAATAACTTATAGTAGGTTTGTGTCCAAACCATAGCTCATAAGGTGTTCAGTTGGTGTCCTTCTTCATCTATACTTGGTTAAGAACATACACAACTGTACTAATAGCTTCCCTCCAATATGTCTGAGCAACATTCTTCTGTATCATCAATGTTCTAGCATAGCCAATTATAGACCTGTTCCTTTTTTTAGCAATGCCATTTTGCTGAGGTGTCCTTGGTGCAAAGACCTATCTTTTAATTCCACGCTCATTACAAAAATTAGTAAATTCATCAGAGATAAATTCACCTCCTCTATCAGATCTTAAGCATTTTATTTCTTTTCCAGTCTCTTTCCCCACCTTAGCTTTATACCACTTAAACATTTTAAAGGCTTCAAATTTCTCTTTCAAGAACATAACAGTCATCAGTCTAGTATAGTCATCAACAAAAAGAATAAAATACCTATCACCAGAATAGCTCTGAGTTCTCATAGGACCACATAGGTCATTATGAACCAACTCAAGTATCTTCTTTGTTGAGTAGTCTTTACTTTTAAAACTAGACTTAGTCATCTTACCTTTTTGACATTCATGGCACATGGCATGATCAGGTTTTGTCAAGTTAGGCAATCCTCTAACTCTTTTCTTTTTACTAATCTTGATCATGTTGTCAAAGTTCACATGGCATAACCTTTTGTGCCACAACCAAGCATCTTCATCCTTTATTAACAAACAAGAAGACTGATCCATATCCAGATAGAATATATTACCTCTGGATTGTGTACCAGTTCTGACAAGTCTTCCTTCATCATCATAGATCTTCACCTTTTTGCTCTCAAAATCTAGTCAGTGGCCTGAACTATTCATTTGAGCCACACTTAATAGATTATAGTTCAATCCATCTACCCAGTATGCATTTTCACATTATATTATGTCATTGATCATCAATGAACCTTTACCTCTTACTATACAAGGCGCATCATTTCCCATTCTTATAGATCCTCCATTATATTCAACAAGATGATCAAAATTCTCTACATCACTGATCATATGATGTGTACAACCACTATCTATGATCCATGTATCATTTCTACTTACTTTAGAAATCAGTGTTGTCTCTTCATGTTTCTCTTCTTCCTCTGAGTCATGTTTCATTGCAACAAATACAACTTCTATGTCATCATCAGAATCAGATTCAATTTCAATATCTTTGGCTATGTAACATACCTTTTTTCCTTTATCATCTTGGTTGTCTCTGTTGTTGTTTTGGTAGCCTCTATTGACTCTTCTCCCATAGCTTCCTTCATATTGGTCTTTAGATCTATCATCATCTTTCTTCTGAGTACATCTAGTAGTGATGTGACCAAATTATTTATAGGCAAAACATGCCAAAGGTAGCTTACCTCTATACCTTCCTTTTCCTTTGGGCAATCTTCTGGCCATAAGAGCTTCAAGCTCATCAAGTTCATCATCGGTATTACTATCACTATCATAATTCTTATTATTCCTGCTAGACTTTCCAATCTTCAAAAAAGACATGAAAGTGGATTCAACAGAAGGAACAAAATTGTTATCAAAGTTACTTAATTCAAAGGTTGTAAGTTTACCAATCAGAGTGTCAAGAGTAAGGTTGGATGTAGCTCTTGTTTCATGAATTGTAGAGATCCTAATTGCATAAACTGGTAGCAAAGTTCTGAGAATCTTTCTTATCACTATTTCATCATCAATCACTCCATCAAATGCTCTAATAGCATGTACCACCTCTTTTATTCTATTTGATTATTGTACAATGTTCTCACCTTCTTTCATTCTCATATCATCAAATCTGCCTCTTAGGCTTTCAGCTCGAGCTCTTTTTCCATTTAGATCTCTACTATATATCAGATTTAACTTGTCCCACATCTTCTTACCAATATCACAACCCTTGATGTCTTCAAATTTGGCATCGTTACAGGCAACAACAAGTTCCATCATATTGATATTGTGTTCATGCCTGTCCTTTAGTTGATCAAGAGTTAAGGGACCAATGGGTGGTTGTATGTAGCCATTCACCATCAGATCTAATGCAGAATTCCCAATTCTAGATATGTACAGCTTTATCCTACTTTTCCATACTACGAAGTTCTCTTTGTTCATCTTCGGTACTTCCCTCTTATACATCTTGAGACCTATGTGCTTAAGTCCTTAAAACTCTATTCTAAGAAACCATAGCTCTGATACCAATTGCTAGAATAACTAAGAGGGGGGGAATCAGTTATCTAGTGTCCCAAAACAAAATGTATAATTCAAAACAACTTCTTCTATTTTTTCTCCTCGATAAACAATAATTACTTTCACTATCTATGCTTTTACCGATTACTAGTCTAATACTATAATAGTTAGCAATCAAATCTAACATGTAACATGTAAAGTATGATAACAAAAAAATATCACAATCAACACATAACACAAGAGATTTAACATGGAAACCCTGTAAAGGGAAAAACCACCTGGGAGTGGCAACCCAAAATTGTTCACTCTTCTAAAGTGAGGTTGATTTAGACCCAACCCTATTAAAGGTTTACAAACACACTATCAGGTGTGACCTTGTTAGAGGATTTTAGATTAGAAGTTATCATCCAACCAACATTCACTATGGGGTTGATAGGATAGCAATGTTCATTCTATGAATGGTACATCATAAGATTTTCAGAGTCCACTCAATTAAGAGATTTTGACTGTATACAATGGTTAAATATGTAACAGTAAATGATCTACTTTAATACAATTTCAATTGCAGATTACAGATCAATATTCAGTCCATACAAATCCTTTTGATCAATATTTCACTTCAGATTCAATACTGTATCAACTTACTATCCATCATTAATTGCTCTCTGTAGCTTGGTAATTATTTTACAGCTTGGTTCTTACTTAACTAGTATGATTAGAATGCATGACAACCTTGTTCATGCAATATTCCTATAGTTTCTACTTCTTCCAACATCATTCCATAATGAAATTCTAGTCTCTTATATAGACGAGTAAATCATTTTCTTCTCCTCCATCAGATTTTGTCACTTAACCACATTTATAGATTTTTTTCCTTCAAACTTTCTCAACTGATGTGTCAATAACATGTTTCAATCTGCTCCATTAGATCTTCCTTTAATTTTGTTAGCCGTTGATCTTCATAACAAACATTATCTGTTATCACTGAAATCGAGGTACTTTACAACTCATCAATCCTATCGGCTAAACTAATCATTTAGTTCATTCTATTTTGCTTAGTTAACAAAGAAATGTGTCGATGAACACTGCTCGGTTAATACTTCAATCAGTATACACTACACTTCATCGGTGTATACTAGAAATGCTTCGTTTACTAACAACAATTCTTTGTGTCTTTCAGCTCTATACTTCATCATAGATGAATGCAACATAATAAAGTCAATATCATCTAGTCATAGACTCGTCAACAAGCTACTCAATGTGTTCCTTATCCTCATCTGTCATGTACATCTTTCCCCATGTAGATTTATCTATTCTTCATCTCTTTCACCTTTATTCAGATGTCTCAGTATAGTAACTTACAAGATAAGTTTTGTCAAACTAGTTGACATCAATGACAACATAATACTGGTTTAATCATATTACATATCTAATCAGCAACTCCTTAGTGATCTTTAATCATAGACTCTTCAATCAGATTCCAAATCAGTTATAGTCCAACACCATCGAGATTCTATTACATTTGGGGACTCCATCAAATTAAGTCGCATACCTTAAGGATGTTTCTAAGCATCAACCAAAGCTTATACCTTCAATTGGTTGATTTCATATTAAAACTTGTAGAGTCTTGTTCTTTATACTCGATGCCCGATATGTATTAATTGTTCATTTAAACCACGACATGAAATTTATGAGCTTCATGTACCATTTGTATGTTCACTTTTACTTTAAAATATAGATTTTATTTTATTATCTTATATTTGAGATTGGATATATATTATTTCTGAAAGTAGTAAAAGCTATTGTAATTGGAAACATTAGAAATATAGATTTTACGAGGGATCAGGAAATACCAAGCTCTTACAGATGAACTAGTTCTCTGTGCTTTTAAGTATAATGTTAATTATCGTAAATTTTATTAAAGGATACAATTGGCTTAGTAGTTTAATGTGTAATGTATCAAATATCACGTATCTATATTCTGAAGTCAATAGTAGGATATAGCCAGATACATTCTTTAGGATTTATAATTAAATTCATAATTTGAAAAAAAATGTGGAATCTATATGCAAAGATTTTATTTTAGTTTCTACAAAAATTAGTGAACCAATTCCTATATGTTAACATATCTACAAACTATATATAATTTAATTTAATTTGGTTAAACAAAGAATGTGTTTAACACAGAAATGTATGATTCATTAGAAATCTTAAATGTGTGTTCAAAGGACATATGCATCATGATAATTGTGAGTTTTAATATTTCTCTAATTTAAAATGAAATATATGGTTGTATTTTCTTGAGATATCCTCGAATGCTAAGATGGAACTAAAATTGTTGAAATGTTTTATACTGGTGTAGATAGGATGTTAATTAAATCCGATGTTGTATACCCAAGTTTGAACTTATGATGTCATTGTTAGCATTGAAGTATGTATGTTAAATTGCACAATTCCATTGCTTCTAGCAGTTTTACTTGATTAGATTCCCTTTAGCTGGGCTAGGTATCCTTCATGTCAAGAAGGATTTCAGGGAAGTGTTACTACTTCGTGGCAGGGTGGAAACACACTCACACAATATTCTCACCCTTACTGACTTTGTGAATAGTTTTTTGAAGTTTCTTACAGGTGGACTTGCCTTTACAGTGCTATATGCTTCTTTTTATTTGACAAGGTGATATTTTGTAATTATGTTGTTTACTTTTGTCATTAATGTGGAAGTACATATTTTATCTATTCTTTATGTTTTACTAATGTGATTTGATTGATGTTTGAAAAACTCTTGGGTTGTTATCCTGACTTGATAGTTTGTACTTGCTTGTACTTGATGAGAAATATCTTATTGTGACTCCATTACTACGTTTGACAAATGGGTGACATTCCACTTATCTTTGGACATAGGTATGATTTATCATTTAAACAGTTGTGGTTGTAATTGTATTTATTGTATTCCTATATTATAGAAAATCTATTGGCATCTTTTTGACTTATGCATTAAATCTTTGACTTGTTAACCAACTTCCTTGTATTTTGGATTTTTAACTGATATGGCTTTTTTGTTGTAAGTTCAGTTATTACATATATGGTATCTGAGCTCTGGGTTCCACACTAGGGACTTGAGTTTTCTATGCTTAGTCTATGAACATAAGTATGATTCCCTAGATTGACTAGAGTGTCTTCCAATTTCAGTGATTATGATAGAAAATGATAGGATGTTCCATGTTTGATAGGAAATAGACACTTGAGGGACACTATTTGTTATATGTGAAATTTTCTGACCGTCCCTGGTTTCTCTTGAAACTATGAAAGTTTGAAACAATTTTGTGAGCTTGGAAACTGTCTACCTTGAGTGGTGTGATTATTTTTTATTCCATATTGCAAAATGTTAGAGTATGTGAAAATTATGAGGTACTTTGTGTGTGGGATACATTTAAAAATTTAATGCCTTTTTCTCTACTTTAGTGTAGGAAAGTGAATAGGGGTAAAATAGCATCACACCTATTCAAATGTTGTATGTCTATAAATGTATGGGGAAAATATGAGATCCACTCCTAAATCCAAATTCACAAAGGAGAGATCCAATTTGATCAACCAAAAGGCTAATGCACAATTGAATCAATCTATGAAGAATATGAAAGAGAGAGAGAAACCCTATATTTCCCTATGGTAGAATTGAAGTGTTTGAAATAATTGAAATACAAGTACTAACCTCAAATTAGGGAAGATCTAGAAAATGCCAATTTTTTATGTCTGTGTACTTTCGGGTAATTCTGCAACCTACTTTTACTGGAAATGCTGAGATAGAGAAAATCTAGAAATCTTTTTCCAAGATAAGCTCAGGTCAACTTTGACCCTCATAAAAGGTCAAAAGCTAGATTCTTTATTTGAAGCTAGATTCTGACTTTTTTAACAGATCTTGGAAGTTTTCCGAAAAGGGTATCCAAATCCACACTTAGATCCGAAATCCCACACTTGTACCTAATAGAAAATGGGGGTCTTATGGGGGGTTTGCCTTGGTCAAACCCCAATTTAGGAATTAACCTTAAAATTGAATTGAAATGTAGTGTGCATAAACAAAGTAATTGAAACAAATCACCTCGCTTATGTTAAAGTCCTTGTAGAGGATTTGAATCCTCAAATCGATAAGTAGGAATGCTTCAATGGATGTAGGATGTCTCAAATCAATGTCATTTGATCTTCAACAACAATCTTGACTTGATCTTTTCATATGAGGAGGCTTGGATGAATGTGGAAGGATGGATCTTCAAGCAGTCTCCAAAGAGATTGAATCCTTCAATGGCTAACAATGGATCTCCTTGATATATGAATTCTTGAACACTTGAATGCTTGAAGACTTGCTTGAATGCATGAATTCTTGCTTGAACTAGAGAGCTTGATTTCCAAAACTTGATTGAGTGATTTGGAAAATGAGAGAGGAAGGCTTCCTTTTATAGTGAACTAGGGCACAATCCTCTAGAGGAGCCACCTTAGAGAATTAAATCCCAATTAGGTCCTAACCTTTAGAAAATACACCTAGATTAAATTTAGTTAGAGTATTTTTACCATTTCAAAACCTGAAATAGCCAACTCGGAGGTGGGAAAACAAATATCCCTGAAACCCAACACCCGAAAATCAAGGAATTTGAAATTATGAAGGGGGGGAAAAATCAAGGTTGGAACTAACCTAGTTAGGTTCAAGCTCAATCCTAACCTAATAAAGTTTGACTTTGATCTTGACCTAGTTATGATCAACCTCAAATTTGACCCTAGGCCCAGATCTAGTCAGAATCAGGACAGGAGGTCTCGAGGATGCTCAGAGACCTAGAAATGATACCAAAATGGGATAGAATGCTAGGGATAGGAATAAAATCCTATGATGAATGTGATGAAGGCCAGGAGGACCTATTTCTAGGTCCTACCTAGAAAATAGAGCCATGGAAGAGGGAAATTAAGGAGAATCCTCGAGATCCTAACCCTAATTTCACCTATAGCGAAGCAAAAAAGAAGTGGAAAGCGGGGAGAAAGCCAAATACATGAAAAGACCTGATCAAGGCACTTAACATGACCCTAGACCACTTAATCAGAGGGATAAATGCTCTTATCATGGAAGTGCTTCCATTTTAAGATGATACATTAAGCCCCCACTTTAGCAAGAGTATAGACTTGATGCAAACTCTTGGTAAAGGAGATCAAAATGAAAAGATAATCTTATTGTAATCCAAGGGAAAAAGGGAAACCTTAAGCCCCCAAGGACTCAAGTCTTTGTCGAATGCTAGATCACAATAAGAGAGACATATCTAAAGAGAGAAAGAAGGTGTGATTACCTCACCCAATGAGAACCTATGTCCCATTGTGAATCACACAAGAAAATGGTGCAATTGGAAAGATGGAATTGAACCACCTAGTGAATGTAGCTACTCACTAGTCAACCCATCAAGGATTTATCCTTAGGAATATCTTATTCCATAAGAATAAAATAAAAAAAATAAAAAAAATAGAGAGATCTAGTCTTAAGGACACCTCCAACCTTAAGGGATCAAAATATACATATATTTGAAATTGAAGGGATCAAGAGATCCTAAAATATAAATCCATGCTTTGAGGATTAGTTACTAATCCAAAAAGGGAGAAAAGTATCTTGAAAAATATGTGTGTATCAAAAAGTGTGTGTGTGCAATAGGTGAGTAGAGCATATGCCCCCACATTAAAGTCATTGCTGACACTTTAACAGGAGCAATGGCTTTAACAAAAACATAAACAACTCCACTAATTACATTTCCACATCGAGATGCCCCCAGATGAAGACAAATCAAGGGAAATATCACAGAAACATATAGAGAACATAGAAGGGATCTACCTACCATGGGGTCAGTATGATCATAAGATAATATATATATGATATTATTGAAAATGAATTGACATCATTCCCCAAAGAAAGTAAAACTACGATCACAAAGGAGGAAAGATCACATAAGATATACGAGGGACAATCTTTTCAAACCATGCCATGGAGACCAAAAAGAATTAGTGCTACCATATCTCAAATCCAAGCAGATGACACAAGGAAAAATTTATGAACAATAGCACAATTACAACATAACATTGAACAATGCATAGAAGAATAGAGATACATATAGAAGAATTTGAACAACAGTTTCGATTCCTTCATCACCTTGCACCAACTGAGTAACAAGGATTGTATAAAAGAATCTAACAACATTTAGCAAACACATTATGAGAGAAGCATAGTATAGCAAGAAAACACACAAAAAAGCTACCATGAAGGATAAGCTGATCAAGTGTCCCACCTACTTTCCCTATCTCATTGTATATCATTTAGGGAAGGTGGGTAACTCACAAGAGGGACTATATCCAACACAGTAGGAGTGATAGCTAGTTCCAAACAAGGATCCTCTTGAGAATCACAAAGTTTGACACTAGGTGTAAGAGTTAATTGTGATGAAAGCATATTAGGTAAATCAATGTCGATGTCAATAGTCCCATATTCATCATTAACATCATCAGTATCATCAAGAGTATCTTCTTCATCCAAATTAATCAAAATAGGATCTAAGATATGAATATAATCATCATAATCATGCATGTGAACATCATTATTAAAAACAACCTATTCTAACACATTATGCATAGGTTTATCCGAGGAAGGTAGAGATCCTTGAAGAATAGAATTATGAGCTTTAGCATGAGCACAACGCTTTTTATGATGTTCATTAGAAAATCGATTACATTTTGATTTTTGAAATAGGTTGATAACTAGGAGGAACAATCACAGGATCCTTCACATTGTCTTTAGGAAGATCAATAGGATTATTAACAATAGGAGAAACAATCAGAGGATCTTTGATAGGTTCGATAGAAGGAACTTGATTAATAGAACTAGAAGTCATAGTTAAAGGAGGTATAGAAGGTGTTGGAAAAAGACCATGATTAAGATCCATAGGAGGTATGCTTAATTTAAGAATCTTATGATTTTTATAGGCTTGATATGATCGAAAAAGATTATCAGGTCGAGGAGGACATGAATTAGGTAATGAAGGCCAAAAGAAATGAAGAGCAGCACAATCTCTAGGCCTAGAAGGTTGATATAAAATATGATTAATCATCTTTATTTCATCATCATGAATGAACTTAAGAAACTTATGGATAGGTGAAGCAAAAAAATTCATGGCAGTCAACCAAGGAAAACCTAGCTTAACTTGAAATTGATCAGAAGTAGGAACCACAACAAAGGTAGTGTTCACAATTTTTCCACAAAGTTCAACCAGTAAAGTAATAGAACCAAATGATGAATAAAGAAAACCATTACAAGTTTGAATCCACACATCCAATGTATCATAACAATCACATTGTAAGCTTTTCATAAAAATATTTTCTTTAGTAATGACATTAACTAAGGATGTAGGATCAACAAGACAACCACGAGTAGGTATCTGAGAAATCCTAGCAATAATGTAAAGGGGACCATCAGGAGCCTTAATAGTCTTAGAGTCATAAAAGGTAATCAAAAGTTCCTGAGGTCTTTTATTCTTAGATTGTTGTCAAGGTTTAGGTTGTGTTTTTAGTTTAGGTTTAGGTTGAGTTTTCAGTTTAGGTTTAGGTTTTGGTTGAGGTTGAGATTGAACTTGAGGTTGAATCTAAGGTTGAGGTTGATGTTGAGTTTGAGGTGGAGATACCGATTGACCAACATGCTCCACTTGATTAACAACATGATTGAGATATCCATCTTTGAATCATACACAATTTCCATAGCAGATGGTTGTGCAATTGTATTAGTATCATGCATAGGTAAAGGGTTCGTATAGATTTGAAGGTTTTGATTAGGAGAGATAGATTTTTTCCCACTACCATCAAGATTATCAACAGATAAGGCATTAGAATCAATTAAGTCTTGAACCTTATGTTTTAGAGAATAAAATTTCTTAGTATCATGACCATTCTGATGATGATATTGATAAAAGGCATTTTCATCAAAAGATTTAGAAGCAATTGTAATAGGTAAAATAGGATGAATAGGAGGTAAAGTAATCATATTAGCAGATAAAAACCTATTCATAATAGCATGTAAAGATTTAGAAAGAGGAGTAAACATATGATTTAATCAAAAAGCAGTGGATGCAGAAGTGGCATTGTGAGTTGCAACAACAACTTGATCAACAACTACATTCATTTGTTTGTTTATCTTGACATATTTGTTGAATTTTTTAAATTTGTTTGGATTATGAGTAGCATCACTCTTATAAATTGGAATAGGATCCATTGGAGTTGTGCTCTCAAATTGACTCACTTGTAATTGATAATGATGAAGCATTGCACAAAGTTGTTGAAAAGAGGTAAATTCAGTAAGCAGAATCTTATCTCTAATACCCTTTTGCAAATTTGAAATAAACATATGTTGAGTATCCATATCAGGAATAGAATAGGAAATCTGAGCATACAAATACTTAAATGTACAATAAATTTAGTTAATTATTCTTTAGAACTTTTTTTACAATGCATTAAATCAGTCAAAGACACTTGCAGGCCAATATTGTTTTGAAATTATTGAATAAAGGCATTAGCAAGTTGTGGAAAGGAATCAATGGAATAAGGAGGCAAGGAACAATACCATTGTAAGGCCTTGTCACGGAAGGTTCTAGCAAATATTTTGGCTAAAATCCTATGGTCAGAAGCATAATCACTACAAAGGATTTGGAATGTTTTAACATGATGAACATGGTCTCCTTTTCCATTATAATTCTCAAGATGAGGCATCTCACCTTGCTAAGGAACAGGAGTACGAATAATGTCTTGGGACAAGGGACTTACCATGTCACATGTAGGAATACTAAACTTGTTTTGAGTTAAGGAAGCAAGTTGTTGTTGTAAGGATGATATAGTTTGAGCCAAACTGATGATTGTTGAATCATTAGAGGAAATAGGAGTAGCAACATTAGACACACTTGGTAAAGTGTAAGAAGCTACAAGAATAGAAGACACAACTGGAGGAATACTAGGAACTGTAGTTGGAAGCTGATTGGAATAAGTAAAAGGAACATTATGATATGAAGGTTGTGATGTAGGAAGGGACATAGGAGGAACACTCATAGGAACATATGGAACCATAATAGTCACCAAAGAAGGAGTATAGGTAGTAATACAAGGTTGAGGATTAGAAGGAGGTTCAACACTAGTAATAGGAGGAATCAACCCTAAATCTTGAGCTTCTTGAACTAAAGGTTTAACATTTGAATGCACAAGGTGAGTAATACCACACAAGAGGTTAACACCTTGATCACTATCATGAAGAACTTTATTAAGAGCCTCTATAGCTTGAATGGAATCTTGATTATGGTTCTCTTGAATAAGCCAATTACCCATTTTATCAAGTTCAATGGAAAGTTTTTGGACTTGTTCAGGAGAAACTCTTAAAGCATCATCCTCATCATGAGATGAGTGAGAAGATTTTTTCTCCATAGTAGGATTAGAATCATGAAGAATCAAGTTATCATCTGGGATCCTAAGGAAAGGAGAGGAAGATTCAGGATCAAAGGCACGCATGAGTCTATGAATTCTTCTAATCGGAATGTTATAAGTAGGACTAGTGGTAGTAAAGCTCATAAACCAATGTAATGTAAATAAACTAAACTAAGAACAGATAAAGCATGAATATTTTTGTATTTTTGAAATCTAGTTAGTATGCAAGATCTAACACAAAGGAGAAATCTAATACTAATAAGAGAAAAGGAAATCTAACACCAAAAAGAAATAGAGTAAGCTAGGCGGGTTCACCAAAATAAATAGGGGTAAAATGGGATCACACCTATTCAAATGTTGTATGTGTGAAAATGTATGGGGGAAATATGAGATCCACTCCTAAATCTAAATTCCCAAAGGAGAGATCCAATTTGATCAACCAAAAGGCTAATGCACAATCTAATCAATCTATGAACAATATGAAAGAGAGAGAGAAACCCTATATTTCTCTATGGTAGAATTGAAGTGTTTGAAACAATTGAAATGCAAGTACTAACCTCAAATTAGGGAAGATCTGGAAAATGCCAATTTATGATGTCTGTGTGTAGTTTTAGGTAATTTTGCAACATAATTTGGACTGGAAATGCCAAGACGAAGAAAACCCAGAAATCTTTTTCCAAGATAAGCTCAGGTCAACTTTGACCATCATAAAAGGTCAAAGGCTAGATTCTTTATCTAAAGGTCGAGTCTGACTTTGTTCATAGATCTCGGAAGTTCACCAAAAAGGGTATCCAAATCTGCACTCAGATCTAAAATCCTACACCTGTACCTACAAAAAATGGGGGTTTTATTTGTATGGGGCATTTGCCTTGGTCAAACTCCAATTTAGGAATTAACCTTGAAATTGAATTGAAATGTAGTGTGCATAAACAAAGTAATTGAAAAAAATCACCTCGCTTATGTTGAAGTCCTTGTAGAGGATTCAAATCCTCAAATCCACAAGTAGGAATGCTTCAATGGACATAGTATATCTCAAATCAATGGCATTTGATCTTCAACACCAATCTTGACTTGATCTTTTCATATAAGGAGGCTTGGATGAATGTGGAAGGATGGATCATCAAGGGGGATGCAAATAGATTGAATCCTTCAATGGATAACAATGGATCTCCTTGATAGATGAATGCCTGAACACTTGAATTATTGAAGGCTTTATTGAATGCTTGAATTCTTGCTTGAACTTGATAGCTTGATTGCCAAAACTTGATTGAGTGATTGAGAAAATGAGAGAGGAAGGCCTCCTTTTATAGTGAACTAGGGAACAATCCTCTAGAGGGGCCATCTTGGAGAATTAAATTCTAATTAGGTCCTAACCTTTAGAAAATATACCTAGATTAAATGCAATTAGAGGATTTACCATTTCAAAACCTGAAATAGCCAACTCGGAGGTGGGAAAACAAATATCCCTGAAACCTGACACCCGAAAATCAAGGAATTTGGAATTTTGAAAGAGGGGGGGGCCAAAATCAAGGTTGGAACTAACCTAGTCATGTTTGATCTTGATCTTGACCTAGTTAGGTTTGAGATCAATCCTGATCTAGTCAGAATCGACCTCGAATTTGACCCTGGGCCCAGATCTAGTCAAAATTAGGACAGCAGGTTGAGGGGATGCCCAAAGACCTAGAAATGATACCAGAATGGGACAGAATGCCAGGGATAGGCATAAAATCCATTGATGATTGTGATGAAGGCCAAGAGGACCTATTTATAATTCCTACCTAGACAATAGAGCCATGGAAGAGGGAAATAAAGGAGAATCCTCAAGATCCTAACCCTAATTTCACCTATAACAAAGCACAAAGGAAGTGGAAAGTGGGGAGAGAGCCAAATACATGCAAAGACCCGATAAAGGTGCTTAACATGACCTTAAACCACTTACTCAAAGGGCTAAACACTCTTATAATGGAAGTGCTTCCATTTTAAGATGATACAGAAAGAAAGAAGATCAAATTCTATGAGATATTGTGTAGTTAGATAATCATGGATATGCAATAAAGGTATGAGAGCTTGTCAAAATTTAGGACTTGGATTGTGATAAATGATGGAAATATCTATTATTGTAAGGTAGATTTGTAAGTGTTATGAAAGAATTCTAATACTAGAACGTTATGAAATTCTTGGGGAAGAAGAATTCAACATGTTTTATATGTAACATAAATTTGTAGAAAAATTGTGAAAATATATTTATGTCCTACCTTGCACGGAAAGATATTGCAAAGAAAAGAGAGAATTAAAAAATTCATGTGGATTGGCTTTAGTGGATAGAGAAATGTTATTTAAGGCAATTGAATGTGTTATTGCATGATGATGTAAAATTTGAGATTTATGTTCTTGAAGTATGGTCATGTTCTTTAGAGTACCTTGGACACAAGGTGCCGTGTAGTTTTTACTCCCTCTTTGTCGCTAGTGTTAGTCACTCGATAAATGTGATTTGGTTACAATTTATGTTTTATTTTAAACTTTGATGAACTTTGAAAGTGGTGGAAGACTATCCTTAAATTTTAAAGTTCTTTTGTGACCACCTAGCCACCAATTTTGAATTTGTTTCAATCAATTGAGATTTTTTTCACACTTACATCTTTAATTTTTCTTATGACTTTTGAGGATTGAATTGAAATTTACAACTTGAGATATTGTGATTTCTTATGATCTTGTAGTGGCTAGAATATTTGTTTTATGTTGTTAGTCCTCCGATGTGAAGTGGTGTCATCTATCATGTTCAATGTACAACATTGATAGATTGTTAAAGGGAGTAAAATGTGAAGAACATACCATTCCAAATATTGCATTCATATGTTACTTGAAATATGTTTCAACTATTATGAAATTACCAAACTAAATTGACATGGAAAGGATTGTGTATATTAGAAAGGCAATTTATGAAACAATTAACATTGGTTGATATTCTTAATGTGATTTTTGATGGTATGAGGAGCATTGCATGGATTTTCACGGAATGATGGAATCCATAGAAAATACATATTTTTGACATAGATATGATATTACTAGTACATGGGTGATTATATTTGAGACCTTGCATGAAATTATTATGAGGTGATTGAAATAGATGTATTAGTTGATGCATTTGATGATTGATGAGTAGGTCACCATTTTTTTATGGAAATGAAATAGAATTATTTGGTTATGAAGCACTATTGGTGTTTTTGATAGAATGGTCAACACCTCCTCTGTATGTATATTTCTATTTGACTAGATGGTTCAAATTATGTGATTTCCTATGATGAATGAGATTTTTCATGATGAAGGGCATAATTCTCTTGAATAGTTGATTGTTGTATGATTTACATGCTCTTGTTTAATGTATAGTTGCATGAAAGGAAATTATATGAAATTCATGAATTGCATCTTTTTCCTTACTATGCATGATGTATTGGAAAGATTACTTTCTGTTGAGGGTGCTAATGTCAAAGAAGTAAATAGGGAAGGGTAGAAAGGGATGTTTCTCTACCTGCCAGTTTTCACTCCTAGTTATAAAAAGGTGCTTTGGCCAAAGCTTGTTCGCATATGTTTTTGAAAATATGTTGCCCATGTTCCATCTCCCTACCACATTCATGAATAATAGAAAGTTTCATGGTTGTACCAGATAGCCCCTGCCTTTTGTTTTTTGGACATTACAGGGTTGTGCATTCTATGAGTAGGTAGAATCCCAAGGAAGTGTAAAGCTTTGTGGATAGAAAAGACAAGTGCTTGAGCCACACCCCCATCTCAAGATTTGTAGATGGACGCCTGACTATCCGATGGCATAGGAGATAGGTACTTATAGAAGGATAGATGTACAATTACAATTAAGTGTCTTGTTTCATGATTGACCTTTATGGTTATGTTTTTAGATGCATGGTTATAGATGTGTAATATACATTGATGTGTTGATTTTATATGGTACTGAATTGTCATGATTTACTAGGATGATTATGCTTAGATGAAGCACACTAGCATTATATTGATGAAAATGTGAATTCTTATTCAGATTAAGATGAAAAAATTATAGGACTTGTATTATTTTAGAGATGAAATATAAATGCTATCATGAAATGAGTTAAAATTTTCTTTTGAAATATTATTGTGACGAGATGGGTATGAGGGCCTAGGTCACATAAATGGAAAAATGGATCCACTAACCTTTTCAGGTGCTTTGAAAAATGAACATATTCCTTTCTCACTTAGTAAGTACCACATGTTAGAAGGTACACATGAAAGATTTACTTGTGATCAATTGTGATTTAAAGCATATTTTAGTTGAAATTTTTCAATCTTCAATGACTCTTTTGTCATGAATATAGAATATTGAAATTTTTATTTTCTAACGTGTTGACATTATGATTGGGCTAAAATTATTGTGAGTATATAAATATAAGTATTCCAATAACGTAGATCTAAGGCATCCAAAAATGTTCTCAATTTATTGTGATACCATGATAAGGTATAGTAAGCATAGGTATGTGGTTACTTTGTTGCTACTTAAGAGTATCATGTAAGTTATTTATGAAAGAATTGAGTTATGAGAATGTTAGATTTTCAATTTTGATTATGATAGCAACATGAACTAATGATTTGATGTTGTTCCTATGTATGCACACATGGAATGACACATTATAATAGAGGGGGAATATTGTTGGAGAGAGATAACTCTAACCTTGTAAAACTAAAGGATAGTCATGGAATTCACACTCACTAGAATTTATCTATGAGGGTTATTATGAATGATTTATTTGAGGAATATGTGTGTGTGCCTATAATTGGTTTTTTTAAAATGAAGTAGTAATTCATTTAAGATTAAAAGAATAGGATGTAACTTCTATTAAGAAGTATGCTTGATGGATCTACATAATTATAATGTCTTTTTGTTGTTAAAAAATGTTAGATAACATGTAGTTGAAAGTATAATTATAGAAAACAAATTTTATATTATTGATTTGTTATGGGATGGATGTAACTCTTTGTGGAAGATAGGATGCCTTAGGAATGATAAATTTTCTAGTTCCATGCTAAATAAGATATTAGTTGATATTATTGCTATCCTTATTAGAGGGACATTAAGATTTTCTTAAAGCATCAAGGACAATGCATTATTTAAGGGGGGAAGGATGTCACAACCCATTTTCTATCAAACAGAAAATAACCACTTTTCCTAAATCACCGCTAATGGTGATAGTGGAATAAAGTAATCCAAATTAAATAGTGATTGTTAACTTCCAGTTCTGGTGGTAATTGTGGCATAATTATCTTTCCTAGCCTCCAATACACCTTCCAACTAGCTCAACTACATGAGAATGGGGAAGATGTGTGCTAGGTTTTTTGGCCACATTCCTACTTTGTTACATGTGCATTCCACTGATATAGGAGTTATTTGAGTGCAAGGTTGTGGGGGAAGAAAAAAATTGTAGAGAAGGAAGTGTTAAGGAGAGATAGAAAGTATTTTATTAAAAAAAATGTAGTAAATACAGGAATAGGGAGAAGCATAGAAGTAGGGAGGAGCAGGCATTACACAAAGGATTCTAAGAAGAAGAAAAAGTACATCCCAGGGGAAACTCACCGCATAAGACTACCAGCTGATTATATAAACCAAGTGATAAGTATTGAATTCATGCATAATTTCTTTGTTGGAATGTGTGACATCGTTCCTCCTTGCACATTGTCAAGGATTTCTTTGTAATTTATGACTGGCAATGAGTCCAAGCTAGGGCTTTTGGGTATTCAACCGACACTATCAAACTTCCTTTAAATCCTTAAAAATTTGTTAAAGACATTAATTTTAGGGGAATGTTGAAGCTATTGTCAATGGAATTCTTTATTTTATATGTAGTTCATGTATGGTAACAATTTTCTTTTTATGATAGAAATAATTTGGGTGCATAATGTTATGAGGGGAAAAAGATAAATTATCATTTTGGAATTGACATTCTCTGGATCATGGATCATCAAATTCTTGGAGGTATGGGTATTTCACTCTACTTGCATTTCGAATCGTTTCCCCTTTTTCTCATTCTAGATGGGTTATGATTTATTTTTTGGTAAGAATGAAAAGATAGATACTGACCTACTTTGATGTATAAATGATAAAGTTATTTATTTCCTTTCTTTTTCGGTTGTGCATTGATTCCTTATCACCAGATCCAAGTCTTTACAATTAGATAAACCTAGATTTTCATAGTAATGACTCAATGTGTTAAATTTTTATGAGCATTACAAATGTAATACGACTATCTCATTGTATGTGTTTTCCAAATGCAACAATCTATTGCTTTTATATTGAGAATGAGCCAAGAAGAGACTTGTTCCTTCATGAAACATGTTTATTCATTAATATGTAATTAATATAATGGAAAGTATATATACATATATATACATACGTACATATATATATATATATATATATATATATATATATATATATATATATATATATATATATATATATATATATATATATATATATATATATATATATATATATATATATATATATATATATATATATATATATATATATATATATATATATATATATATATATATATATATATATGGGTATGTGTAGGATCATGGTATACCAAACTATGCCCTAAAGTGGCAATGAAAATTTAGAAAATTAGGTTTAGGCAAGTTGACATTCTCTAGATCATGGATCATCAAATTCCTGGAGGTATGGGTATTTCACTCTACTTGCATTTCAAATTGTTTCCCTTTTTTCTCATTCTAGATGGGTTATGATTTATTCTTTAGTAAGAATGAAAAGATAGATACAGACCTACTTTGATGTATAAAAGATAAAGTTATTTATTTCATTTCTTTTTCAATTGTGCATTGATTCCTTATCACTAGATCCAAGTCTTTACAATTACATAAACTTGGATTTTCGTAGTAATGACACAATGTGTTAAAGTTTTAGGAGCATTGCAAATGTAATACGACTATCTCATTGTATATGTTTTCCAAATGCAACAATCTATTGCTTTTATATTGAGAATGAGCCAAGAAGAGACTTGTTCCTTCATGAGACATGTTTATTCATTAATATGTAATTAATATAATGGAAAGTATATATACATATATATATACATACGTACATATATATACACACACACACACACACACACAAATATAAATATATATATATATATATATAAATATATATATATATATATATATATATATATATATATATATATATATATATATATATATATATATATATATATATATATATATATATATATATATATATATATATATATATATATAGATATATATAGATATATATAGATATATATAGATATATATAGATAGATAGATAGATAGATAGATAGATAGATAGATAGATACATACATACATACATACATACATATAGATATGGGTATGTGCAGGATCATGGTATACCAAACTATGCCCTAAAGTCGCAATGAAAATTCAAAAAATCAGGTTTAGGCAAGTTGACATTCTTTGGAACATTTTCTGGATCATGGATCATCAAATTCTTGGAGGTATGGGTATTTCACTCTACTTGCATTTCGAATTGTTTCCCTTTTTTCTCATTCTAGATGGGTTCTGATTTATTCTTTGGTAAGAATGAAAAGATAGATATGGACCTACTTTGATGTATAAATGATAAAGTTATTTATTTCCTTTCTTTTTCGGTTGTGCATTGATTCCTTATCACCAGATCCAAGTCTTTACAATTATATAAACCTAGATTTTCATAGTAATGACTCAATGTGTTAAAGTTAAATAGGAGCATTGCAAATGTAATACGACTATCTCATTGTATGTGTTTTCCAAATGCAACAATCTATTGCTTTTATATTGAAAATGAGCCAAGAAAAGACTTGTTCCTTCATGAGACATGTTTATTCATTAATATGTAATTTATATAATGGCAAGTATATATACATATATATACATACGTACATATATATATATATAAATACACACATACACAAATATATATATATATATATATATATATATATATATATATATATATATATATATATATATATATATATATATATATATATATATATATATATATATATATATATATATATATATATATATATATATATATATAGATAGATAGATAGATAGATAGATAGATAGATAGATAGATAGATAGATAGATAGATAGATAGATAGATAGATAGATAGATAGATAGATAGATAGATAGTTATGGGTATGTGCAGGTGTTAGAAATAGGAAATACTAAGAGGGGGAGGGTGAATCAGTATTTCACAAACTTTTTCTTTTGCCCACTTATGGATATAACAGATTACTTTAGTGAATACAAAGATTATCAAGCTGATTAACAAACATAGCAGTAAATAGAAAGAACTCATAACACATCATATGTTCTCGAGGAAACCCCGGTGGGGATGGTACCCACAAAGATCACTAATCAAAAGTATCCTGTTAGGGATATTGGACCCTATTAGGATTCAATTTACAATCTATAGTAGATCTATCCTGGTTAAAGGACTTTAGGCCTTGTTAGAAGCCTTAACCCTATTAGGAGTTAGATTACAAAACCTGATCACTAGCTGAGCTCACTGCCCAAATAGGTAATACAAAATGTTTTTGATTGTAATATGGTATTGCTTACAACTTCACATTAATATCCTTTGCTTCTATCACACTAAACAACTATCACAAGTTATCTTTTCTTTCTTTTTACATATCACACTTGTATATTTCATTACATTTCAAGTATGCCTAATATATGACTTATTAAAGCTAATAACTTTACATGGTCAACTTCCAAAATATTTATCCAAGAGTAAACATCTAGGATGTCATCCCTTCATAATGTTAAGTCATTATTTTGACAAGCAAAAATAATCCCTTAACTCTTTCGCTAATATTGTCTCCAAAACTGTTCTATTTGCAAAAACTATCTTCGGTAAACTTTGAATAACTTTGTCTGTACTACTCCAAAATTTATGCACACTGAGATGGGGTATCCTCATACTCTATAGAAGCTTTAGTTAACTACACAAACAAAAATATTTCTCCAGTGGACGTCGCCAACTAAATTTTCATCGGGTGCTCTGTCAGGATCACTATCTCCATACTTAGACAATTTCTTCCTTCAACTTGCCATACTTGCATTCCAAATTCTGCACTCTCAATAGAGATCATATGTTGCCATAATGACAACAACTATGCATCCACATTATCCAAATTTCCAACAATCTCCCCCTTTGTCATTGGTGGCAACATATGGGAAAATTGGCTAAGTGTGCAAACAAAACTTCAAAAAAACTTATACAAAATTGTGGCCAAAAGTTATTAAATATGTATACAATATCATACTCCATAGAATAGCTCCCCCTATGAGTATCCTTCCTCAACATATATTAAATTTTCTGCTATCTCTCCCCGTTTGACAACAATGACAAACATAGGGTGTACAAAAATTTAAAAAACTTTATACCTTATTATCAGTTATTGCAAAGCCAGTAGGCTTGCAACACAATCACCAAACTCTAACTTCCATGATTCAAAATCTTTCTCCCATACCTTCCTGATGGATTCAACAACATTGAGTAGAGTACTCAATCCGTATGCTGCTGTCTGACAAGCTTGCAGGGAATTGAAGCTATACTTCTGAAATGATGTCTTTGCTGAAAGACACTGCTCAATTTGATCTTCAACAATTGATATCTTGATTGAGACATGCTCTCTCAAGATGTTAACCCTGATCATCTTTCTATTCTTCTCCTTTGCTAACATTCTAATTTCATCTTTCAATTTCCTTATGCTCTTCTCTACAGAACTTATCTTAACATTAGGGCTTGTCAAGGTGTTTGTCTCAGCTGTAATAGAATCTAACTTCTCTCTGATCTTCTTATCCTATTCAACTGTTAGGATTTCTAATTTAGTGCACTGTATATACAAATTCTTTCCTGTCTCAAAATGTTTAATCAAATTCTTTATGCATACATCTAAACTACCAATATCATTTTGAATATTTACACTCAAATTTTGTTGCATTTCTGCTTCAAAGTCTTCCTAAACTTTTATCTTAGCAATATCCTTCACGTTAGAAAATTCAGAGTCAAAAGAATTCATTACTGATTGAGCTTTCTCAAGTGGATCTGATTCAGATACCTTAGTGCTGATCACACTCTCAAGTTTCTCTATCAAAACTCTAACTTTGCCTTCAAGGTCTTTCACCTTCTTATTCTTTCCAATAATTTTATTCAGAGATGTGATGAACTCAAGCTGATCATCATCTTCAACTTCTTTTCCAAGGTCTTCAAACATTGAGCCAATATGCCTCTTCTTACTATCAGGTGCACTAATATCTTCAACTGGTATAGAAGGTGCACTAGAGGTAGTGGCCTCTGTCAAAATTTGTTTTCCTTTAACTGACTGCTCTGCTGGAACTGATTCTGATACAGTTGGTGCTTCCTCTGCCTCTATATTCTTCTCTGATTCTGTGACCTTTTCTTGCTATCCCAAAGCCAAATTATCAACAATGTTTCCTAGATCATGAAATACTGCATCATCTGATTCTAGAGTCACTTTGGTGCCTTCAATATCCATTGATTCTTTGCCAATATTGATATGTGAAGAAGATGGAACTTCTTCAATACCAACTTCCTCTGCATGCGGTTCCTCTGATTGCTTCTAGTGAGGGTCTGATTCAACATGCTTTTCTGCAACTATATCTGCAAGAACTTGCATTAGTACTTGCTCTATCTCTTTCTGTACTTCCTCCTTTTTGCCTCCCATTATAAGGATTGTTCTTCTCTTATTTCTCAATAAAGTTCCAAGAGACTTCAAGAATCTCTTCAAATGATCTTCATCCTTAACTTCACAAAACTATCTGATTACATGTTCTCTCATCTTTATGTCCTCTTCTTGTGCTCTTTGTTTTCTATTCACAAGTCTGTTATACAAATCTTCTGGGATCTTACCATGAATAGTGCTAAGTTTCTTATCTGCCACAATCATGTGTGTAACCATTGCATTTTCAAAGTTCAATCTGTCAAATGATCCATATAGATCGTAGAATTTATTCAACTTAGTGAAGTCTCCATGCTTTAATATATATTCATTAACTCTTTCAATTCTTGGTTTCCAAGTTTTCTTCTTGATTGAAACTACATCATCATCTTTAATTACTGCTACATTTCTAGGTATAGGTGGTACAACCACTTTCTATCTCTTGTCGGGTCCTGTTGCACTCACTTTTACTTTTTTGCTAGGAATAGGAGAAAAATATTTATCTCCTTCATCTTTTTCAGGTACTTCAACTTTTACCTTTACTACAATAGGATCAACAGGATCTGCACTTGATGTCTCGGGTGAAATTACAAGATTTTCTCTTTGCTTCAAGGCTTTTGCAGTCTTCTTAGCTATGTCAAACTCATGACTTGACATACCAGATTCTTTCAATATTTTCTTCATAGTAGATTCAACTCTCTTACTAGATTGCTTCTTTTCTCTCAAACTTATTGCAGAGTTGAAATTCTCTTCATAGGTTCCAAACCTATTTGCATGACCATCCAACTCACACTCTAACAATTTATTCACATATCCTACTGTTTCTACTTCAGATATTTCATAGCCAAGAGGGTCTATGAATTCCATTCTAGGCTCAACTACTTCAATGTAGGTGAAATCAGTGTCAACCATAAAACAAATGTCATCTCTATGCTTTTCAACTAAGGATTGAGGAATCCTTGATTTGTTCTTAACAATATTCTGAAAAGTCTTCAATACAAGCTTCACACTGTCATTAACTTTATCAAAAAGGTGCTTCATGTAGACTGAGTTTATTCTTTCCATTGTGTTCACATTGTCACTCCAATCAACTGTGTAAGGAAATCTTCTCAAAATATGGAAAAACATATAGATTATCAGAGATGAAAACCTAAACTATGTGTACTTAGCCTTCTTAATCTTTTCTAACTTCTCAAATAATTGAATTTTCAAAATTTCACATAGGTCTACTAGTTTCTTCTCAATACACATAAGATAAGCTACATGAATCATTCTTGCAACCATGTCATCTTCCCTTGAACTACCACATAATTTAGTTGTTAGGATCTTGCAAAGGTACCTAACATCATCTTGCTTAATCTTACTTATCACAATTCCTCTACCATTATAACTAGATCCAGGGTTATCTAAAACAATCTTCCTCATGTTCTTTTCATTCAGTGGAATCTCACCAACATTTGATAATCCAGTAACTTCATGAATTAGGTCGACAGTTATATCAATAACTCTATCCTCCATCTAGAATTTCCCATTGTGGATTCTACTTAAAATGATCTTGGTACATTCCTGATCATTGAATTCATACTTCATGGAATATTTGATAATTTCATTGTTCTCTAGGTGCCCATAAGCTAGTTTAACTGACATGTCTTGATTGTACAATTTCCTGTAATCATCACTAAAATCTGCATCTCCCAAAGTTTCAAACTTACAACCTAAATATCCTTTAACATTCTCAATGTGCAATACTCCGTCTGGTACGGATGTAATGCTAGACTGTCATCAATTTCAGTTGGTTCTACTGGTTCTTTCTTAATCTTTGGTCTATTCTTATCCTTAACATTATGAACTATAGAAATATCCATCTTATCAACTAATTTAAGATCAAAAAATAACGCAACTTTGCAAATCTAGGGTTTCGGTATGATCATTGCTGCAAACTGCTTCCAAACTTCTTCAAATCATCCTCAACTCAATTTTCTTCTTTAAAATCACTTTTCAATCACTTTTTAATCATAATAAATTTGATTTCAACCTTATAACACTTCATATTAACTCAATCTGACATCGCATTCATTCATTTTGCCGCTAAAACCTCAACCATAAAACTTTCTGCGACCTCGCAAAACACAATATTTTCTTTTGCGCACTTAACCATAGCATTAGTACAACATAATAAACCTATATCTAACTGTGCAAAACTTAACTCATTCAAATTCCTAATCTACACTAATCCTAAGTCCTAAACTACAGAAACTTACATAATTTAAGTACTTAAAGAAGGGTCAGGTAAAGATTCATCCTTACCATTGGTTACATTACCTTCCTGACTACTTTTAGTGTTGACTGTACCTCCTTGATCTGTGCCTTTGTCAAATTTTACTTCATCTTTATTGCTACAACAACATTTCTCTTTGTTTCCTGCATTTTCATTCCTTCTTGCATTGTTCCTAGGGTTAGGGTTATGATGATAACCTCCATTGTTCATTCTGGAAAATCTTGCTGAGTGTCCAAACTTGTTGCATATCTAAAAAATGATTCCATTGTTTCCAAATATCTGTCCTTGCTAGTTAATCTGTGACCTATAATTTCTAGCAATATGTCCTACTTTGTTGCATCTAAAACATACTACCACTTTTCTTTGATTCATTTCTTCAATAGATTTCTTATCTGCATTGTTAGTATTCCCAATCATTCTATCATAATTATTCAAAATTACTTTAGGTCTTCTACATTCATTAGCTCTATGTCCAAAACTATGATAATTATAACAATTTCCATTAAAAGGTTTAAATTACTTACCTGTGCAATCTCTCTTCATGTTCCCAATAGTATTACAAGAAAAACATCTACCTTTGAATTCTCTTTTCATACCTTTAGATGATTCTTCCTGTTTTGATTCTTCTTGCTTTGATTCTTCTTTCTCTCTAGGTGGTTCTTCTTTAGGTGGATCTTCCAATGTGTTCTCATCTAGCTTTATTTCCTCCACACTTTCAGATGTCTTTAGATCTAGCTTCTTACTTTCATGGTTTGTTCTAAACATACTATATCCAAATCCAGTCCTATCAAAGAATGGTTCTTCAAAAGAAATTTGTTTTTCAGTCTTATCACTTTTTGAATATAGCCTTTCAAGTTGTTGTTTAGATTGAGTTAATTCACCTTTCACAATTTTATTATACTTCTCAAGTTCCACATACTGCACTTTTACTTTTTTAGATTAGGATGTTTCCTTTTCAAGTCTTGACCTCAGATCTTCATTCTCAGTTTTCAATTTTTCATTATCAGATCTCAAATTTCCATCTTTCATACTAAGCTTCAGATTTACTATCTTCAACTCATGCTTAAGGATCTCATTTTCTTTTTCTAATTCATCACAATCTTCAACAAGCATATCATATTTCTTTTCAGATTTCAAATCTTCAATCTTACCTTTTAATTTGTCAATAGCATTCTTTGCATCTTCATATTTTCTTCTTAAGGAGTTCCTTTCATCAGTAAGCATATCAATCTATTCAAGAGCTTCTTCAAGATTCTTCTGAAGTTGATCCATATCCATAGATATCTTACTCAAGCTGCTAAGCTTTCCTTGAATGTTCCTTCTCCGAGTAACTGTGCTCTGATGCCAATTGTTAGAAATAGGAAATACTGAGAGGGGGGGGGGGGTGAATCATTATTTCACAAACTTTTTCTTTTGCCCACTTATGGATATAACAGATTACTTTAGTGCATACAAAGATTATCAAGCTGATTAACAAACATAGCAGTAAATAGAAAGAACTCATAACACATCATATGTTCTTGGGGAAACCTTGGCCAAGGGAAAACCCCGGTGGGGATGGTACCCACAAAGATCACTAATCAAAAGTATCTTGTTAGGGATATTGGACCCTGTTAGGAGTCAATTTATAATATATAGTAGATCTGTCCTAGTTAAAGGACTTTAGGCCTTATTAGAAGCCTTAACCCTGTTAGGAGTTAGATTACAAAACCTGATCACCAGCTGAGCTCACTACCCAAACAGGTAATACAAAATGTTTCTAACTGTAATATGGTACTGCTTACAACTTCACATCAATAGCCTTTGCTGCTATCACACTAAACAACTATCACAATTTATCTTTTCTTTCTTTTTACATATCACACTTGTATATTTCATTACATTTCAAGTATGCCTAATATATGACTTATTAAAGCTAATAACTTTACATGGTCGGCTTCCAAAATATTTATCCAAGAGTAAACATCTAGGATTCCATCCCTTCATGATGTTAAGTCATTATTTTGACAAGCAAAAATAATCCCTTAACTCTTTCGCTAATACTGTCTCCAAAACTGTTTTGTTTGCAAAATCTATCTTCAGTAAACTTTGAATAACTTTGTCCGTACTACTCCAAACTTTATGCGCATTGAGATGGGGTATCCTCATACTCTATAGAAGCTTTAGTTAACTATACAAACAAAAATATTGCTCCAGTGGATGCCACCAACTAAATCCTCATCAGGTGCTCTGTCAGGATCACTGTCTCCATACTTAGACAATTTCTTACTTCAACTTGCCATACTTGCATTCCAGATTTTGCGCTCTCAATAGAGATCAAATGTTTCCATAATGACAACATCTATGCATCCACATTAGCCAAATTGCCAACAACAGGATCATGGTATACCAAACTACGCCCTAAAGTGGCAATGAAAATTTAGAAAATCAGGTTTAGGCAAGTTGACATTATAATTTGAACAAGTTATAAATATTATGTTAAATATATTTAAGAAGATAATTTGTAGAAAATTGAATCTGGTTTCTAAGATACTAGGCCTTTTTTGAAAAACAATTATTCTATATGTTAAAAATTTTAAATTAAAATGTAGTAGTACAGAAATTTCAAGAAAAAAATAAGTAGGTTTATGTTTGACCACCTTAAACACAATCAAATAATAATTTTTTTTTACAAGATTCTATATATAATTAGTACACTCATGTCCGGATGTGACATATATTTTTTTGTAATTTTTTTCCAAGTAAATAATTAATTATGATTTTTCTTCTACAACTTTTCCAGAATATAAAAACTCTCGTGTCTGACCACATTAACTTAGTCTAAACTTTATCAAATTGAATTTTTAGTTTTATTTTTATTATATTAGGAAAATAATAGATTGTGACACATGTTTTGGATTTCAAAAATGTTATACAATTGGAAAGTTATAGCTATTTTTCAATAAGACTATCAATCAGGACTAGAAAGATAACAACTAGGTGTATTTTGACCACATTAAACAAAATCAAATGATAATATTTTTTTATAAGATTCTAGATAAAAGTAGTAGACTCATGTCTAGATGTGATGTATATTTATTTGTATTTTTTTCCAAGTACATAATTAATTATGATTTTTCTGCTACAAATTTTCCTAAATATAAAAACTCTCTTGTCTGACCACCTTAATTTAGTCTAAACTTCATTAAATTGAAATAATTATTTATTATTATTATATTAGGTGAAGCATACAATATGATGTATTTCATATTTCAAAAATATTATATTGTTTGAAAGTTATAGTTGTTTTTCAAAGAGTCTATCAATCAGAACTTCTTTTTCACATCGCCACTTTTTGGCATACCATGATCCTGCACATATCTACATCTAGATCTACATCTATATATATATATATATATATATATATATATATATATATATATATATATATATATATATATATATATATATATATATATATATATATATATATATATATATATATATATATATATATATATATACACTAAATATATATACATATCTTCCCTAGTATTGACTCATAGTGTTTATTCGACTGAAGCTACAAAATATCAACACCTTCTCTTAGCTAGGGAGGATAAATCAGTCCAATGTCAACACTTAAGACACTTGACAACATCAATCATATGATGTAAGAAATAAAGGCATCATTCTCAAGATGTAATCAATAGGAACATAGTCTCAATATGTGGGTGAGTATTGACCTATCAGAATGTCAACACATGACATTCACCAAATACTCTGAGTATAGGCCTATCAGAACATCAACATATGATATTCACAAAGTACTCAATAAGGTACTGGCGTGCAAAATATCAACACATGATATTCAGCAAATACCTATCATATATCTATACAAACAACTCATAGATTGTCAATGACATATAACACTTAGTTGTTGATTTACAAGATATATCTATGCAAACAACTTATAGACTATCAGTTTAATGACATCTAACACTTAATTGTTGCTTTACAAGATGTATCTATGCAGGCAACTTATAGACCATCAATTTAATGTCATCTAACACTTAGCTATTGCTTTACAAGATCTATTTATGCAAACAACTCATAGACTGTCAACTTAATGACATCTAACACTTAGTTGTTGCATTCATCATGATCTATTTCAACATTATAAATAATGTTTATCATGATTTAAGTTATTGTAAGATCATCACCTTCCAATAACTTCTACAAATACAAGTGATAATCATTTGGAAGTCATCGCTTCCTCATGATTTGCACAGGGTGTAGGCTCATTAAAAACATTCATGATTCATTAGTATAATAATCAATTATATCAAGTTTACCTCATAAGTGTTTCACCTTCAATAGTGAACTCCCTCTCAATCAATATGATCAAGATTGTCATAAGTTGACTTCAAACCATCTTCTCCCTCCGAAGCTCGAGTTTATCAAATTCTTGACCTCTTTTGAAATGTCAGACTCCCTTTGCATCTAGTCTCAATCATCAATTCTTTTGCAAGCATCAAGTTCTTTCTCCCTTGAATGTAATTATCTTGTACTTCTATCCTGAAGGTATTTTAGAGAGAGGTTACAAATAGCTCACTAAACTATCTCGACTGAAAATACGAATGATAGAAGCATACAAGATTTTACTAACCAATATTATAGCATGAATTACAAACTCAAAAATTATGTGCATTAATAAAACATGAAATAATTATCTTTTATAAATTTCAAGTATTTCATTCTGTAACATGAGCCCATATAGAAAATATCATGCAAATTCACAAAATGATGTCATTGTTCTCAAACATTACTGTAATTCTTTACATGAACTATATTTAATATCCAAAGGTTCTATACACTATCACATCCTTCAATCTTACTAGATCTCCCTTCAAGTGTTTACGCTTTTAAAGAAGGAACCTCACTCTTTTTTAGATTTTGTTTTTCATAGACCCGTATATAGTCAGTCATAACTTTTGACCCTAGCATTTTCTCTTCATTCACTCCAGTGAGATTATTTTAAGTGTGTTTATCACAAACATATCCAAAATTTAGTAAAATCCAATGGTGCATTTGGGAGATATGGTCCTCTTACTGAGACTCTATTTTCTGAGACAGTCACACATTCACCATCAACAAACTACTCTGTTATATTTGCAACTTGGCTCTGATAGCATGTTAAAGTTTTAGGATCATTGCAAATTTCATAGCACTATCTCATTGTATGTGTTTTCCAAATGTAACAATCTCTTGTATTTATATTGAGAATGAGCCAAGAAGAGACTTGTTCCTTCATGAGACATGTCTATTCATTAATATAATGAAAATTATATATATATATATATATATATATATATATATATATATATATATATATATATATATATATATATATATATATATATATATATATATATATATATATATACATACATACATACATACATACATACATACATACATACATACATACATACATACATACATACATACATACATACATACATACATACATGGGTATGTGCAGGATCATGGTATGCCAAAAAGTGGTGATGTGAAAAAAATTTATTTTCACTCCTCCAAAAGCACACAAATGCATATGTTAACTTTTTAGTAGGCCTAGGTGTCAGTACACCTAGCAAAGCCAAAAGACAAAGAAAAAGGTTTAATCAGATATCTGATATAATTAGATATCTGATATTTGCCAGTAAATATAACTCTGTACCCCAGCTGCATTCAACATTTTCACTATGAAAACGTGAGCAGGACTAAGGGTTTCGAATATCCGCTTTGCAATCGCCTATGTGATATTTCTAAAATCTAAGGTAAGTCCAATCTTCAAAAGAAATTTATTTTTATTGTTTTTTAATAGAAATTTATAGTTTTTATATAAAAATTAGCCATTTAAATGAGTTTTTGTATTGTTTTCTAAAATTCATTGTAATTATCTATTGTTTTTTCATTGTAATCAGACGTGGAATCAAAAAACCCTCCTAATGATCCCGCAAACAATCCAGAACCACCTCCCAACAATTCCGCACCTCCAGAAGATGTACCTATAGAAAACCCTCACCATTTAGAGGATCTAATAGGAGATAATCTAAATGAACTTAGAGGATTTCAAACCACCTATGCCAATATCCCCACATTGTGCCCCATGTTTATGACATTGAACTCAATTTTTGAAAACATGGAGAAACTTACATAGGAACATAGTGCTACACTTCTTTGGCGTGATTCCATGCATGCCCATTTTGATGATGGGCTTGATTATGATCAAGTCATGTACCTAAATATAACAAAACATGACATAGATAATCTTTTTGTGGATCCTAAAATCGGTCTAAATGTAGACCCTAAAAAAACCAAGTTGTCAATTAAATTGTGCACAAATAGTGCAATACATGACAACTTTTGAGACCATTGATGGATGGTTTTTGATAGACCACCTCACAACAATTTGGATGTCCCATTTTATTTTATTAAAAAATTGTATTCTAAATTTGTGCTCAGTCTCAAGGTGAATTATTGGAGTATGAGACTAAACCAAGGTGTAGGTTTAGGCGCTCCTCAGGACAAGGCATTGGCACAATGGGTGAAATCCCGCACATATGTCCCCCATCCTGAGATTTCACCACCTCCCACAATGTAGCATCCTGACATTATTGTTGAGGCTGGCTCATAGACTATTTGAGCCATTCACACCTTGAGTGATCTACTGGTTATGCAGAGCATGACATTGTTTCTTCCTCATCTTGATGCTTCTGGTGCCTCCACATCCTCCACGAGCTCACATGTTTGTGTACCCCACACTTACATTATGTGCAAGCATATGTGCTTAGGTCCCATGAATGATAGTGATGCATATAATTTCACCTTCGAGGTGGATGATTGTACACAGCACACTACAGGCACTGAAGCACCTCATGAAGATGTGCATCAGGGGCATACAATGCCATGGACTCCTACTATTATTGTAAGGGTAAATAGTTCACTTTTTACATTGTATTTAAATTTTATCATTCGTATTTTTAGTAGAATTTTCTTCTAATAATTTCCCACTTATTTGTTTTATCTACATTACATTTATGTTCAGTTGCTGATAGAGGAGGAGATGGCATAGGTGGAGGGGTCCACGCTTTTGGCCATATCATTTGGCCTTGACAATTCCATGGTACATATGTTTTAATGTACTCTTTGGTTTCCTTAAATTATTATAATAGTATATGGGTATATGCACAAAGATGGGGGACCAAAAAGGTGCCACTTTTCCTTTTGGTCCCCCATCAAGCCATAGTGTGTATGCACTAAAGGGCATGTACCCTATAGGGTGCACGCCCTATGGCTTGGGTTGCCCAAGCCTAAGGCTTGGGCAATGCAAAGCATACTGTGTGCACCCTATAGGGTGCATGCGGTTTGAAAAACACTTTTTAGCATTTTTCAAAGTGCATGCACCCTATAGCGCACACGCTCTTCAAAAAAAGTCTATTTATAGCTTGCTGCAGGTTGGAAATCTTATTTTTCTTTTGTAAAACCCACGTTTATAGCTAAGAAGGGCTTCCCAAGCATGCACGCACTCTTGCTTAGGCTTGGAATCCAATTTTTTTGTTGATTTGTCCATAAAATGGCTCCATGGTGTCATCAAGTTCGATTCAGAAGAAGAGGTAAGTCTTTTTGCAACCCATGCCTCTTATTTGTTTTAAAATTTTAGTTTTGTAGCAATTTGTTTTGCTGAAATTTGTGTGAAATGAAGATTTTAAAATCTTGTTTTTTTAATTGCCAGGAAGAAATAATCTCCCTCAACCAAACCCTCCACCAATCGAGAAACCTCCTCCTAGAACACAAGAAATTTTGATGAACCAAATTGAAAGAGGGCAAAAAGAATTAGAATCTATAATCGCAAGGTTAAAAGATTCTAGTGGTACAAATCCTAGAAGGGAAAGACTTGCAAAATCATTGGAAGCAATCTTGACCCATATCAGCTTGGTTAGTGGGAAAATTAATTTATGGTGGGATAAAAGAGAAGAAAAAAAACAATATTTTTCAAATAAATTATCTTATGTAGACATAAAAAAGAAAAAAATCATAAAAGATGACATTTGCAAGCTATTTAAAAAACTAGGGGACACAAATACTCTTAGAACTACAACAAGGAGGTTCCCATTTCATTGGTGCTTAAATGAAGACATTAAAAACAATTTTTGGGAGAGATGGTGGATTGTCTTTGATTCTCCTCCTTGTAACAATCATGAGGTTCCAATATATTTCTTGACGAAACTCTATTGTGAGTTTGTACTCAAGGAGGTGCCAAATTATTTTGACTATCTAGATTATCAGGGTAGAGGAGAGGGGTCATCATTTGATCAAGTGGGGGCACATCATGACCCTAATGCACCTAGGGTTCCTATTGGAAAGCCACAGGTGGATCATGTTACTATTCCTTCCATTGTGAAGGAACATGTAGAGGCAAACACACTAGGCATGATTAGTGCTCTGACACATACTCTTATTCAGTGTGCCACTCCTTTAGTTTAGGGTGACCATGGTCAATCCTCAAGGGGGCATATTTTTTGATCATGTGGATCCTTGTGCACATTTGGTACTGACAAGAGAGAGGAAGAGGATCTTGGAATGATGACTGATAGTTTTCTAAATATGACATTTTGCATTGACACATAGGTAAATATTTCCAAGTTCATTAAATTTCTTTGATCATATTTCATTTATAAAATAATAACTAATTAATTTAGTATCTATTGATTATGATGAAAATTCAGGGAAAGAGTGTCAGTGGTGGTGGCAGTGGTAATGGCAGTGGAAATGATCCTCATGTCCCCTTCTACACATCATTGTCAATTCCACAAGTATGTATTGAATAAAAAATTTTAATTAATATATTTGATTATTATGTAATTATATGAATAATTTTATCATAACTTATTGTGCATGTGCATTAGACGTTCACTAGTGGACCATCGACATTCACAATAGATAGCGAAGGGCATTGTGCCACTTTCCTTGAGGTATCTTTATTTGCATGTTAATTTGATTTACTTGATTATATTTAATTAATAAATGAATGAATAACTAAATTACTAGACAAATTATGATCAAAATCCAGAGGCATGATGATCACATTCTTTCTCCTGGCTTTGTGATGTCACCATTGATTCCACGGGTATATATGTAATAATGTATTATAATTAACATGTCAGTAGTACATTCTTATATGAGTGGTTATCTTATAATTTTCCATGTACATGTACACTAGTTGATTGTTGGAGCTTCGACATCGACACTGCACACCAGAGGATGTGGTGGAACCTTCATGGAGGTATCATTTACTCATTAGTAGGGTTGTAAAAAATATATATGTAATCTTGATAACTGCATAATACTTTTTTTGTTTCATTTTTAGTTATTGACATCAAAGACTCCTCCTTCTATTTGTGATACTATGGATCATGGATTAGCTATAGCAGTAGCTAGTTCTGAAGTACTGACTAAGGTATGAAAGAGATCACTTAATTTTAATTGTTATTTTAATAGTTTGTATTGAATTTTATAATGATATTCATGTATGTATTTTAATTATTATTTTGATCATTGTTGTAGGGACTTATTACTCCAGATCATCAGCATGAGCCTTCAGTGGATGAACATAGTGATTATTTGCTACCAGTAAGCGAATATTCAATTTTATGTCATTGTTTAATTCAATTTTGATGTATATTTGTTATTGATGCTTAATTTTTTTTTTATCAGCTCGAGCTACAAAAGAGTCTAGATAGGAGGATGAGTGAGTGCACTCAGAAGACTACAACATCCACTTCATTTAATATATTCAATGTATGACATTATTGGACATATATATTTGGCTTCATGCCCTATGAATATATATTTTTTATGTTTTATGTATGCAATTCATGTGTTTGGTGTATTGATGTTTACTAATTTATGTTTATGTGGATGTCTTATGATTTTTCAATTTCCCATGCCTTATAGTTATGCTTGTATGTTTATCGATGTATATTGTTACTTTCACCCTAAGGAGACTAACTCGACAACATTCACTATCACCCTAAGGAGACTAATTCAACTCAAGGATTCTACAAACAACTTGGAATCCACTCAAGGAATTAACCTCACTCAAGGATATAGTTTAGTTCTCTAACTTTTTAAGTCACTCCCACAACCATACTACTCAAATTCACTTCCTTGTTTCCTTGTTCCAATGCCTTCTAGCATCAACTATATCCTAGGCCACCTAGTGCACCTAGTGCCTCCACCACACCAAAACTCAAAGTAGACTTCGCACACTGATCCTAACACCTTAGATCATCTCAAAATGCTATATTTTCCATGTTACAACTTCCCATTTAATCCAATCAACTCATCTTTCACCCTTCCTCTTCTATAGCCCTTCTAAGCCTACCTAGTAGTCCTTCCAACACTGAAATTAGATATTTACTCTCAAACTCCCCAAACAACCTAGCAATATTTTTATATTTTCTAGTACCCTTTATGGAGTTACTAAACTAATATTAATATCAGACTTTAAATTTATAATTGGGGAATACTTCCTTCACCCCCTAACCCTTTAACTAGGGCTAATTAGCCTCACCTAACAAAGAAACTCCTAGAACCACTCTCTTATAGGAATCCACAACCCCAAATAGTCTTGAAAAAGGATAAAAGACAACCAATTTTCAACTTATTTTTCCCATACTCACCCATCTACACTCACATTCAATAAACCCTCACTATTTGGGCTAGAAACCAAGGGTTTTGTAGAAAATACCCTTGCCCGCAACACCCAACCTCAAAACCAGTCCCAACACCTTCTAATATATCCCAAAGGACCTTTCCATCCATCATCTACGCTCTCCAATCATCAAGTCACTTCCAGCCATGACTGGTGCTTACCTTCAACTCCTTTCACTGTGATTTCACCAACTCGAGAGATTGTCCCTTCTCACCTTCTATTCAACTTCCCTGCATTCAAAGATAGATCTAATACATACAATACATCAATGAAAATATCCCACCAAATCATAGTTAACATAGAGGTGGGAGTGCCTTACATATTATGGAGGATTCAAACCTTTAACTTGCTAACTGTGCTACAAATGCCAGTCACTGTCCTCAATAACAGTCAATCCCTTGACTATAATAATAACAAAAGTAATGAAATGAATGCAGAAATGTATAAATATAATAGAAGGAAATATTTATATGTCACAACTATCCAAGATCATGTGGAATCAAACATTTATATTCATTAGTGTGTTCCTTGTTCCACGAGACAGTCACAATATAAAGACATGACCTCAAACATGTGAGGCAGAACATGGCAAGGTTATCGTCTATTGACCCTAATATGAGGCCTTTTTTATCTATGGGTACCCTAATGTTGGCAAGATTTCTTTTATTAATAATATTACTAGGGAAGATGTGGATGCGCAACCTTATGCTTTTACTACTAAGTCTTTGTTTGTCGGGCATACTAATTATAAGTACTTGAGGTATCAGGTTATTGATACCCAAGGTATTTTGGACCACCCATTGGAAGAAAGGAACACCATCAAGATGCTCAGTATTGCATGATCCAAATAACATTCCATGATCCAAATACATGATCAAATTTCAAAGTGGACCACAAGCCCTTTTGCATCTAAATACATAATTGAACTCATCCTAATGCTAGCCTCGGAGTGGTCAGCGGTGTCCAAATGACTGTGTGTGCCAAAAAAGGTTTTCACTAGTGTTTACCTGGCCATTAAAAGCTATTGGAATAGACGGTTTGATGCTACGATCGATGGTTGGAAAGATACGCAATGTTGGCCATTTGAACTGAGGAACACTGTGAGTTTTGACATTGACCGAGAATGTGTTTCCTAATTTAAACAAACTTAAATCTTTGAAAATAGAGATAGGCTATTGTAGGACTTAGATACATGATCTTGTAGCACCTAACAGATCCATGCTACCTTGCACGAGGTCTGAGATATGACCTTGAAAAGATCACCGATTTCATGCTTAAGGGACCTTGAGGGACACTTCGGCCCAGAGTTGGCGACGGTGTTCAAATGACTATGTGTGGTGAATGAGGTTGCCAATAGTGTTTACCTAGCCATTCGAAGCTATTGGAATAGATATTTTGATGCTATGACCGATGGTTGGAAAGATACACAACATTGACTGTTTCAACTAAGGAACACTATGAGTTCTGACATAGACCGAGAATGTGTTGCCAAATTTAAACAAACTTGAATCTCTAAAAATTGAGACAGGTTATTTTAGACCTCATAAAAAAAGTCTCGTAGCACCTGATGGATCAATTCTACCTCACACAAGCTCTAAGATATAATGCCACAAAGATCAATGATTTCATGCTTAAGCGACCTTGAGGGACACTTCAGCCCGGAGTCATTGGTAGGGATCGAACGATTGTGCATGGTGAACCAGGTTTCCACTAGTGTTTATATAGCCATTCAAATCTATTGGAACAAATGGTTTTATGCTATGACCGATGGTTGGAAGGATACACAACATTGGCCATTTGAATTGAGGAACACTTTGAGTTCTGATATTGACTGAGAATGTGTTGCAAAATTTAAACAAACTAGAATCTCTGAAAACTGAAATAGGCTATTGTAGGCTTCAAAAAAATGGTCCTATAGCACCTAATGGATCCATGCTACCTCACATGATCTCTGAGATATGACCCCACAAAGATCTCTAATTTCATTCTTAAGGGACCTTGAGGGACATTTTGGCCTAGAGTCATCGGTAGCGTTTGAATGACTGTATGTGGAGAATGAGGTTTCCAGTAGCATTTACTCAGCCATTCAGAGCTATTGGAATAGACATTTTGATGCTAAGAATGATGGTTGGAAAGATACACAACGTTTCCCGTTTGAACTAAGGAACACTATGAGTTCTGACATCGACCGAGAATGTGTTGCCAAATTTAAAAAAACTTGAATCAGTAAAAACTGAGATAGGCTATTGTATGCCTTAGCAACATGGTCTCATAGCACTTGATAGATCTATGTTATCTCACACAAACTCCAAGATATGATCCTGCAATGATCATTGATTTCATGTTGAAGGGACCTTGAGGGACACTTTGGCCCAAAGTCATCGGCAGCATTTGAACAACTGTGTGTGGTGAATGTAGTTACCACTAGCATTTACCTAGCCATTCAGAGTTGTTTGAATAGACCATTCAATGCTATGACTGATGGTTTGAAAGATACACAACATAAGTCATTGGAACTGAGGAACACTTTGAGTTCTAACATTGACCGAGAATGTGTTTCCAAATTTAAATGAAATTGAATCTCTAAAAACTATGATAGGAAATTGTAGGCCCCAGCAACATGGTCTTGTAGCACTTGATGGATCAATGCTACCTCACATGAGCTCTAAGATATGACCCTACAAAGATCATAGATTTCATGCTTAAGGGACCTTGAGGGACACTTCGGCCTGGAGTCATCGACGGTGTTCAAATGACTATGCATTGTGAATGAGGTTGCCACTTGCTTTTACTCAGCCATTCAGAGCTTTTGGAATAGATGATTTGATGCTATGACCAACAGTTGGAAAGATATGCAATGTTGGCCGTTTGAACTAAGGAACAACTATGAGTTCTGACATCAACTGAGAATGTGTTAAATTTAAACAAAGTTGAATCTCTGAAAACCTAGATAGGTTATTGTAGGCCCCAACAACACGGTCTTGTAGCACTTGATGAATTGATGCTACCTCACATGAGCTCTGAGATATGACCCTCCAAAGATTGTTGATTTCATGCTTAAGCGACTTTGAGGGACACTTCGGCCCAGAGTCATCAGCGGGGATCGAATGACTATGCATGGTGTTGGTATATAGATTTTCCTTGCTATTAAAATTGAAACTATCTTCAAACTCTCTTACCCATATAGAACAAAAAAATAATACAATAGTTGAGTTAGTCACTCATGACTAAACTTTCTATGATTAAAGGAGCAGCTACCTTATATAAAGATCAATCTTGATAATAAATTTCTTTGAAAATAATGAAAGCAACTAGAATAAATATAATTTTGATGAGAAAGTAAGAAATGCTTTTTTAGTTGCTCATATAAAATGACCAAATAAAGATTTATGCTCTGAGAAAGATTCACATTCATCTAAGTCAACTGACTATGATTACAAGAAAAGCATTCCCAGAATGAGTGATCCAACACATATACTGAAATAAATTGAAGAATGGACAAATGATCATAGAACATACACACAAATTATAGCAACAAGCATTTAATTCTGACTGAAATCAAGATAAATGTACTATCAGACCAACTGATCCAAGAAAGATACTATTATCTGCTATATATATCAACTAATACTATATCATATGTTCCAATCCAAAATATAACTATTCATGAAATGTACTTGCATTAAAATAAAAAAATAGCTAATTTTTCATCCCTAGAGAACTGACCCTTATGAGGTCACTCAAAAATTAATATATAGCCACGCAGGGCTTGATCAGTTTTGTAACTAAAAGTCTATTCAAGGAAAATGCAACTAACACCCTAAGCCACTTGGAACTTGTCCATTCAAAGACTAATTAACTGATTAACTTTTCTTAGCATCCACATTGGTGGTAGCATCATCTGCTTTGTGCATGTCAGTCCATTCTTCAAAAGCCACTGTGAATCTCTCCAGTATCTCTTGGTTCGGTCAAGGAACCAAATAGAACCTTTGTTCCCAACTATGCTTACAGTTTTGCAATTTTTCCAGCTTAGCCTTCAGTGTGTTTATTTTTTCATCGCTAAGAACCGATAGTCATTGCACTTGGGCTATAACTGAGAAATTGTGAGCTTCCATCTCTTTAGCATCCTTCAACCCTTGTGCCTTTTCTGCGTGGGATTCCTTCATCTTGCCTACATCAATCCCAATTTTAATGTCATTTTTAGATAGCTTGTATAGGCAATCAACATGATTACTATGCATTTCTTCAACATAGGCAATTTTCTTCAGGACCTGATTGGACTCCTCAATACCTTGATCAAAAACTGAACACTGCCATTCTTGCCTAACATTGGCAAAAAATAACAAACTAGCATCAACATCAGGTATTGTTTTCTCAGTTAAAAACTTATCTATACCATAGACAAAGCTTCATCCAAATTGGATATCTCTATTTCCAAAATATCCCTTTTGACTTTCCAGAGTTTAGTATTGGCATCAACAACAGCTACTAGGGAGGAAGATCTCTTGGTGATATCTTCATAGGTCAGAGCAAAATGATTAACTTTTTCACCAACTTCTCCCATCCAATTGTAAAATGCCTTAGACAATGACCTTTATTTGTGGACTTGGTCAAGGAACCATTGATTATCTGGTGACTTGATGTCCAGATTCAATGGAACCATCACAAGAGGCTGAGGAACAGGATTTTGCAACTGCTAAATGTATTTGTCTATCTCACATAGATCTTGCTTCACTTTTTCTTTATCTTCTACATCTTTCAATACTCTATGATTGATCTTCTTGTTCATGGAATTTAGAATCTTTAAATCTATCACCCTAGAGGCCACTCCCATGTCTACTTTCTTCACACTAAAATCTTGTTCAATGACCTTGACACTAATCTTGTTATAATTAGGCTTGAATATCTCAACAACCCAATGACCTGTACTTGGTTCTATATCTACCATAGATTCTATCTTTGGCTTCTTTGTCCTTGGGGATTTTATGAGATATTTGTTGACCAAATCACCAACAGGAACTGAAGTAGGAATGATGTTCCTATTCTTGTTTATAGACAAATCCCGCTACCTCCTAGTGTTACTAAATCCATGGTTGATGCTTCGCTTCTCTTCAATCTTTTAAAATACCTTACACTAGGCTCCTCTGTGTCAGAATCAAGAACAATGCAAAAAGATGAGTCTACTTTCTCACCTCTTTTACTTCTTTGCCTAGTAAACCTCACAGTGTCATCAGAAACCAACTCTAAATCTTTAGTGTTAGGGATTTTTGGAGGATTTGAGTTACCTGCAGACAACAACAATTCAATCTTATTAGTCAGCATAAGAGAAGGTTCAGTTTTTGGAGTCCTTGGACTCCTAATTCCTAGTGTAAGGGCTGCTTGAATTTTCTTTCATTGAGCTTTAAGCCATTTCTATATTCTCTGGAAAACCTCCTTAGTCAAAGATTTTATATCTTCTTCCTCCCTATCAGTGCAATCAACTCTTTTGATTACCATTTCAATGCTTGATGTCATGCATTCTAATTCCAATATAGTATCATCTTCATCCTTTATGTTTCTGATGCTAAAAGGAAGTTTTAAAGCAACAATTTCTTTAACAGAAAATCTAGAGTGTAGTCTCCTTGTAACCTCAACTTCATCCATGCAGTCATCCCAGAAGTCCTCTAATTCTAGTTGGTGAAGAAACATGGCATCTACCCTGAAATGGCTCTCCATAAATCCCTTGCTATCAAAGTAATTCCTTGTTTGATATGGTTGGCGGTTCATTTCTTTCAGCTCATTTATCAGGAAGGAAAAATCATGCATTAACCTGAATTTGTAATGCCCCAGTTCTTGTGGGAAAAAGGTACCTATACCTCGCTTAACCCTATATTTCTTTTCTACCATCAGCAACTATCTCCCCACCTCAAGTAGAATACACTTATCCAAGCAATACCTAGGAAGTTTCAGGGGAGCATCACTGAAGCCTCCCACTCTCAAATAGCTAAAGGTAGGGAACTGAATATAAAAACTACCATAAATCTTCACAAATTCCATGGCTTCTTCTGATATCCTACAATTAGGTTTTTCCCCCAGCTCAAAAACTAGTTTGGACATAAAGGTATCCTGCACTTCCTTAAAACTTGTGGGATTTCTTCCCTTTTGTAACAGGGGATGGTACTCATAAATGGTCATACTGCTATTCCACTCTTCATGTGGTAGACCATCCCAAATCCTAGAGATGGTGAGGATATAAAAGAGGTAAGAAGACATATAGAAATTTGAAATCAAAGTCAACTGGGACAAACTTTCATGCAACTATTCTACTATGATTTTGGCCCAATCAATGTCATTACCCAAGTCTAGAATGGCCTGCACAAACACCTACATCCAATCATCCCAATTGGTATCTATGGGGTTACCTTTCACTCTATTTAACATTACTTCTATATCCCTTACTTCTCTAAACAAATGATCTTTCTGAAGGGGCCTAGGAAGATGAGAACCCCCTTTTTTTGGGTTTAACAGGTAGTCTCTAGCTATGTTGTTCCTATACTACTTCTTGTTTTGGTCAAAGTCCGCTAGATATTTTTCAATACTCCAATCCCCATAAATGTATGTTGATGGAATTTTAAGGGCACCCATTATTACTTCTCTGCTTATATTTACCAGACCTTCACCACTTTATGTGTACATACACCTCTCAGTCTTATTATATATGTTACGATATTCTATAACTAGTTCTGGGCATGGGATTACTTTAGGAAAACCAGATGCTTCTAACAAACCACTTCCTATAATCTAAACAGACATGGTCTCATCAACTATTTTTTTTAATCTTTTCACAATTTGTCCAATAACATCATCCACTATCATTGTATCCCTCGTTTTGGGTAGACAACTACCAATGGGAGAAAATTTAGTCTCCTTCACAAACTTTACTTTGGAGAAAGACATAGTGGAATAAAATTTGCACAATTCCTAAGAACACTTAGATGAAAAGCAAACAGGAACCTAGCTCTTTGCTTAAAATGAAGAATCCAAAGGAAACACAGAGCGAAGGTTACTATGAAACTCACCACATTTCTATCTCCTGGTTATTTACCTTGACGCTCCAAGACGCTTCCAAAAAATAAACCAAGATAGAATGAAGAAACAAAAGGAGATGGAAAATAAATACACACTTTGCTTCAATTCCCATCAAATCGAGAGGTCTAACATGCAATTAATTATTCCACCACAATAACTACTAACAACCTATTTTGCACGCTCTATTTCAAAAAGGAAATAACTTAAGCTGAGATGGTGTCATCTTTCTAGTCCCATTAGTCATTTCAAAATGAATAAGAAAGGATTTGGCTCATGGCTACTTTATTTCAATATTATTACATCTTGAAATCTAATCCTTGAACTATAAAATGAGTTCAAAGTACAGGATTCACGATAGCTTTAATTTATGTATGCACTTAACAACCACGGTGGGCCCCTAGGATATTTTAAAACAAGCTTGGAATTTTGTGAACCATGAAACTAAGGCTTCGGCATGGAAGACTTCAATGCAAAGTTATAAAAGTGTATGTTAAGATGTGAAATTTGAACCATGGAAAAGGAGGTTCAAAGTTTAAAATTCAATCTACCAACTACAAAAGAACACATGACCGAGACCAAAATAAATTAGACTCTAATGTGAAGATGCTTTTCCATAACACTCTTTGGGGAAAAATGATTTGAACTTTGAACTTTGAACTACTAGTTCAAGTTCAAGGTTCAAGGTTCAATTTACAATTTGAAACTATACAAAGGCAGTGAGAGTTGAGCTTCTACTCCGTAGACTAGTTCAAATGGAGTCATACCTATAGCTCTCTTGGGAGAAGTTCAATCAGCCCAAAAGGATTCAAATAATATTTTGTGCCAGTCTTTGGAATTTTCTCTTACCAACTTCTTCATGATGGAGATTAAATTTTTATTGGTAGAATCGGCCTGCCCATTGCCTTGGCGAAAGTAATCAAATGAATGTGAAAATTGAATCCCATTATCATAGAAAAATATTTTCATCTCTTGAGAGGAGAAAATCTACGCATTATTAGCTACAATCTTTGTAGGAACACCAAATCTAACCAAAATATTTTCTTTCAAGAAGGAACAAACCACTTCCGAAGTTGTTTTTCTCACTACAATAGTCTCTACCCATTTAGTAAAATAGTCCATAGCTGTTAAAATATGGGTATGTCAGGCACTTGATGGGGGATTTATTGGCCCAATAAAATCTAAACCCCATTTCTTGAATTGCTCCTCAATTATCACTAGCCTTAAGGGCAGAGCAGCTAAATGTGGCTTATCAGAAAATAACTTACATTTCTCGCATTGTGATACCCATTTGTACACATCCTTAAACATTTTGGGCCAGTAATAGCAGTTCCTCAAAATTTTGAAAGCTATTACTGTGGATGAGAAGTGTCCACCACATGCTTCACTATGAAAGGACTGAAGCAACTTCTTCTACTGATCTTCACCTACACACTTGAGAAGCGTTCCATCCAGACCTCTTTTATATAGAATATCATCCACTATGACATATTTGGTTACTTTAAGCTTCAAATTTATCTACTCCTTTTCTGTAAGATGAGTTGGGCACTCTCCATAGGTGAGATAATAGGCTACATCAAAGAACCATGTATCTTTCAATCCTATAAATAAGGATAGAGGGATTTCACCTTTAGAAGCCACATCATTTTCTGTGATCAATTTGTAGAGGCCTTGGCCCCTGACCAATTTGGTAGGTTTGATCTCTAATTGAAACTCTTGAACTTTAACCACCCAATTGGATCTCTTATTCATGGAAACCTCCTATTGAGTTAGGATACTCTTAACAAAATAATTTGGAGCATATACAGTGGAATGAGAATGTGGAATGTAATACCAGAATTGCTTGATGGATTTAACCACTGCATAGGCTTTCTTTTCTGTGGGTGAATACTTCAATTCATGATTCTTTAAAGGAACACTCATAAAGGAAATGGGAACCTCCTCACTAGCCTCATTCTTTTGTAATAGGACATCTGACATAGTGTGCTCGGATGCATAATAATGTATCACAAAATCTTTCTGAAAATCTGGATGAGCAAGGACTAGTGCTTGCGCAATTGCTTCTTTAACCTCATCAAAAGACTACTTGGCCTCATCATTCCATCTAAAAGTCTGCTTCTCACTTAACAAGTTAACCATGGGTCTAGTCATTTTTTAAAATTATAGCACAAATCTCCTCAGAAAGTTGCTTTTCCCAAAGAAAGAACTTGTTCCACTTCTATTAGATGGAAAACATAGTTGCTGACTTGGCCGTACCCTCTCTGGATCTATTGCAATTCCCTTTTTTGACACTTTGTGGCCTAACAATTTTCCCTGAGTCACATAGTAAATAGATTTCTTGGGATTTAAAGATATCCCTTGGTTCCTACATTCTTGGAGAATGAGTTTAAGATCTTTAGAATGCTTCTTCCTTCTACAGGAGAAAATTGTCATATCATCAAGGTACACTATGATCACTTTATTCATTAGATGACTGAAGGAATAACTCATGGCCCATTGGAATGTTGCTCTTGCATTGATCAAATCGAATGGCATCCAGTTATATGCAAACATACCCCAAGGGGTAGTGAATGTCATTTTGTGTTGGTCCTCAGGAGCCACACTAATTTGGTTGTATCCTGAGAACCCATCCAACATTGACATCATTTCAGCCCCTACTACCATCTGGAGGATATGGTCCATATTGGGGAGAGAAAAGTTTTCTTTCAAAGTAGACTGATTAAGGTTCCTAAAATTGACGTAGATTCAAATTTCTCCATTTTTCTTGTGAAAAAGAACTATGTTCGCTACCCAGGTAGAATGATGGATTGGGTAAATTATTTTAGCTTTAAGCATCTTGTCTACCTCTCTGAAAATGGCATCAACCACCCTAGGGTTATAATTTATCAATTTTTCCCTAAAGGGTTTGGCTCTTGGCTTTAGAGGAATATGATGTTGAAACTTGCCCTTTCTAAAATCCTTCAAATCCTCATACGACCATACAAACACATCTCAGAATTCTCATAGCAATTTGGTGAATACCATCTTTTCTATAGGATTACAACATGTACCCAAGTTAACAAATTTAGGGTCTTCATCACTGCCAATATTTACTTTCTCATAATTACTAGATTGTTCCTCTTTTGTCTCATTGGTCTGGCCAAAAAAATAGTCTTTGTGGTCAAACAAGTTTTCCATGGTCACAAGACCTTTGGTAATATGATTTCCATTTAACTAAATAATATTGTCTCCTTTCTCAACCTCTTCATTTGCACAAAACTCTTGACACTCAAACTTTGACCCTTCAAAAAATACAGAGGAAAACTTCTCGATACCTTGAAGGAAAGACAATACATGGGCATCATCACTAAAAACCTACCAGGACTTAGTATTATCATGTACATTAGGTCGATGGACAAGCTCAATGGTATTTTGATCACTATCAAAGTTAGGATGAGGAATAAGCAGTGCTACAAAACCAGCAAGGGCGTCTGCTCTAGAATTCATTTCTCTAGGTACAGATTCAATGGAAAAAGCTTTAAATCCTTCAACTTCATCCTAGGCTCTATTTCTATAGTGCTTCATCCTCTCATTCCTCACTACATATTTTCCCCTTACTTGTTTTACAATCAGCTCAGCATCTCCATTTACTCTTAGTAATTTGATGCCTTTTCTTTTTGCTTCTTGAATCTTGAGTAACAGACCCTCATAATCTGCAGTGTTGTTAGTAATCTCGAATTCAATCTTGAAGGAAACATGAAATTTTTCTTGAGTCAAAGATATCAGTACCACCCCAACCCCTGAACCAGTGGATGAACAACTCCCATCAAATTCCATAGTCCACAGCTCTTCATTTTCAGTACATTTTTCATTCATGACATCAATTTCTGGCATGATCAAATAATTATAAATTTTTTTTCCTGATACAAGATGTGAGACTTAGGATCATCAGAGGGAAAAATAGTGTATTTACACTTAGTCTCAGGTTGCAAAGGGACCTTCTTATCTCCAATAGGAATGATACTCTGAGACCAGTGTAATTTGATCTCTCCACCCAGATCTTTACAAAAGGTTCTTCTTAAGAGCATACCATAACTAGCTGGTATGTCAACAACCAAGATGGTCAACTTGAGCCTCTTTTCAAGGAAAACTACTAATGCAACTTGAGCATCCTTGATTTGGCCAATCAAAGGAACTTGGTTAGAATCCATGGAGTATCACCTACCAATTTTTTTTGTTAAGGGAAAATCAAGATATTTTTCTACTGAAGAGGGCATGATGTTATCAGAAGCTCTAGAATCTATAATATAATTGCTAAGTTTATGGCCATGAATGAATAATGACACATAGAAAGGCTCAGGTTTCCCTATTACAGGAGTAGATTTTGAGGATTTGAGATTGATGATGGGCTCTCTCACTTCAAGTTGTTTAATGTTCAAGTCAGTAGGGATTTCACTAGTGGATACAGTATTTGTTTGATTGGACTACACAATAGGAGATGAACCCTTCACATAAGAAACCAACTTATCCAATTCACTAGGGTTTGATTTCAAATATTTAGTAGGGGATATTTGGACTTTACATGACTTATAGAATTCTATGAAATGAAAGGAGGGTTCAGAGTCTCAAGGAATCACCATCATGCTCATCAGTTAAATGAAAGATACACATGTTTCTTTTAGCAGGAGGTGCTTCAATCTGAATTCTTAGCTGATGTGGAAAAATATTTGACTATTTTCCATAATTTCATGTTCCTTCATTTCCATACCTTCTAGGAATATCTTGATAAGGAGCAAGAGGAGACTTCAGCAATTGACTATTAAGGGTAATCATATCATTGACCAGTCTTTGAATGATAGGATCATAAGATCTAGAAGTAGATGGTTGATTATTTGGAGTTTGAACCTATCTTGTCCATTTACCAGTAGTTATCATATCATCTTCAAGTTCCACTGCTAATGCTTGAGTAGCTGCCAAGTCCACCACCCTACCTCATCTTAGATGGAAACTAATATCTGAAGACATAACATTTACAAAGAATCCCTTTCTATTATCATTACTAGGATGATGAGCATTTGGAATTTTCTGCAAGAGTTTATTAATCTTGGAAATAAATTCTCACATCAGTTTGTGCATCTCCTTCTTTAGCTATGAGAGTTGCAATAATAAAGAATGTTCATCATCTGTAGCTTTGAAGTGAGCTTCAAAGGCCATTCTCATGGGATTCCAAGTTCTAGTAGATCCATTGGAAAAATGATGAAACCAGTCCACAACAGCTTTGGTCAAAGTCTGAACAAAATGGTGAATAGCTACATCCTCTGAACCTACACCTATAACACTACATGTAGTATTGAATGCATTAATATGATCACTCAGGGAAACTTTGCTAAATCAAGGGGGCTAACCTGAGCTCCCCAAGGCTATTTTTGGGGCATGACTAGTAGAGAAAAATTTAGGGGTTGAGGATTGAAAAGAGATGGGGCTAACATACCAGATAAGGTGAGAGCTTGAAAACTAGCAACGGGTGAGGTTAACCTAGTAGGTGAAGATGATCTACTAGTAGTATGAACCTTCCTTCTCACAGGAATATTAGGGGAAAAGTTCAACTGCTTTAGTGCCTCAAAATCTTCATCAACTAAGCCTTTCACCTTATCACCTCTTCTGTATCTCTTTTCTACCAGCTTACTGATTGAAACTAAAATAGAGGTAAAGATGAACAAAAACCTATCTTCAAGGCCTTTGAGCAGATATATCTACTATAGTGGCTTCCTGGACTACAGGTAAACCTGTAAGCCACTCTCCAATTTCCTCTTCTTCTTTGATCACTATTTCACTTGTTGATATTGTTGACCACTTGTTCTCAGATTCGAAGCCATTGCATTAAGATCAACTATAATGTCTTCTTGGGTGTCTGATAAGTTAAGGTTAGGTTGTAATACTAAGAAAAGTTCTTGATAATCACATACTCTATTAGTAGGAACCACCATAATTGATCAATTAATTAAAATTTTAAACCCTTGTCTACTCATCAGACTCCCCAGGAGAGTCACCAAAAATATGTTGGTATACAAATTTTCCTTCCTATTAAAATTGAAACTATCTTCAAACTCTCTTTCCCATATAGAAGGAAAACCCAATAGAATAGTTGAGTTAGTCACTCATGACTAAACTCTCTGCGATTAAAGGAGCAACTACCTTATATAAAGATCAATCTTGATAATCCATTTATTTGAAAAGAATGAAAGCAACCAAAATAAATATACTTTTGACCAAAAAGTAAGAAAGGATTTTTCAGTTCCTCATATAAAATGACTAAAGAAAGATTTATGCTCTGAGAAAGATTCACATTCATCTAAGTCAACTGACTATGATTGCAAGAAAAGCATTCCCAGAATGATCGATCCAACACATATACTAAAATACATTGAAGAATGGATAAATGATCATAGAACATACACATAGATTATAGCAACATGCATTTAATTCCAACTGAAATCAAGATACATGTAATATTCAGACCAATTGATCCAAGAAAGATACTATTATCTACTATATATATCAAATGATACTATATCATATGTTCCAATCCAAAATATAACCATTCATCGAATGTACTTGCAGTAAAATAAAAAAATAGCTAAGTTTTTGTCCCCAAAGAACTGACCCTTGTGAGGTCACTCAAAAATTAATATATAGCCATGTAGTGCTTGATCAATTTCATAACTAAAAGTCTATTCAAGGAAAATGAAACTAACACCCTGAGCCACTTGGAACTTGTCCATCCAAAGACAAATTAATTGATTAAATTTTATCGGCATCCACATTGGTGGTAGCATCAGTTGCTTTGTGTGTGTTAGTCCATTCTTCAAAAGTCATCATGAATCTCTCCAGCATCTCTTGGTTTGGTCAAGGAACCAAATTGAGCCTTTGTTCCTAGATATGCTTACAATTTTGCAACTATTCCAGCTTAGTCTTCAGTTTGTTTATTTGTTCATCACCAAGAACCGTTAGTGATTGCACCTGGGCTATAACTAAGAAATTGTGAGCTTCCATCTATTTAGCATCCTTCAACCATTGTACCTTTTCTATGTAGGATTCCTTCATCTTGGCTACATCAATCCCAATTTTAACTTCATTCTTAGACAACTTGTATAGGAAATTAACATGATTACTAAGCATTTCTTCAACATAGGCAATTTCCTTCAAGACCTGATTGGACTCCTCAATACCTTGATCAAAAAGTGAACACTGCCATTCTTGATTAACCTTTGCAACAAATAACAAACTGACATCAACATTAGGTATTATTTTCTCAGTTAAAAACTTGTTTATACCATAGAAAAAAGCTTCATCCAAATTAATATCTCTTTTGACTTCCCAAAGTTTAGTATTAGTGTCAATAGCACCTACTAGGGTAGAAGATCTCTTGGTGATATCTTAATAGGTCAGAGAAAAATGATTAACTTTTTCACCAACTTCTCCCATCCAATTGTAAAATTCCTTAGACAATGACCTTTCTTTGTGGAATTGGTCGAGGAACCTTTGATTATCTGGTGACTCAACATCCATATTCAATGAAACCATTGCAAGAGGCTAAGGAACATGATTTTGCAACTACTGAATGTATTTTGCCATCTCACATAGAGCTTGCTTCAATTTTGCTTTATCTTCTACATCTTTCAGTACTCTATGATTGATCTTCTTGTTCGTGGAATTTAGAATCTTCAAATCTACTACCCTAGAGGCCACTCCCAAGTCTACTTTCTCCACACTAAAATCTTGTTTAGTGACCTCAGTACTAGTCTTGTCACAATTAGGCTTGAATATCTTAGCAACCCAATAACCTATACTTGGGTCTATATCTACCATAGATTATGTGTTCGACTTCTTTATCCTTGGGGATTTTCTAAGATATTTGCTTACCAAGTCACCAATAAGATATCAAGTAGGAACAATGTTCCTCTTCTTATTTATAGACAAATCTAGCCAATTTCGAGTCTTTGGAATTGTATTATGTAAGGAAATAGCAGTGCCTGGATTGTTTGGAGTGGCTGGATCTTGTTGGCCTGTACTCCCGTTGCCTCCTGCTGATACTGAATCCACTATTGATGCTTTTCTTCTCTTTAATCTTTTAAATTTCCTTATGTTGGGCTCCTTTGTGTCAGAATAATGAAAAATGTAGAAAGATGGGTCTACTTTCTCACCTCTTTTACTTCTTTTCCTGGTAAACCTCACAGTGTCATCAAAAACCAACTCTGAATCTTCAATTTTAGGGATTTCTGGAGGATCTGAGCTAATTGCAGACAACAATGGTTAAATATTATTATTTAGGATAGGAGAAGGTTCAATTTTTTGAGTCCTTGGACTCCTAATTCCCAGCGTAGGGGCTGCTTGAATTTTCTTTCATTGATCTTTAAGCCATTTCTCTATTCTCTAGGTAACCTCCTTAGTCAAAGATTTTATATCTTCTTCCTCTCTATCAGTCCAATCAACTCTTCTGATTACCATTTCAATGCTTGATGTCATGCATTTTTATTCCAATACAATATCATCTTCATCCTTTATGTTTCTGATGCTGAAAGGAAGTTTTAAAGCAATAATTTGTTTAAGAGAAAATTTGGAGTGCAGTCTCCTTGTAACCTCAACTTCATCCATGTAGTCATCCTAGAAGTCCTCTAATTCTAGTTGGTGAAGAAACATGGCATCTACCCTAAAATGGATCTCCACAAAACCTTTGCTATCAAAGTAATTGCTTGCTTGATATGGTTGGAGGTTCATTTCTTTTAGCTCATTTATCAGGAAGGAAAAATCATGCATTAACCTTAATTTGTAATGCCCCAGTTCTAGTGGCAAAAAGGAACCTATACCTTGCTTAACCCTATATTTCTTTTCTACCATCAGCAATTGTCTCCCCACCTCAAGTAGAATACACTTATCCAAGTAATACCTAGGAAGTTTCAGGGGAGAATCACTGAAGCCTCCCACTCTCAAATAGCTAAAGGTAGGGAACTAAATATAAAAACTTCCATAAATCTTCACAAATTCCATGGCTTCTTCTGATATCCTACAATTAGGTTTTCCCCTCATCTCAAAAACTTGTTTGGACATAAAGGTATCCTACACTTCCTTAAAACCTATGGGCTTTCTTCCCATTTGTAACAAGGGATGGTACTCATAAATGGTCAAACTGCTATTCCACTCTTCATGTGGAAAACCATCCCAAATCTTGCAGATGGAAAGGATATAAAAGAGGTAAGAAGACATATAGAAATTTGAAATCAAAGCCAATTGGGACAAACTTTCATGCAACTGTTCTACTATTATTTCGGCCCAATCAATGATATTACCCAAGTCTGGAATGTCCTGCACAAAAATGTACATCCAGTCATCTGAGTTGGTATCTATGGGGTTGACTTTCACTCTGTTTAACATTAGTGTTATATCCCTTACTTCTCTAAACAAATGATCTTTCCGAAGGGGCCTTGGTAGACGAGTACCCCCTTTTTCTAGGTTTAACAACCAGTCTCTAGGTATGTTGTTCCTATACTCCTTGTTTTGGTCAAAGTCTGCTAGATATTTTTCAATAATTGAATCCCCATAAACCTCTACTGATGGAATTTTAAGGGAACCCATTATTACTCTTCTGTTTATATTTACCATAACTTCACCACTTTCTGTGTAGATACACCTCTCAGTCTTATTATATCTATTACAACATTCCATAACTAGTTCTGGGCATGGGAGTACTTCAAGAAAACTAGCTGCTTCTAACAAACCACTTCCTACAATCCAGACAGACATGGCCTCATCAACTATTTTACTTAATCTTTGCATGATTTCTCCAATATCATCATCCACTGTCATTGTATCTGTCATTTTGGGCAAACAACTACCAATGGGAGAAAATTTATTCTCCTTCACAAACTTTACTTTGGAGAAAGACATAGTGGAATAAAATTTTCACAATTCCTAAGAACACTTGGATAGAAAGAAAACAAAAACCTAACTCTTTGCTTAAAATGAAGAATCCAAAGGAAAGATAGAGCCAAAGTTACTGTGAAACTCACCGCTTTTCTACCTGCTGGTAATTTACCTCGACACTCCAAGATGCTTCTAGAAAATAAACCAAGATAGAATGAAGAAAAAAAAGGAGAGGGAAAATAAATACACACTTTGCTTCAATTCCCATCAAATCGATATGTCTAACATGTAATTACTTATTCCGTCGTAATAACTTCTAACAACCTATTTTGCACACTTCGAAAAGGAAATCACTTAAGCTGAGCTAGAGTCCTCTTTTCGGTCCCATCTATCATTTCAAAATCAATAAGAAAGGATTTGGCTGGTGAGTTCTTTATTTCAGTATTATTATATCTTGAAATCCCACCTGTGAACTATAAAATGAGTTCAAAGTACAGAATTCATGATGACTTTAATTTATGTATGCACTTAACAAGCGTGGTGGGCCCCTAGGACATTTAAAACAAGCTTGGAATTTTGTGAACCATGACACTAAGGCTTTAGCATGGAAGACTTCAATGCAAAGTTGTAAAAGTGCATGTTAAGATGTGAACTTTGAACCATGGAAAAGGAGGTTCAAAGTTTAAAATTCAATCTACCAACTACAAAAGAACACGTGACCGAGACCAAAATAAATTAGACTCTAACGTGAAGATGCTTTTCCATAACACTCTTTGGGGAAAAATGATTTGAACTTTGAACTTTGAACTACTAGTTCAAGTTCAAGGTTCAAGGTTCAATTTACAATTTGAAACTATACAAAGGCGAAAATTACTGCACTTTAAAGATTGGAAATTTATTTGACTAGAAACACATGGTGAACAAGGTTGCCACTAGTGTTTACCTAACCATTCAGAGCTATTGGAATAAATAGATTGATGCTATGACCAATGGTTGGAAGGATACACAACATTGGTTGTTTGAACTAAGGAACACTGTGAGTTCTGACATTGACCGAGAATGTGTTTCCAAATTTAAATGAAGTTGAATCTCTAAAAATTGAGATAGGCTTTTGTAGGCCCTAGCAACATGGTCCTGTTGGAACTCATGAATTGATGCTACCTCGCATGAGCTCTGATATATGACCCTGCAAAGATCTTTGATTGCATGCTTAAGATACCTTGAGGGACACTTTGGTCCAGAGTCATTGGTGGTGATCGAACGACTGTGCATGGTGAATAAGGTTGCCACTAGCATTTACCCAGCATTTTAGACCTATTGGAATAGATGGATTGATGCTACAACAAATGGTTGGAAGGATATGCAACATTGGCCGTTTGAACTAAGGAACACTCTAAGTTCCGACATAGACAGAGAATGTGTTTCCAAATTTAAATGAAGTTGAATTTGTTGGTTGGTTTCTCTATTTTTGAAATTTATCCTTTCAAAATTTTGATTTTTGAGGCACTCAACTTGGGTGTCTAATCTTGTTCCAGTCAAAAAGAAAAATGGTGATATTAGGCTATGTGTAGATTTTAGAAATCTGGATGTTGCATCTCTCAAAGACAACTATTCTTTGCCCAACATGGAAGCAATGTTACATAAATTTACTTGATGTGAATTAATATCTATGATGGATGGTTTCTCAGGATACAACTAGGTGCTAGTAAAAGAGTCTAAACAATTCAAGAATGCATTCAATACCCCTTGGGGAGCTTATGTGTATGTCAGAATGCCTTTTGGTCTTAGAAATGTTGGAGCAACATTCCAAAGAGCCATGGATGTTGCATTTATGGAATATATAGATTTTTTTATGGTTGTTTACCAAGATGACATGACATGACATGACTGCCTATTCAAAGAAAGCTCAGGATCATTGTTCTCATCTTGAAAAAAAATTCAACAAGGCTTTAAAGTATGGTGTGTCCTTAAACCCAAAGAAATATAACTTTACAGTCAAAGAAGGAAAATTATCAGGGCACATTGTATCAAAGGAAGGAATAAGAATTGATCCAAAAAGGATAGAAGCCATCCAGAAGGTTACTGCTCCAAAAAATGTCAAGGGTGTACAAACCTTTTTGGGGAAAATTAATTTTGTTAGAATATTTATTGCCAACTTTGCATAAATTGTCAAACCAATAGTCAAGTTGCTCAAAAAGGATGTGAAGGTCCAATGAACTAATAAAGCACAAAATGTTTTTGACAAAATTAAAGAGGTAGTTCAAGAGGCACCAGTGTTGAAATCTCCTAACTATAGCAAGCCTTTCTCATTATTCTCTTTTGCATTATTTCATACTATTGATGATGTATTATTACAAAAGGATGAAGAATATTTTGAACATCCAATTGCATTCTTTAGTAATTCTTTGTAGGCTTCTGAACTGAATTATGAAATGATGGAGAAGCAAGCATATGTGTTAGTAAAAGCTGTAAAAAAATGTATCCCTTACTTAGTGTGTGCTAAGGTTATTGCATATGCTCCACATGTAGCAGTAAAATATATGCTCACACAGTCAGAGGTTACTGGTAAAAGATGTAAATGGATCACTAGCATCCAAGAATTCAATTTGGAAATCCATATTACCATGCTAGTAAGAGGACAAGGTCTGGCTAAGTTAATGTCTGAGGAAAACATGGACTTAGTCCAAGTTAATAATGAAGGGATATCATATTAGACAATAACAAGTATTCAGATGCAACCATATTATGCTGATATTGTCTATTATATTAGGAACGCTAGATGTCCAGAGCATATGATTGATAATAAAAAAAGAGCCTTAAGATTAAAAGGTTAGAAGTACACATTAATACAAGGGGATTTGCACTGGAAAAATAGAGATGGAATTTAGCTATTTTGTCTTGACAAATATGAAGCAGAGAAAGTTTTGAATGAAATGTAGGCTGGTGTTTGTGGGGGCATTGTTCTGCAAAAACCACTCCCCATAAGATTTTAAGAGCTGGCTATTTTTGGCCCACACTATTAAAGGATTCTTTCCAATTTGTTAAAAGGCGTGAGGCCAGTCAAAAGTTTGCTTCAAAGTTAAAATATTCAAGAGCATTGTTGTTGAATCCAGTAGTTGCAGAAGCACCATTTTCCATGTGGGGCATGGACTTCATAGGAGAGTTTGCTAAGAAATCTAGTGGTGGACATAGTTGGATACTCATTGCAACTGATTATTTCACAAAATGGATAGAAGCTATCCCTACCAAAAAGGCAACAAGTAGAATAGTGATTGATTTTCTATTAGAAAATATTTTGACCAGGTTTGGTCTCCCCATTAACTTGATCACTGATAATGCAATGTGCTTTAGATCAAATGAGTTCAAAGATTTCTACAAGGAAAATGGAATTATAAAATATTATTCATCTCCCTATTACCCTCAAGCAAATGGACAAGTTGAATCTAGTAATAAAAGTATTTTGAAAATTCTAAAGAAAACATTGGAAAAAAATAAAAGAGCTTGGCATTCAAAGTTGAAAATTTCTCTGTGGGCAGATAGAATTACAGTCAAAAAAGGCTACAAGAAAGTCTCCATTTGATGTTTTGTATGGATTACAGTCAAGGTTACCAATTAATAACTTACTTCCTCTATATAAGTTTATCCAGGATGAAGAGTTGGATATTTCAGAGCCAATACAAGACATAATTATGCAACTGGCTGAATTGGATGAAATGAGAAGATATAGTCAAAAGGACAATGTTAAGTTATAGAAAAAAATGAAATACCTATTTGATAAGAGAGCTACTGTCAGGAAATTCCAACTAGATGATCTAGTGCTCCAGTGGAATGTCAAAGAAAAGGATAAAGGAAAGCATAAAAAATTTGAGTCACTGTGGCTTGGTCCCTACATAATCCATAAAAGTTTTGGAAAGGATTCTTATCTATTGAAGAATATGGATGGAGAAATTTTTGAGTTTCCAGTGCATGGGCAATTCTTGAAACCTTTTTTCGGTTAAAAGTTCTAGTTCTTATGCACATGTTAATTCATGTAATTTTTGTATAGGTTTGTTTCCTTTAGGTTGTGTGTTACTTTCTTGCTTTAGGTTTGTCGGTATGGGTCTACTATCCCAGAGCTCTGTGCTTAATTTTGCATTTAAACATCCTCCGATAGAGCCACTCTTGGTTGGTTTCTCTATTTTTGAAATTTGTCCTTTCAAAATTTTGATTTTTGAGGTTTTCTCTATGTTTCATCATTTGGTCTCCAACATTTTTTTCAATCCTAGAGCTCAAAATTTGTTAACATCTGAAAAACCCTAAGTGCTAGGTCAAATTGCGTTTGAAAATCCAAAAAGCCCTTAATTCCTTGTTCAAAATTTATTCGGTTGTTACTTTTTTAAATCACTTAACAAGCCTTTTAAAGCATGTGTGCTTTTTATTTCTAGTTAGTCTCTTAGTCTCATAGTGATTTCAGCATATTCCCTTTCATCTAGCGATTACCCAAAACTCCTTGTCTCATTGTCTCCTTAAGAGGAAAGAATATTTCTTATCTTCTAACGACTCAGTGATTGCCTTCAGTTTCCAAGTCTCTAAATGTTTATTGTGAGATCTAGCAACTACTTTGATAAATATTTGCAAAACAACTATAGTCGCCCTATCTCCAAATCAAAATACCTTTAGTTGGGCAATCTCTGAATGAAATAATGAGGTAATATAATATTCAACGATCCAGAGATTCCTCTTTGGTCGTTGGGTCTCTAAATGCAAGGTGGCGGTCTATCTTCTTTGGGTTGCCAATTCTCCAAGTTCTCAAATAGTTAACTCTTTTATTTAGCGACCTGACGATTTCAATGGTCGCATGATCTCATCTCTGGTGATTACATTTCAACCTTTCAGTGATTCTACAACACAGTTATCTCTAAGTCTCACAATGCAACGGTTAAGTCATGAAAGTTATAGTGACTCAATGGGAACCATAGGATGAAAGATTGATCAATGATTGGTATTTAATCTCATTACATAAGTAAGGTTAAGATAATATTCTGACGACTTGGAGAATAAATGTTTTCATGCAGTCTCCATTTTTAACCTGAGTTAAAAGAAATGTTTAGAGACTAGGAGTTATCTTCAGTCGTGTGGTTGCTAGATGATGGTGCGTTAAGGAAAAATGTTAGCAGATAAAAATTTTCAATCATTGATGCAATCTTGATCAAGTGGTGGTCACGTAGTCTCTGAATCAAACCATGGTTTAGAAAAAGATCTAGTGACCTTGAGATTTTCTTTGTCACCCAATCTCCAGATCAAACCCAAGCTAAGTAAGTTGCTCTATGACTTGGAGATTGTCTATATTCGTGCAATCACCAAAGGGTAAGAGGTTAAGTGTTGACCAAGGACAAAAGATTGAAAAATATGAAAATTCATTTGGCATATTTTGTGACATGTCTTTCCCTGATTGGTCGATAAGGTAAGAAAAGAAATAACCAATTAAAAGACCATACTATAGCCCCTGAATCTCCAGAAAAAATAAATCAAAGTAGATTTGTCTTCAGTCACTAAATCTCCAGATAGGTGAGTTGGGAAGTCTCAAGAAAAGATTTGAAAATTCAACAAGCTTCAGTGACTAAGAGACTCACTGCAGTCGCTAGATCTCCTAATGAAAAAAGGAAGATAGACTATAGTCGCCAAGTCTCGTAATCAAAAAATTAAAATGACATAAGGTCACCCAATCTATAGATAAATGCAGTAAGGTTAAAATCATTTAGTGACTATGATTTTTCACTTTAGTCACTAGGTCTCGAGATAAAATGAAATTATTCAATGACTAAATTTTTTCGTTTAGTCGCCAAATCTTTGAGACGATTAAGAAAGTGCCAAACCTTTCAGGGATTATGAGAAAGTGTTGTAGTCTCTAGGTCGCCAAAAAATTAAATCTTGATTACCTGTCATTTTCTCATCTTACGGCTAGTGAATTGAGTTCTAAACGTGTTAAGTAATGATAGAAGTGACATGATTTCCAGCTTTTCAGTCTAAAATGAGCTGCTGCATTCAATTCTTTAAAATAAATACAGCTAGTTATCATTCATTCTAAATTACAAATCATTTTGAAGAATTGAGGTGATAGAATTATAAGGATTCTTGTGATTTTCAAACTATTTTCAAAGTTCAGTACATTCAAAGTTTTTAGAAGAATTTGAATTTTCAGAAAAGATGAGTCCATCAACAACCAATGAAGCTTCTACTAGCAAGGGTGCTAAAGAGAAATCCAATGAGAGCTTTTCAAATCAATTCCTTACACTGCTACCTGAATCATCATAGAATAAAAAGGTTAGTGATGAGTGCTTTATTGATGAGCATGCATACTGTAGAGATGCTAAAACTCTCGGTGTCATTGGAATGTTCTTATTCAAATATTTCTACAAGAATTCTGATAGCCCAGTTCCCATCTCAAACAATTGGACTTCAGGGTTAGCCAAATTAATTATTCTAGATGGTTTCCTAGATGTAGACATGTTAATTATGTTATCCCATAGATATGATCCCCTTTCTAGAACAATTAGGAAGGGAGATGGTTCCCCTCTGGTCACACTTGACCAAAATGTTTTCATGAGGGCCTTTGGCATTCAAATTCCTACGGCTACAGAGATTAATCTACAAGCTCAAGCCAATAGATACATTAGAGAGTTTGTCAAGGTATCCAAAGATATTCAAAATCATGTTCCCTGAGAGAATAGGAATTACATTGCAGCAGTAGCTGGGTCAACCCCATTTTTCTACAAACACCTTCATTTCTATGTGAAGTACATTGCATATGGATTATGTAGAGTTCTAGGAGTTAATGGTGGGGTGGAAAGGATCACTTTTGACATCCTGATGATGGTACTGGACTCACAGAGTCCTCATATGACTAGAGGGCATGATTACATAGGTTATGCTATCAACAAAATGCATGAAGGATTAATAGCATTGAAGAATCATACATTTGGTTCTACACAAAGGTTTATGCATTACTCCCTGTTAATGCATCTTATTTTATTCTTCAATCATGATATCATGAACCTGGAAGGCCTTGAGCCAAAAATGATGTGGAAGGGACAACCAAATCTAGTGGAGTTTTAGATAAGGGCTTGGAGTCATTCTTCCACAAGGTGTAATTTATGTGCATTTCAAAATTGGATAGTACGACCTATTCTCCTCATTTTAGGGTTGAATCTTTCAAGGTTTTCAACCAAGGCTTTGTAGCTAATAAGGCCTCAACATTTTGTTGACAAGTAGACCAAGGATCACAATTGGGGAGATATTTATTATGAGAAGGGCTATAGAATGATTAGATTCTATGGGTGCCCTCAACCACCCCACGTTCTTTCATTTTATGTTCCACCTAGGATTGCATTTTCAGAATTCATCTGGCAGCTCATGCTGACTAATAAGGAGCACCTAGCTCCCCACAAGAAAGGAACCTTCACCCCAAGGAACTTCAGAGTGCATAATTTTACAATTGGAAAGAATGCCTTTAATTAGGTAAATGATTGGTTGGGGAAATTTAAGATGCATGCTACTTCATATAGGTATGTTGATACAGAAGGTTTCATGGTTACTGCTAGAAAGTATTATACCCCTAGCATCCCATTCAACATAAGGCATGAGGAATATCCTGAGGAGGATGTTATAAGAAATATTAAAGAGGATGATGAAGTGGAAATAAGGGCCGATCAAATTAATCAATTGTTTGACATGGAGAGATAATTGAAAAGAAAAGGATTGACATTTGGAGGCTTCTTCCCCACACTTCCTTATCTCCAAAGACTGGAGCAGATGATGGCCTAGTTCAATACATTGATGAAATCCCTAGAGGACCAAGTAGATGAGAAGGAGAGAGGGAAAGAAGTGCACCTTGAATTAGATTGTAATGATGATAGTGATGGTGGCTTCTCAGTACATAGCATCCCTACTTTGGAGCAACTAATAGCTAAAAAAAATGAGGCTGGTGAAAATGTAATTGTTGATTTATTTGAGCTGCCTAGCTCTCAAGATACAAATGAACCTCCTACAAAAAAGAAAAAGCTACTAGTTGGAGAATCCTCCCAGATGAGGACTGTAGAGAAGAAAAAGGATAGAGTGGGGGGCCTCTTCACTGGAACAGGTGTCCATGACCACCAATTGAGGAATAAAATAAGAGAAGAAAAGAAAAAGCCAAAATTGGTGGAAGAAGATGTAGAATTTCCCTTGGCTCTTTGTCGAGATCAAAGGATATTGGAACAAGATGCATTCTTGATGGATGAAAATTTCATAAAGTTAAATGAATTCAAGAACTTTTTGATATGGCATAAGCAACAACAGGTTGCATCAAGTGTCCAAATTACAGAAGAGGGTCAAGTACTTGATGAGGTTGTCTAAGCACTGAGGAAATATGACCCTGAATCTGAGACCATCAACCCAAAGGAAGCTAGACAATTGGTTAAAGCTAGAAACATGCTACTAGTACCTAGGTGGAACTTATATCTAGACTTTATCATTGATCAAATAAGGAGGCAGGATGATATAACATTGTCTTCAAAAATATAGGTGGGACAAATTATTAAAGGATCTGGGTATAGCCCAAAAAATTAGGCATTGGCTCTATGGAGCATATATCCCAAAGACAAGAAGCCCTCTATTTTGAATGTCAAAGAACAAATGGATGGTGATAAGATTGTGTGGTCAATCCAAAATACATGGGACTTGGAGATATCTCAAGTACTTACTAATTTTGCAAGGCTAAATGAGGATAAAACTAAGCAGTTATCAGAGAGATATGGTACCCTTTCAGATGATTACAGTGCACTTTTAAAGGACATGGATGTATGCATAATGAAAGAGAGAGTAGTAGAAAAGACTATAGAAGATCTAACTCAACAAGTCCTAAATGCACCTGTAGTGACCCCTACACCACCAGAGCAACCTGCATTACTAGAGAATAAAGATATAAGTGAAGAAGAGGCTGCTACTGTAATACCCCCAAAATGGGCTATAAGTTCATTAATCTCCTACATCTTCAATTCAAATGAAATCGACATCAAAGTCCTAATCTAAGGCACATCTAAACATCATCGAATCATAATTGATTATCTTAAATTCTGCATCGGGGAATATTCCTAGTAATATTCTTAATCATCATAATTATCTTTAATTTTATAATTATTTGGCAATAAATCACATTTATCCTAAAGTTTGATTAATTGAATATTTTCATATTTAATTAATTAGATTTAATATTTGCCACTTAATTGTGTAATTAAATTTAATTCTATCTATTATTAATTGTATTATTTAATTTTGACAATAAATCTAATATCATATGAATAATTGATTAAATTCTTATTTAATTAATTAAAACAAGTTGTTATTATTTAATAATATAGTTTTTAATAAAAATTTGATTAAATAATTGATTAACCCATAAATCAATTATTTTATTTTTAAAAGTAGTTAAGTTGGAAATAAATCACTTTATTATTAAATTCATTCATAAATAAAACATGCACAATTATAAAAGCAGACAACTATCAATTATCAATTAAAGCTAAACTCTATTTTGAGTTAAAACTTAGCTTTTGCATGTCTTTGTGAGTTAATTATCCTTTATTTAAAAATAACTCAAAAATCAATCTCAGTTATTTGAGTGAATTATGGCTTTTTTTCCCATGCACCTCCAAAGCCCTGAATTTCTATAAAATCAAGGCTTCAGCTCATCTCAAAGCATCTCATATTTTTGCACGATCACGTTGGAGAATTGGAATTTGGAGAATCAAAGCTTATTGCGAATCAAGGCTATTGTGAGATAAAAAAATGGACATGATATTCAGGTCATTTTGGCGTTTGTGCCTTGGTGTTTATATCTAATCTGACATTCTGAAAACAAAATCAATATTCATATGTCCATGGTTGCCTAGCCAGTGGGTGTTGTATTGATTCTTGCGCATACAAATCGATATTCATATGTCTATGGTTTCATAGCTAGTGGGCATTGTATTGATTTATTCGGTTACCTGAAAGTTCAATGATGATAATAAATCAACATATGATCAGTGACTAGGTCCTAGGTCTTAGGTTGCATTTCATTTTGCATGTCTCTTTGCATTTTGCATGTTTGCATATCTCACAACTGTTTGGAAACACTTCAAAGCTTAAACAATTCTTCATATCAATTCTTCACATCTAACAAGAGCTAAATCTCACACGAAGGTTCCTCCAATGAAACAACAAGTAGAATCCTTTTTCGGGATCAAAATTCAAATCTGAGATCATTCATATTGTCAACTACTTGCATAATCGACCTTCAATCATCACAGAAATCTAGAATTCAACTTAACTGATTATCTAACATCAAACTATCAAAATTTCAACTTGGTCAACTATGGTCAACTCATAGTTTCACCTAGTCAAACTTGGTCATCTGGACCTCTAAACGATGTAGAATTCATTCTCGGACGTGTTTAACCATTTCTCAAATCAATTAACATGCTTCTGAACTATTCAACACTGACTTTTCTTGTTAGATTTCAATTTTAATCCCGAAGGGGGCATGGTATTGCATATCATTCAAAGTCTGTAATCAAATTTGAAATCATATCTTTCATTAGTGATCAAGACAAATAATCACGTCTAGTTACTGATTCATCAAAAAATTCCTCATCGCTTGGGGCAAATCTAATATCACTTGGGGCATACCAGATTCATCAAGATCCATATCAATCTGGTATTCTCCTAATCTTGTAAACTGTATCAATTTTTGCAACCATCAAATCATAGTGTTCTTTCCTTGGTTCTTCAGCAACTGAAGGATTCAGATGTGATACCTGCTAGTTCTGCTAAGACAATCGAGTCTAGAACTGGTCACTCACTTCTTTGCAATCCTAAGGTTCGGAATCAGGTGTTTTGACACTCTTTCACAATCATCGGTTCATCGCTACTATAGTGAACATTATCTTTGGTCATTCAGGACCTATTATCTCCATATCAAATCAATATCAATTAGCTTCTGTCTCATATCAATTATCAATTTCAAAAATTAGTTTCATATCTTTATCAAACACAGACTTTCTTTGAACCACTGTGCTTCGCACAGTAACTCAAAGAGGGGCAAAATGTAATACACCAAAAATGGGCTATAAGTTCATTAATCTCCTACATCTTCAATTCGAACGAAATCGACATCAAAGTCCTAATCTATGGCACATCTAAACATCATTGAATCATAATTGATTATCTCAAATTCTGCATCGGAGAATATTCCTAGTAATATTCCTAATCATCATAATTATCTTTAATTTTATAATTATTTGGCAATAAATCACATTTATCCTAAAGTTTGATTAATTGAATATTTTCATATTTAATTAATTAGATTTAATATTTGCCACTTAATTGTGTAATTAAATTTAATTCTATCTATTATTAATTGTATTATTTAATTTTGACAATAAATCTAATATCATATGAATAATTGATTAAATTCTTATTTAATTAATTAAAGCAAGTTGTCATTATTTAATAATATAGTTTTTAATAAAAGTTTGATTAAATAATTGATTAACCCATAAATCAATTGTTTTATTTTTAAAAGCAGTTAAGTTGGAAATAAATCACTTTATTATTAAATTAATTCATAAATAAAACATGCACAATCATAAAAGCAGACAACTATCAATTATCAATTAAAGTTAAACTCTATTTTGAGTTAAAACTTAGCTTTTGCATGTTTTTGTGAGTTAATTATCCTTTATTTAAAAATAACTCAAAAATCAACCTGAGTTATTTGAGCACGATTTATGGCTTTTTTTCCCATGCACCTCCAAAGCCCTAGATTTCTATAAAATCAAAGCTTCAGCTCATCTCAAATCATCTCATAATTTTGCAAGCTTACTTTGCCAAAGTCATCTATGAATTGCACAACTATTTTGAAGAATTCAAATTTGGAGAATCAAAGCTTATTGTGAATCAAGGCTATTGTGAGATCAATTTGTTTTTTTTTAACATTCATTTAGATTCTTTTTCATATCATTGTTAGATCATTTTAGCATATCAATTTCCATATTAGCATAGATTCATATCAGTTTTTATCATTCTTATTGCATAGAAAATTCAAAAATATAGATTAATTGCATTCAATTCATATCTAGATCAATTGCATTCAAATCCTTTGTTTAAGTGTCGTCTAGGTCACTGATCTCGATAACAATCTGAGAACATTAATCTCGCACCTACTAGAAGGTAGTAAATTGCTTGGTTAAATTAGATTTCAATTTTGCACGATTTTGATTTTTGCTAACCTCTAATGTTTTACTGAAGTGTTGTGTCTACAGATCAGGTACAATTTTCACACACACATTTTTTAAAAATGTGTGTGTGAAAATTGTACCTGATCTGTAGACACAACACTTCAGTAAAACATTAGAGGTTAGCAAAAATTGAAATCGTGCAAAATTGAAAACTATCTAACCAAGTGATTTACTGCCTTCTAGTAGGTGCGAGATTAATGTTCTCAGATTGTTATCGAGATCAGTGACCTAGACGACACCTAAATGAAGCATTTGAATGCAATTGATCTAGATATGAAATATGAATGTAATTAATCTATATTTTTTAGATTTTCTATGCAATGATATGAAAACTTGATATGGAATCTATGCTAATATGGAAAATTGATATGCTATGAATTGATCTAACAATGATATAAAAAAGAATCTAAATGAATGTAAAAAAAAAAAACAAATTGATCTCACAATAGCCTTGATTCGCAATAAGGTTTGATTCTCCAAATTCCAATTCTTCAAAATAGTTGTGCAATTCGTAGATGACTTTGGCAAAGTAAGCTTGCAAAATTATGAGATCTTGTGGATGCAAATTTGAGAGATGAATTATGAAGAGCTGAGCCTTGTTTTTATAGAAATCCAAGGCTTTAGAGGTGCATGGAAAAAAGCCATAAATCACTCAAATAACTCAGCTTGATTTTTGAGTTATTTTTAAATAATAGATAATTAAGTCACCAAAATCATGCAAAAGCACAGTTCAACTCAAATTAGAAGTTTAGATCAACTTTAAAACTCAAAAAGATGTTGAGTTTCACAAAGCTAACAACTTGCATTGATTTTCCAATTTGAGTTTAACTGGTCCTTGAATGTGCACATGGATAATTATGATTTAATAAATAAATAAAGTGGTTTATGCTCAACTTAACTGCCTTTTGAAATAAAATAATTAATTTATGGGTTAATTAACTATTTTATCAAACTTTTATTAAAAACTATATTATTAAATAATGACAACTTACTTTAATTAATTAAATAAAAATTTAATCAATTATTCATAAGATATTAGATTTATTGTCAAAATTAAATAATACAATTAATAATAGATAGAATTAAATTTAATTAAACAATTAAGTGGCAAGATATTAAATCTAATTAATTAAATATGAAAATATTCAATTAATCAAACTTAGGATAAATGTGATTTATCGCCAAATAATCATTAAATTAAAGATAATTAAGATAATTAGGAATATTGCTAGAAATATTCCCTGATGCAAAATTTAAGATAATCAATTATGATTCAATGATGTTTAGATGTGCCTTAGATTAGGACTTCGATGTTGATTTCGTTCGATATGTAGATGTAAGAAGTTAATGAACTTATAGCCCATTTTTGGGGTATTATATTTTGCCCCTCTTTGAATTACTGTGCGAAGCGCAGTGGTTCAAAGATAGTTTGTGTTCGATAAAGATATGAAACTGATGCGAAATTGATAATTGATATGAGACAGAAGCTGATTGATATTGATTTGATATGGAGATAATAGGTTCTAAATGACCAAAGATAATATTCACTATAGCAGCAAATGAACCTATGATTGCGAAAAAGTGTCAAAATGCTTGATTCCAAACCTTAGGATTGCCAAGAAGTGAGTGACTGGTTCTAGACTTGATTGTCTTAGCAGAACTAGCAGGTATCACATCTGAATCCTTCAGTTGCTGAAGAACCAAGGAAAGAACACTATGATCCGATGGTTGCAAAAAATGATACAATTTACAAGATTAGCAGAATACTAGATTGATATGGATCTTGATGAATCTGATATGCCCCAAGTGATGATAGATTTGCCCCGAGCAATGAGGACTTTTGATGATTCAGCAACTAGACATGATTGTTTGTCTTGATCACTAATGAAAGATATGATTGAATTTGATTACAGACTTTGAATGATATGCAATACCATGCCCCCTTCGGGATTAAAATTGAAATCTGACAAGAAAAGTCAGTGTTGAATATTTCAGAAGCATGTTAATTGATTTGAGAAATGGTTAAACATGTCTGGGAATGCATTCTGCATCGTTTAGAGGTCCAGATGACCAAGTTTGACTAGGTGAAACTATGAGTTGACCATAGTTGACCAAGTTGAAATTTTGATAGTTTGATGTTAGATAATCAGTTAAGTTGAAGTCTAGATTTTTGTGATGATTGAAGGTTGATTATGCAAGTAGTTGACAATATGAATGATCTCAGATTTGAATTTTGATCCCAAAAAAGGATTCTACTTGCTGTTTCATTGGAGGAACCTTCATGTGAGATTCAGCTCTTGTTAGATGTGAAGAATTGATATGAAGAATTGTTTAAGCTTTGAAGTGTTTCCTAACAGTTGTGAGATATGCAAACATGCAAAATGCAAAGAGACATGCAAAATGAAATGCAACTTAAGACCTAGGACCTAGTCACTGATCATATGTCGATTTGTTATCATCATTGAACTTTTAGGTAACCAGATAAATCAATACAATGCCCACTAGCTATGAAACCATAGACATATGAATATTGATTTGTATGCGCAAGAATCAATACAACACCCACTAGTCAACAACCATGGATATATGAATATTGATTTTATTTTTGGAATGTCAGATTAGATATAAGCATCAAGGCACAAACACCAGGATGACCTGAATATCATGTCCATTTTGATATAACAATTTTTATAAGCATCAAAACATAAAATCATCATGACCTGAATACGCCTTGCATTGAAACACATCAAACAGTCAAGAGATCATTCTAAATCCAGTGTGAATTACCCATAGTGACCCTTTATCATTCACATCTTTAGGTAAGATCGTGTTTCATAGTAGGAGAAAGAACTCACTGAAAAAGACAATAGTTAGATCAATACTTCTTTGAATCATCCAAGTATCAATGGTCAAGGTACACATGGCCATCCAATTCGAGATAGAGGCTCTTATAGTTGGACACCATTTCAATCCAAAATTTCCAAAGACATTAGATTTTCACATACAAGAAAAAGACAAAGAAAAGATTATGCCCTTAGTCATCACTCTCTAAATCCTATAAAGGACATCATCGAAGAGCTTGAAGGGACAATATGCAAAAATCTCAATGTGAATCAGTAAGCATACAAGGAGATAAAAGCATGTAAAAAAGCATAGATTGTTTTCAGTTTGTGTTTGATTGTTGTTGTAGATGCAAAATCTTTTCTAGAGACGAGACAGACTTGACTGACTCAAATGAAGCTTCAAAGGACTCTGACTAGATATGATATGTCTAAGATATACTGGAGGCCATAGGATATAACATTGATTGCCCCTAAGTGTTAAGCATTGATAGGATACAGACGCTTGAGATGATTGGTGTACAAATTGACTTATTGAAAACAAACTGGGAGATATGTACAAACTAAAGCAAAACTGAAAGCTAGGAAAGACCAAGATTGTGCTGATAGATGGAGCATTTTGAAACAAGTGGTGCCCGTTTGCTAGGTTTTCACCATCTTGGCAGAGATTCTATTTTTGCTAACAAGGTGCCTGTTTCTAGGTTTTCACCAAGGAACTTTTTTTTTTTCTTTTTTTTTTGTATTTTTCATTTTTTTTTCATTTTTTATATTTTTTTCATTTTTTTCATTTTTTATTTTTATTTTTATTTTTTTGTGAATCATCAAGGCACCTATTGCTAGGTTTTCACCAAGATGTTCATTTTTTCAGGACTTTTTCTATTTTTTAGGATTTTTTAGGATATTTAACCATAAATTGAATGCCTTAGGTGTAGAATTTCTTCAGATGGAGAACGTTGATTGGTTCTTAGAGCTGTTCTCCTTCAATCATTGAGAGTTGATAGGCACCAGAGCCAAAAGTAGCAGTGATGACAAATGGACCCAGCCAGTTGGGTTTGAATTTCCCCTTACATTCTCGATGGGATTGATTTTTAAGATTTTCTCTCAAGACTAGATCGCCAACCTGAAATTCTCTGTGTTTGACTTTTTTGTTGTAGCCTTTAGACATTCTCTTCTGATATACTCTGAGATGATCATATGCTACTTGTCTACACTCATCTAGTAGTTCCAATTCTTGTAACCTAGACACTCTATAGTCATCATCAATTATTAGACCATGCATTCTGATTCTGAGTGATGAAATTTCAACCTCAATAGGCAGTACCACTTCAGACCCATAAACTAAAGAGAAACGTGTAGCCCCAGTAGGTGTTCTGATGCTTGTTCTGATACTAATTCTAATACTGGTTCTGATACTAGTTCTGATACTTGTTCTGATACTTGTATACTTGATAGCATCTTTTTCCATTGCAAACTCCCAAGCAAGATCATATTGTGTAGTCCTGATGCCTAGCAAGGTGGAGAATAAGAGGGATTGGCAAGCTGGTGGAAGAGATGGAAGACAAGAGAATGAAGGGAATAAATCCTCAAGGAAAAACTCCTCAAGAATACCCAAGCTAGGGAAAAATTGTCATGTAAAGCACATTTGGACAAGCAATGAAAGGCCAGCATAGGATAATTCACAAAAGCGTAATGCAAGAGCAGGAAAGGATGCATTCCAAAGGAGTAGACATGTCAAGAGGCTTCATAGCATCGTGTTTTACTCTTTCTTTCTTAGATGAAGACCAAAGGGGAAAAGGATAGCAAAAGGCTATAATGAATGGAGGAAAATGGACATGAAGGCTAAACAGGAAGGGAATGAAAGCAAGATCATCATAAGATAGCTCACAAAATAGTCAATTGTTCATGTATAGGTCAACCTTGTCAAGATCAAAGAGAGAAGATGGAATGGATGAAATATGTAGAAGAACTATGCATGATGCCTGATTGCCAGGTTTTCATCATGGTACTTATCCAAGGCGCCACAAGGGAGTGGTTTTCACCATAGGATGAATTTATTTCTCTTTACTTTTGCTACCAAGGTGCCTGTTTCCAAGTTTTCACCAAGGCACATTTTCAATTTTTATTTTTTTTCTCTTTTTTTGGAAGAAGGCAAGCTTTTTAGATAGTGCTCCTTGAAAGGATAAACCATGATATGCCAAGGAATCAAAATGATATGCTCAAAGATGCTGATAGGGAAAGGAAGATGGAAGAGGAAAATGGAGGATAAAGTTTTATGTAAAGCGACTGAGGTTGGAAGATAGGAGGAATAGGCAAATGAGGAAAAATGATAGAAGGTAGAAGGATAATGCATGGAAGGATTGTGAAAGGGTAGATGGAAAGGAAGGCAAGCTCAACATCAACACATACCTTGAAGGGTGGCGAGAGGGTGGAGGAAACATGAATGAAGGAATACGTGAAAGAATATGGTGAATGGATAGCAAAGGTTGTGGTTTAGGCGTATGGAATGAAAGAATTTTTTTGGAAGAAGATGAAGTGGAAGCCTTTGAAAGCTTGAATGTCAACTTTACTTTTTGCTCAACACTAGACTCTTTCAAGAGAGACTTTGGAATCCATATAGCCGTAGGCTTTTTATTTCCTTTTGATGATCTAGAGAGAATATCTTCAATGATGGATTTTGGAACCCATACTTGTCTTGTAGTTTTTTTCTTAGATATCTCTTTTGACTTTATGCCTCCATGTCAATTAGAGGAGACATGGTGATCTTTTTTTTTTGATGAATTTTTGTATTGCTTATTTTTCTTGTATTGAACATTCAAGTTACTTCCAAAAGACTTGGGTCTTGTGGAAGAAGAAGAAGGATATGACTAGTTTAGATGGGTGGGTGGATGAAAAGGATTCAAGGGTATGCATCTATGTTGATCTTGAGGAAAGATGGGAGATGGAGGGACATAAGGACCCAAGATGGATGGTGAATTAGGAGAGTTAAGAGGGGAAAGTGAAGGGACATAAGGACCCAAGATGGAAGGTAGACGTGAAGCCCTTAGTAGTGGTGGAAGAGGTCCAAAGATGGAAGTGGAAGATGCAAAAGGATAATCAATAAGTTCATCAGCATCTATATGACAACCAAGGATATCAGCATCTTTAGAGTGAGCATTAGAATTTTCAATAGAATCATGGACATCTTGAATATGAGCACCTTCTTTGATAAGATTGTTCAAAGCTTGCAAAGACTTAGGAAGAGTAGAAAGTGGAAGTGAACATGGAGTGGTAGAATAAGAAGATGGAAGACTTTGATCTTGACAAGGATCTTTGGATAGCATAAGCGCATACTTTTTCTCTTGATTTTCAATAGGCTTAACATTGGAAGTAACAACACCATTTTTAACAACCTTAATGGAAGTATCATCTTTAGAAAGCGCAAGTGTAGTAAGGTTATTTTGATTGTCAATAAGCTCAATAGTGTAAGTAGTAGCTTGATCTTGCTTAGGAGAAGACTTAAGACATGGTGGAATGCATGAAAAAGGGTGTACAGGATCAAAAGAACCTTGAGGCAGATAAGAGACATCGTAAAAAGGAGTGGATGACATGGAGGGTTCTTGATCTTGATCTTTTTTTATGTTATTTTCTTTATCATTTTTGGAGTCCTCTTGACATGGAGCCACTTCTAAGGACAAGGAAGCATGTTGGGATTGTATGGATGACTTTGGAAGAGATGGGGAAGGACTAGTTGGAGTAGGCATTGTAGCATATGAAGGTTTAGGCTCTTTAGGTTTAGCATTATTGAAAGTATTTGCAGCCAAGTGAAGGTTATCTTGAGTATCTTTAAGAGGTAGCCCTGGAGGATAACTATAGGGAACCGCATAAAAAGTATCAGGGCTTGTGTCAGATGAAGGTTCTGTGAAAGATTTGGAAGACTCAGAAGCTTTAGAAAATGTATGGGTATTGGAGGAAGTAGGGATGGAAGGGAACCATCACAAGACAAAGGTCCAACATTAACATGATCTTCCTTGAGAGTGTAATCTTTATTTTCAGCTTGAGAGTTCTTAGAGGAGACATCCTTATAGTATTGACATTTCAAATCAGCACGGTACATTTTATAGTCCTCAGTAGTAGTAGATGGATCATAATCAAGGTATTGTCCACAAAAGCTATCAAAGTCTCTTTCAAAATCAGAATCATATGGATCACCATCACGATCTATCCAATGTGACGGCCCATTTGTAGTAAGTAGGAACACACGATGAGGAGGACTCTTAGGAACAGAGGTCTCATAGGTATCATTACATTGTCTGTCATCATAGTCATCATAGTCTCCAAAGCTGGATGTGTCACTCTCCATGGAAGAGGTATCATAAGGGTTATCACGTTGCTCAAATTCTATCCGGGGTCATGGTGACATGTACAAGTCTTTATCAAATGGAAAAGGGCATAGAGCTTCCATGGAGAACTCTTTAGGTTCCTTTTCTTTCTTAAGATTGTTAAGTTCAACTTGCATAGCTTGCAGCTGCTTCATCATAGCTGTGATTAGAATTTCTTCCTCATGTGTATTGATTCTTTGAGACATGTTAACTGATTCTCAATAGCTACTAATCTATTCCTGACACAGTGATTCGTTCGATAGATTCTAAAATTAGGCTGAAAAAGCTAAGTATCTGGCAATTCTAACAATTTTTTGACAACTTTCAAAAATTTCCCAAACAACACTCTGCAGACTCATACAACAGTGGGTATGCTATGAAACGACAGTTGCAAAACTCGTACGGCAGTTTCAAGCAAGATTTTGACTCTTAGAAATTTATGGCATCAAAACTCATACGAAACTGGGTTGGTTATCATACGACAGTTGGGTATCAATGAAACAACAATTGACAATCTCATACAACAGTTGGGTAGCAATGAAATGATAGTTGACAATATCATACGACAGTTGCAAGATTTTGACTTTGAGAATTTGTTGGCATGGAAACTCGTACGACACTGGGTACTCAACCATATGACAGATGGGTTCTAATGAAATGACACTTGATGGAAACTCGTATGACTTTCTGACCTCCTGAGATGACTTTTGACTCCAGAAAAGGATTTGACTTCAGATTTTGCAAATTTTGAGTTTTCAGATTTGAATTGTTTGCAAATTTCAATGTCCAAATTTGAGGATTGTAACAGATTTGTTTGTTTTCAGTAACCAGATAGATAAACAAGCACGCAAAATAGCAAGCACATGATTTCAAGCATGTCTAAAAATAATGAACAAGGGCAAAAGCAACCTTGCGCATGAACAATCAAGTGACTTATTCATTCTAATCCTCAAAAGTGCTAATTTTGTATGTTCCAAAAATGTTTTGCAATAATGCACATATACCCTATAAAATGAAAATTTGGCCTCGCTAGGGTTTTTAGTAATGGTTTGACTCTGCAACTTTTATGATCCAAAGGGGTGAACTCCAATCCCAGTGCACCAGGGTTTTGACACAGTCTGAGAACTTAATCTTTGAGAGCTACTAGGGAGATCTGACAACCCAACAATGAACCATACCCGTGGAGATTTCTTCCACAAGGACATTTATATAGCGGTTGTCACTACCATGGCAAAAATGGCTATTACCGCTTGAGGTTCCATCAACACAGTTTACCCTATGAAGGGATTGTCCGCTATGGTTAACCCTCTCTAAAGATGACTCACAATAGTATACCACAAGGGGACTTGGCTTCAGATCCAAGGTTTTTGACACCTTTTCACTTTTAACCCAAACAAAGCAAGCAGATTAATCCGACACGCTAAGACAAAGTTTTGCTTCACCAAGGTCTATGATGCCAACTCCACATGATATATCAACCTCTCCAGGGAGAGAATGTATCAATCAATAAGAGAAGGCACACTAACCAATTTTGATTCACTAAAGCTCATGATGTCAACCCCACGTGATCTATCAACCTCTCTTGGGAGAGAATGTATCGATCAATAAGAGAAGACACACTAGCCAAGTTGAATGTGAAATGCACTAAGTATCCTCCCTACCTACAAGGATTCTATCATCAAGAAAGATTTCTCTAGGAATCCAGTCTCTCAAGAATCATGAATAGTGTTCATAGGGCCTAATTACTATGTGAGCACAGATATATTCCCGAAAGCAAATCTACCAAAAGTACCCAAAAAGAAGAAAGGGGAACACTTAACGCTTAAAGAAAATATGAGATGAGTCCACAAGGTGGAACACTTAACACCTCACACAAGCTGAAAATGAGTCCCCAACTTAGAAAACAAGTGAGTTCCTAAAAGCACAAAAGGGTTGCCAAGTGGAACACTTAATGCTTCTATCCTGTTGACCCCTTCCCTTTATGCCACTGAGATTGCAACCATAGGGTGAAAATGAGGGGCTGATAGATTAGCGATTCCAATAACCCAAGATAGCAATCAAGATCAATCACAAGTATCTGAGACTACTTAATGAATCTTTAAGGGGTCACAACCTAGTATCAATTATGCAAGTGTGTAGAAATAGACAAAAGCATGAAAAGATGCACACAAGCCAGACACATAAGAGATTTATTTTAAGTCCAAATCAAAATGTTATTAGATGAAGGAGAATACCTGGGATCCTCACAATGCGCTTAGTAGATTTTACCTAATTTTTAGCAATTCTTGTTGAGCTTTTCCATGCAAGCAAGTGACGAACACTCCAACAAGCAAATAAGCAAACAAGATATGCAAAATATATTCAACTTATGAAAACTATAGGGTTAGCTCTAAAAATCAATTATTATCAGCAATAATAACTAGCAATTAACCCAAATGACAACTCATACCATTCATTGAACCATGTAAAAAAAAGAAGTGCATACCCATCACAAAACTTTATTTTTTTTGTTGCATTTGACCTAGTCAACAAGATCTAATTTTTATGATATAATTTTGTCCACAAAAATAGAAATTTAGAATAGGGACCCCTACTAAAAAATAGAGAGTTTTTCAAAAATGCAAAAATTTTAGAAAAATCTCTTCGTTTGTGCCCTAGAGACCTGTTTTATCAAAACAAACCAGTTTTTGTAAATTGACTATTTGAGCTATTATACTGCATCCAAATTTAAAATACAAAGAATGGACCCCTATATAATTTAAAGAGATTTCTAAAAATATAAAAATTTCTAAAAAATATGCTGATTTGCATTAGATATTAATTTTTTCTGAAATTTCAAGAAAAAATTATTAAAAATTCAAAACATCTCAAAAAATTCTAAATTTTTTAATGTAGCTTCCTTGATATGTCACCAACCTACAAAAAACATTTTAGATCAAAAATACAAACTGTTTGTGAGATAAAATTAAATCTTTGAAACATTAAGGTTTTAGCTCCCAAAAAAAATCAAAACCAGCATGCAAAGGTGGGTTGCCCCACGGTGTGCACCAAAAATGTGTGTGTGAACATTGTACTTGATCTGTAGACACAACACTTCAGTAAAACATAAGAGGTTAGCAAAAATCAAAATCTTGCAAAATTAAAAACTATCTAACCAAGCGATTTACTGCCTTCTAGTAGGTGCGAGATTAATGTTCTCAGATTGTTATTGAGATCAGTGACCTAGATGACACCTAAATGAAGCATTTGAATGCAATTGATCTAGATATGAAATATGAATGCAATTAATCTATATTTTTTGGATTTTCTATGCAATGATATGAAAATTTGATATGGAATCTATGCTAATACGGAAAATTGATATGCTATGAATTGATCTAACAATGATATAAAAAATAATCTAAATGAATGTAAAAAAAAAACAAATTGATCTCACAATAGCCTTGATTCGCAATAAGCTTTGATTCTCCAAATTCCAATTCTTCAAAATAGTTGTGCAATTCGTAGATGACTTTGGCAAAGTAAGCTTTCAAAATTATGAGATCCTATGGATGCAAATTTGAGAGATGAATTATGAAGAGCTGAGCCTTGTTTTTATAGAGATCCAAGGCTTTAGAGGTGCATGGAAAAAATCCATAAATCACTCAAATAACTCAGCTTGATTTTTGAGTTATTTTTAAATAATAGATAATTAAGTCACAAAAATCATGCAAAAGTACAGTTCAACTCGAATTAGAAGTTTAGATCAACTTTAAAACTCAAAAAGATGTTGAGTTTCAAATAGCTAACAACTTGCATTGATTTTCCAATTTGAGTTTAACTGGTCCTTGAATGTGCACATGGATAATTATGATTTAATAAATAAATAAAATGATTTATGCTCAACTTAACTGCCTTTTGAAATAAAATAATTAATTTATGGGTTAATTAACTATTTTATCAAACTTTTATTAAAAACTATATTATTAAATAATGACAACTTACTTTAATTAATTAAATAAAAATTTAATCAATTATTCATAAGATATTAGATTTATTGTCAAAATTAAATAATACAATTAATAATAGATAGAATTAAATTTAATTAAACAATTAAGTGGCAAGATATTAAATCTAATTAATTAAATACGAAAATATTCAATTAATCAAACTTAGGATAAATGTGATTTATCGCTAAATAATCATTAAATTAAAGATAATTAAGATAATTAGGAATATTGCTAGGAATATTCCCCGATGCAGAATTTAAGATAATCAATTATGATTCAATGATATTTAGATGTGCCTTAAATTAGGACTTCGATGTTGATTTCGTTCAATATGTAGATGTAAGAAGTTAATGAACTTATAGCCCATTTTTGGGGTATTACAGCTACAAATATTGAGAAGATGAAAGTAGAGAAGAATGAGGCTATCTTACAAGCCTTATTAAATATTCTAGAACACAGGGTTAATGTATTACAAGATAAGGCAAATATAGTTTTTGATGCTTACAATAAATTGCTTGAATTGTAGGTGGAGGTGAATAATTTTGTTTCAGTTTTAAATGTTTATTATGCAACTTGGTCAGTAAAGGCACAACTTTTTGAAAGATTGGTAGCTGTTCAATCTCTGAGAATAGATATTCTAGAGATTATTTTACAAGTGGGTGAAGAGATAAGTCAAAATAAGGCCATCTTTCCATTGTTTGAAGGGAAGGCAAATCAAATTGAGGCCAAGATAGCTATGTTCGGCTCAGATTTTAACAGGTTTATCCCCCCAATAAAAGATGGAGATGGTGTAATAAAGAGTTTGAATCGGTGGAGATTAGATTTTGATCCTTTATTGCCTAGGAAAGAAGCATTTATTAATGAGAATAATGAATCAGATATGGAAAGGTTTAATATCACTCTAGATGAAGCCATAAAAGCCGAGATGGAATTCACCAAATTCATAATAGATGTCAAGCTGATAATAGATGCCAGGTGGGAAAGACAAAAGGCATAGGTATAGCATGTCCAAAGCTATAAATGGATGAGAAAGGAGGAAGTGACTGCATGGGATGAGCTGACAAGGCCCAAGAAGGTAAAATCTGCCATAGCTAACTTCAATATCTTAGATGATGAATGAGGAGGACACTTGGAGTACCTGACACATGACCTCAGAGCATAGGGATGATAAGCTATCAATTAAGAATGGTGTAAGATAGCTGGAATTTTGGTCACCATATCTCTCAATAACTCAATGAAGTTATCATGAATACCGATAGACAAAGGTGTCAGTTGTCAAGGAGCGAGGAGTAGAATAGTCCAAAAAGTTTTGGCTTTCCATCGCCTTAGGGCTTTTCTTGTATTTTTTCTTTTATGCTTTCTAGGTTTAGGGCTCCAACCATCCGAAGCTTGTTGCATTATCATTGATAAGAGAATTCCAAGATGGTTGGGATATATATATGAGTTGTAACCTCATTTTGAGGGGCTGGTTGAAAGATAATAGAAAAAACTGAATACAATTGCTACATAGAAGACTTTTAAATTTTGTGTCTGACCTTATGAGCATGAGATTTTGTATGTAATTGACAACCTTATTTTAATACAAATACACTGCAATTTCAACCTTATATTATTGTTTTATCTTTTATTTTCATGTTTTACTCTTGTATGTTTTATATGCAAGGCATTTAAAATATACCAATTTTCAAGCAACTAGTTTAATTGATTTTGAGTTTCTTTCAAGGAGAGAATTAAAATCCTCATTGTCAATTTCAGAGAGTAAACATGTTTGTAAAGATTTTGATGATAGTAATATCAGGTTGACAGAATAGTTTTTAAGGCATACTATTGTATTTATTTTAAGATAGCCCCGTGGATTTATATTTAGACTCTTTTTTCCCATTGGATTAGGCATAGGTTTAGTGTTTGCTTCTTGCAAGTTATCTTTCATGTTGTTAAGAAATACAAAAATTCATTTCATTACCTGTATTTTTAATTTTATGATTTTTTATATGTGTTGAAGTAACTATATCTAGGTGGTATAGTTCATATTGGTGATTCCTTCAAGAGAGAATCAAAAGGTTACCCTTCCTTGAGTTGTGTTGGGACTCAAAATTGCATGCTCATTTTGAGTCACAAGTTGAGGAAATTGTAAAAGTTTGAAGCCCTTTAAGTGCTTTTCATGCATATGTACCCGACTATAATTTGGAGGCCTATGAGGTGTTCCATGTTTAACACACTCCATTCAGTATATGCATGCATTATATGATGTTATTTTGTCATCCAGAATCATTTAGTGAAGTCCCATTTTGAGCAGGTGTCAAATTGCACAATTATGCGTAAGTGTCAAATAGAGTATAGTAGCCCAGTTTGCCTTTGAATATCTTGCGTCCAAAAATGTTTCATCATCCGTCACTTTGAGGATGTTTAGTATGCATATCAAAGAACCTATGTTCCAACTTTCAAGTCATTTTGAATCTGTTTGATTAGGTTTCGAACCCCTCAAAGTTGGTAGTTTGTTGTTGTCATGCATTTGTGTAATTATTCAAGATTATAGAAGGGCCTATTTGACCAGTTATATCTTTGACCCAATTGAATCTATTGAGAAAATTCCTTTTGCATCTTTTCCCAGGGGTCAAATGCTTCCTAATTTTCAAATTTGAGGTCATGGCGATTCCATTTGCTTAGTTTGCAAATGCAATTCCAAATACAACTTCTATTGTTTTACAAGTTGTGAAATATGCAGATTGATTTGTACCCCTGTTCGTGATGTTATAAATTTTGATCCATGATTGATGAACCTAAATAGATTGAACCACTATGTTTTACTTTGAAAATACTACAAGTATGCCAAGTCAGAAGTCTTGACGAATCTTTTAGCATACTTTCCCAGTGTCTTTCCATTTGCAATTTGTTAAAACTCTCTGAGCATGCCTAGTGCAGATTTCTGAATGACCTACTTTGAGGTCTTGTATTTTGTACCTAGTTGAGTGTCATGGATAATTGAGTGTTCCCCTATATTTTAATCATAACAAATTTGTCCCATGAATATTTTCATGCTTGTGCCAATCCACCTTCTCAGTTTGCTTAACCAATTCCAAAGTTAATTTCTACATGTTTGTTATTTTATTTTCAAGAAGTTAGTAAGGAACTGACTTTGCAGATTAATATTGGTTGACCTCTTGACTATCAATGAAAATAAGTTGGGGATTCATGATCCCTATGTGTAAGTGATTCTATGTTCAAAGGACTAGACTCTAGAAGTCTCTTTTGATTGGTTTTCAAAGCCATGATCAAGAGGAGTTTGTGCAGATTGACAGTGATTGAGAGAGTTAAATTAATAAGTCATGATTTTCAAAGGATTAAAGTTTTGTATCAAACAATTGTTTGCAGAGGTCAGTTATGGATCTATAATTTTCTTATGTGAATGGTTCCCTTCATGCAGTGGCGAAGCCTTAAGATGTGATTTCCTATTTCTAGAAGGCCTAATCCAAATGCATATGTATGTGTTTTGGTTAGAAATAGGGAATACTAAGAGGGGGGGATGAATTAGTATTATACAAACTTTATCTTTTGCCCAATTATGGATATAACAGATTATCTTTATACATGCATAACATAAGAAACTAAACAACATGCATAACAATAAAGAACTCATAACACATTATTTGTTCTCGAGGAAACCCTGGCCAAGGGAAAACCCCGGTGGGGATGGTACCCACAAAGATCCACTAATCAAAAGTATCTTGTATGGATGTTGACCCTTTTAGGAGTCTATTACAAGCATATAGTGTATCAGTCCTAGTTAAGGGACTATAGGCCTTGTTAGAAGCCTCAACCCTATTAGGAGTTGTAGTACAAAATGTGATTACCAGATGAGCCCACTGCCCAAACAAGTAATGTACAATATACACTAATTAAAAAATAGGTTAAGGTACATAACCTTATACTGCTTGCATCAATATCACTTCACTGCTCTTTTACTATTGCTATTACATATGCTTCATATACTTCGCATCATATTACTTGTCCACACTTATTGTGTTCTTTCTCAATAATACTACAATTAAAATTACAATTACATTTACATTTATACCAATAGCTTTATCAAAGAGTTAACATATAGGATGTCATCCCTTTATATTGTTAAGTCATTATTTTGATAAACAAAATAATCCCTTAACTCTTTACTAGTTTTGTCTTCATATTCTGTCATGTCAGCTTCACATTGTCTTTGGTAAAACTGTCATAACTTCTTCCGTACATGTTGTACTGACTTGCACTCTAAGATCGGTAATCAATAGAAATCATAGAGTCTATGTTCAAGTATGCAAGCATTGAACTTACTCCAGTCAATGTCGCAAACAAAAACTATGTCTAGGTTCACTGGTAAAACATTGTCTCACACTTAGACAAATTTGCAATGCGCTTTGTCATACTTGCTCTCTGACCTATGTGATCTTCATGTGGATCATATGTTGCCATAATGACAACATATACGTAATCAACTTAGCCAAATTGCCAACAATCTCCCCCTTTGTCATTGGTGGCAACATATGAGAAAATTGGCTAAGTGTACAACTCAAAATCTCAAAATTGTTCAAAATTGTGGCCATAGTATAAAATACATACTATCCTTATAACTCCTCAAAAAATTATTGCCTCTAATATAGTACTCCCCCTAAGAGTAACAAACCTTATCATATACTATCAATTTTCTTCTATATATCTCTCCCCCTTTGACAACAATGACAAAATAAGGCAGGGAGGGTTACAAAATTGTATCACAAAAAGTTATACCTTAATTCATTTATTGCAAAGCCAGTAGGCTTGCAACATAGTCTACAAAATCTATCTTCATGGCTTCTCTCTCCTTATCCCATGATTTCTTAATGGAATCTACCACATTAAGTAGTGTGCTCAGTCCATAAGAAGCAATTTCACATGCTTGGAGGTTTTCAAAGTTAAATTTTTGAAAATATGTCTTAGCGGAAAGACATTCTTCCAAATGTTCTTCAATAATGCTCAACTCCATAGAAGCATGCTCTCTCAAAAGAGTGTATCTTCTCAATTTTCTATCTTTCTCATCTTGTACAACTCTAATTTCATCATAAAGTTTCCTAACTTTCTTCTCAACAACACAGACCTTCACATTGGGGCTAGACAAAAGGTTTGTTTCATTTAGAATTTATGCTTCCTTCAACTTTATCTTATGATCTTCCTCTATTGTCAAAGTCTCTAATTTTGTACACTGTATGCACAAAGATTTGCTTATTTCCAAATGCTTCCTCAAATCCTTGATATAGATATCAAGAGTATTGATATCATTTCTAATATTTTGATTGATGTTTAAAAGCATTCTAGCCTCATAGTCTGCTTGTTCTTTCACTTTTGCAATATCAACTAGGTTTGTGAATTCATTATTAGAGGTGCTCATTACCTTCTTTGTTTTCTCCATAGGGTCTGCTTCTGAAATTTGTGTAGTTATAGTACTTTGTAACTTCTCAGTTATCTCCTTTAGACACCCTTCAAGACTCTTTACTTTCTTATTCTTACCAATTATTTTGTTCAAGGATGTAATCAGTTCCAACTGATCATCATCATCTACTTCTTTTCCCAAATGCCTAATCATAGATCCAATTTGAGTCTTCTTCCTAGTCTCAAGAGTAAGACTGATATCTTCTTTGGTGGGAATGGAAACTTGTTCCTCTGTAACTAGTAATTCTACAACTGTGGTCTCTATCATCTCTTCTTCTTTTGTAGCTTCCTATTCTTCAAAGGCAGAATTGTCAACAATGTTCTCCAAATTCTTGAATACATTTTCATCAGTATCCAAGGTGATTTTTGTACCTTCTACATTCATTGTTAGAAATAGGCAATATTGAGAGGGGGGGATGAATCAGTATTCTAAAAACTTTATCTTTTGCCCAATTATGGATATAACAGATTATCTTTATACATGTATAACATAAAAAGCTACACAACATGCATAACAATAAAGAGCTCATAACACATTATTTGTTCTCGAGGAAACCCTGGCCAAGGGAAAACCCTAGTGGGGATGGTACCCAAAAAGATCCATTAATCAAAAGTATCCTATTAAGGATGTTGACCCTGTTAGGAGTCTATTACTAAAGCATATAGTGTATCAGTCCTAGTTAAGGGACTATAGGCCTTGTTAGAAGCCTCAACCTTGTTAGGAGTTGTAGTATGAAATGTGATTACCAGATGATCCCACTGCCCAAACAATTAATGTAAAATATAAACTGATTACAAAATAGGTTAAGGTACATAACCTTATACTACTTGCATCAATATCACTTCACTGCTCTTTTACTATCCATGTTACATATGCTTTATATACTTCGCATCATATCACTTGTCCACACTTATTGTGTTCTTTCTCAATAATACTACAATTACAATTACAATTACATTTACATTTATACCGATAGCTTTATCAAAGATTTAACATCTAGGATGTCATCCCTTTATATTGTTAAGTCATTATTTTGATAAACAAAATAATCCCTTAACTCTTTACTAGTTATGTCTTCATATTCTATCCTGTCGGCTCCACACCGTCTTCCGTAAAACTGTCATAACTTCTTCCGTACATATCGTACTAACTTGCACTCTAAGATGGGTAATCAATAGACATCATAGAGTCTATGTTCAAGTGTACAAGCACTGAACTTACTCCATTCAATGTCGCAAACAAAAACTATGTCCAGGTTCATTGGTAAAACACTGTCTCACACTTAGACAAATTTGAAATGTGCTCTGTCATACTTGCTCTCTGACCTATGCGATCTTCATGTGGATCATATGTTTCCATAATGGAAACATCTACATAATCAACTCAGCCAAATTGCCAACAGTTTTTACATCTCGAAATGCCCAAATGTTCCAAAGTGATCAAATCCAGTCAGTGAGAACTTGCATCAAATCTCAAAACGTGGTTGCACCTTTCTAAACATTGGCTCTTTGCACCAAACGAAATACATATCCTTGGTTGAAATCTCTTAAATGCAGAGTTTGATATTTCATCAAGTGGTTTCAAAGTGGTTGTCCAAAAGAGTGTAAGTACATTATTTTTATGCGAAAGAGATCTTATTATAAGGAACTTCTAAAAGATTATGGTGCAAAGAATGATATTTTGGTTAAGGGTTTGAAAGATGTGGGCTTCAAAGTTTGCAATTCACTAGGAACTTACTTTGCAATGGTTTACTATACTCCATTTGGATTTGATGATGACATCCTTTTGTGAGCATCTAACTGAAAAGGGGGGGCTTGCTAACTTTACACATGGATTAGGTGCCGAGCAATGCCTAAGCCACCTTATTAAACCATGGAGCTGATTCATGAATGAGCATTTAGGGGCATTACATGAGAAATAAAGAGGTCACTAGTTTCTTAGGGAGATTTTTGTAAGTATGGATTGCTCATATTTCAATTTAGCCAAGTCTTGTGTTGTGTAGGGGAAGCCACTCTTCATCACCCACCTTGTGGCCATAACCTTTGTCACAATGAGCTCCCAATTATATGAAGGGCATGATCTTTAGGCTCTCATCACCTTTCTCTATGTGGAGAAGATCATGAGTGCTTAACCATGCACTTGGTCATAATCAATGTTTGATATGCATGTTGTGTGTGTGGGGCTTGGGTCCGTAGGTTCTGCAATAAACTAGCACCTAATGTGTTGATTTCCCTATGCGTGAGTTATGTGGAATGCCTGGCCTTTGAAGTGGTTGCCTTGCAGTGTTAAATGGGGGCTTCCAATCTGCGTGGAGGATTAAGGAAGAGGGCCTGTTAAACCAGAGCATATGGGTGCATGATGGGCATGGCACACAAACTTTAGAAAAGGAAGGGTGCGTGAAGTTTGAACACTCATGAGGTCATGCTTTGCTAGTGTGTAAATGGAAAAAGGGACAAACACAAATAGGTGCTAGCGTGCATAATAAATAGGGGCTTCCTGTGTGACTATGCCTTGCATAGGCAAGAGGAGGCTATGCATTTAGTAATCGAGTAGACATAAGGAAGGTCACGCTAAGGAAAGAGGCTGCCTTGTGGAATATAATGTAGGAGCTAGTCCATGAAAATGGAGGGAAAACTTAGGCAATTTGTAGAGGGGTCAAGAAAATGCAAATGGGGATTTTGATGGCTTTTATTCCATAATGAGTTATCCCACATTTACCCTGGGACTTAAACAATAGTTGTTTATATATGCCAACACTCATATTGTTCGGTAAATAGGAAGCCAAAGGCTACTTGGCGGGTCACTTGGATTGAGGGCTTAGTGTGTGGCGGGCCCCAGTATTTTGAAAAGAGATGCAGTGAAGGATTTAAAACTGTGAAATCCATTGTCCCACATGCATGCTAAAATAGGACTTTGAGGTGAATAAATACAACAGCCCACACATAGTGAAATAAGATGAAGTGCCAGAGGCTCTTCCTGCATAACCATGTGAGGGTTCCTTAATTTCCATGCTGGTGTGCCCAGATGTATGTTTACAGATACACGATGGTGATAAGGTGGATGGTTGGACACATGTCATGCAACCGTGCAATCGTGAAATGAAATCAATAGTTAGTGAATCATTTGGAGAATTGGAGGTAGCGGTCAACTAACCACATTCATGCAATCACTTGATGGCTGGTAGTTAGGACTTAGCATTCTGAGATCAGAAGATACACCATTTGCTAGTTCTCCAAGTCCCTATGGTCAAGGTAGATTCATTCTAAAATTTGGAGATAGGCTTGGTCGCCTGATCTCCAAATGTAACCCGAGGTCAAGAAATGATTTGGAGATTTGGAGAATAGTTATTTCACCAGATCTTAGAGCTTAACCATGGTTAGTCAAGTGATTTAGAGATTCAAAGATTGTATGGATTTTTTAGTTCTCCAAATGAGGTGGTTAACCTTGAGTTTGTCTGTGCACCCAATCAGATGATGACACTTGGCACTTCCTGTTGGCTTCTGTGGCTAAAATTGTAGAATAATATAAAATGATAAATTTAAAGTCTAGAAAAGATTTAGAAAAGTGGCATAGTCTGGACTATAGACAAATATTCAAAAATTTAAAACATAAGCTTGTTCAAAAATTAATTGCCTGGAGATTCAATTTTTGTCAGAACATATAAGTGTTATATGTTTCCAAAAATAGGAAAAGACAAGGAATCCAATGGCAATGATCATTTTCAGTTTCAGTGAAGTAGGAAAGAGTAGTCTGCATTTGAAATCCAAGGATCAGAATCAGAATCAGTCTGTTGAAGAAATGATTGCACAGAGTGGATCAGTTTGAGAATCAGTTGCAGAGCAAAGTGCTGGAAAACCTGCAGATATTTTCATGCCAAAGATGGACAGTTGTCAGTTGGCTTTTCAACTAACTCTCATTTGTTATATCTTTTTTTTTCTCTCATTTTGTAAGGATGTTGAAAATTTATGCTGCTAGGGAGTATTAAGGCCTTTTTCTTGTTTTCTCTATACCACTATTATATTCTATGCTATTACATTTGTAGTTTCTATTGTAATACTCTATATCAGGATGTTCTCGGCTATTTGCAGAGCAGTAATGTTTGATTAAAAATATTTTAAAGAATTGGTAGCATAATAGTGAAGAATACAATCCACCATTGAGTTTTACTTGAAATATAGTAAACTATCCAAGGCAATACCCACCTTAGTCCTATGGAGCTCAAAGAAGAAGGAGGATCTTATCCAATCCTCATCAATTAGACTCTTTATTGTCAAAATTGAGAGTTCAAAAATATGAGAATCAAGCATATCTATTCACCAAGTTTGATCCTTCAAGAAAAAGCTCTAACAAACTGCTGACTCTACTTGGGGTCATTTTTTTCAATCAGACAAGTAACATAGGTTTCAAGTTTGAGTTTGACTCCTGACCTACTTATTTCATACCAGTCAGTCACCATTGAAGAACATAGTTATCCCTTTATCTCTCTATATCTCCTTTCCCTATATAATTTTCTTATTTACTCTCCTAAGGATAATATCTCCAAATTCCCAACCTAATTGGGTGGTGACTCTCTACAAAATCTCTGTACCTGTGCTCTATAAGAAGTTCATTATTTTATAATGAGTCATAGAAATACAAGGTCCTGGAGAAAAGAACATCCAGAAGAAAATTTAGAAGGATAACTTCCAACCACCTCAAGGCTTAATCAAATGAGGACGGAGAGAAATAATAATGACATGTCTTTCACATGGAAACAAAAAGGAAATGTGAGGACAAAGGATCTAGTTCAAGCGAATTAATAGGGAAATACATTAGAATATGAGGAAGTAGTTGATTTGAGTTTAAATTAGTATGCTAATTATTATTCACCCTCTGAAAAGGATGGAGGGAAAGCACAACCTCATAGAAGAGGAACCCCTAGAAATACTAGAAGGTCTAGAAGACAAAGTAGGAATAGACAAGACCTTTTCCCTCCTTTCCCCCTTGGTTCCTCGTTGCCTCAGGGCCACCAAGTGTTTGATGACCACTAGGAGGAAGTCCTTGCCCAAAAAACATCATTAGAAACAACTCTCCTAGACTCTGAAGAAATTTTTAAAGAAGTGTTTGAATTAGAAAGGAAGATCTGAGAACAAGCTTCAATAAGGTAGAATAGAGAGAAAGAGAAAGAAGAAAAAATTAGACATGCTATGATAAGAGCTTAACAATTAAAGAAACAATTATTGGATTGGGAAGCTATAAATTATGTTCCCATATCAGAACAAACAATGGAACAACCCATTATCCAAGAAATACATGAAATGAGAAACCCTAGGGATAATGGTAAACAAAAGGTTGTAGGAGTTTCAATTAATGAACTAAATCTTGCCAAAAACTCTTTAGATCAAGCAACAAGATTAGATGCTGATATTGAAAAGGAGAAAAGAGAACAAGAACTATTGGCTAAAGAATTAGAAAAGGTAGATCTAGAGGCTACTGCATTAGAGATGAAAAGAAAGATAGAGTTTCTTAGAAAATCTTCAGGACATACCAATATAGTTTTGACTTCCTTAGTACAAGGTCAAAATGTTTTAAATACTGCCCAAACTATCCCATCTTTGGCTATCCCTAAAGCTTCCACTATGTCAAATATTCAAACATCTACATCTTTAGGTGTTGGCCCATCTCAAATAGGATCTATTCATGAGAGACACAAGCAGTTGGTTTTTCATGGAATCCCTATATACCCTAATCCTATACCTGATGAAATTAGAAAAAAACTCCCAAAGTTCATTGGAAGTAATGCGGTCACTTGTGAGGAACACTTGAAGAGTTTCATTGATGTAATAGATGACTATAACATAGAACCTGATGATGTAATCATGAAATTTTTTGTTCAATCTCTGATAGAAGATTCTAGAGATTGGTTTAGAAATCTACCTCATGCCAGCATAAGTTCATGGGACCAATTCAAGAAATGTTTTAAGGCTACTTGGTGGGCCACTTGGCTTGAGGGCTTAGTGCGTGGCAGGCCCTAGTATTTTGAAAAGAGATGTAGTGAAGGATTTAAAAGTATGAAATCCATTGTCCCACATGCATGCTAAAATAGGTCTTTGAGGTGAATAAATACAACAGCCCACACATAGTGAAATAAGATGAAGTGTTAGAGGTTCTACCCACATGACCATGTGAGGGCACCTTGATTTCTATGCTAGCAGGCCCAGAGGTGTTTTTGCAGATGCACAATGGTGATAAGGTGGGTGAGTGGACATGTGTCATGCAACCACACAATCACACAATGAAATCAATAGTTAGTGAATCATTCAGAGAATTAGAGGTAGTGGTCAACTAACCACATTCGCACAATCACCAGATGGCTAGTGGTTAGGACTTAGCATTCCAAGATCAGGAGATACACCATTTGCTAGTTCTCAAAGTCCCCATGATCAAGGCAGATTCATTCTAAGATTTGGAGATAGGCTTGGTCGCCAAATCTCCAAATGTAACCCGAGGTCAAGAAATGATTTTGAGATTTGGAGAATAGTTATTTCACTAGATCTTAGAGCTTAACTATGGTTAGTCAAGTGATTTGGAGATTTAGAGATTGTATGCATTTTCTAGTTCTCCAAATGAGGTGGTTAACCTTGATTTTGTCCGTTCACCCAATCAGATGATGACAGTTGACGGTTCCTGGTGCCTTCTATGGCTAAAATTGCAGAATAATATAAAATGATAAATTTAAAGTGTAGAAAAGATTTAGAAAAGTGGCATGGTCTAGACTATAGACAAATATTTAAATATTTAAATGATAAGCTTTTTCATGGATTAATTGCCTGGAGATTCAATTTTTGTCAGAACATATAAGTGTTACATCTTTCCGAAAATAGGAAAAGACAAGGAATCCAATGGCAATGATCATTTTCAGTTTCAGTGAAGTAGGAAAGATCACTTTGGGTTTGAAATCTAAGGATCAGAATCATAATCAGTTTGTTGGAGAAATGATTGCACATAGTGGATTAGTTTTGAGAATCAGTTGCAGAGCAAAGTGTGGAAAAACCTGGAGATATTTTCATGCCAAAGATGGATAGTTGTCAGTTGGCTTTTCAACTAACTCTCATTTTCTATATCTTTGTTTTTCTCTCATTTTGTAAAGGATGTTGAAAATTTATGCTGCTAGGCAGTATTCAGGCCTTTTTCCTCTTTTCTCGACGTTTCTTTGTCTTGTAAATATGTTGAACCAGATGAATTTTTAATACAGAACAATGGAATCCATGTTCACTTCTTGTTGATGTCTTTGTGTATCTGGTCTTAATTCTTGTGTATCAGTTTGTAAGGCATTTTGATGCACTGGCTATAAGGTAGTTGTGATCTTATTTTTAAGTTTTTGTCAAGGAGAGAGTCAATCTTGAATGCAGGTTCTGAGAATTTAAGATTTATACATGAATTTGATGTCTATGAATTGGAATGATAAGAGTGATTTGTAAGGCACTTCACTTGGTTTCTTTGAGTTTGGAGTTAGTTTTTTCTGGGAATGCATGTTTGTTTGACTCTGATGCCCAATAGATAAGGTGCTCATCTCTTTCTTGTCCTATAGTTTTCATCATCAAACCATGAATTCAAATCATTTTACATTTCCTGTTTGAAAGCATGAATGTTTAGAATCTGTATTGAATAGTACAGACATTATTTGTGATTCCTTGTAGAAGTGAAACTTATAGGTTAGCCTACCTGAGCCTCCATGTTTGAAGAGAAGAAGTGTGAATATCCTTGTCATAATCCATTGTTTTTCATGTCTACATAGAGGGTTTAGTGAGAGAGTGTTTGTTTATATAGACTTAGTATTTCTTAGGTACACCCACCTGGGTCTGTGGAGCCCGAGGTGCAAAAGGAGTTTCTCCTTGTCAATTAGTCTTTTCTTTCTTGAGTCATGAGTTTAGGAATCATAGAGTTTAATTTAAGTATTTAAGGCTTGTAATGGGATTCAGCAAGAAAAATCACTAACAGATTAGCGACTCTACTAGGGACTAGATATATTACAACAAGTTTAAGATGCTCAATTCCTTGCTTGGCTGAATCATGCCAGAGTCTGGTTAAGTGATCATAGAGTCAGTTCTTTTCAAAAAATTGTTATATCTTCTCACTGAATGTGAGTGGTGACTCTAAATCTCTATTTGATCAGTGTTTTATAAGATGAAATTGCAATGTATTTTGTGATCCTGACAAATAGTGCATCCTATGAAGTTGTTTTATGTTTGCTGATAAAGAAGGTCCAGGTGTGAGATAAAGGTTCTTAGCTAGTTCAAGATTGGTCCTCTCCAAAGAGGTGGCAGCTCTATAAAGATTTGAAAGGTGATTTGAGGAAGGCTTCAGATCAGTATTTTACACCAGCAATAGCACTTCCAGGTAATCTTTTATCAAAGTAAAAACAACCCCTAAATAGGTGAATCAGTCACTAAAGAAAAGGGAAATTAGTTTGAAAGTTCATGCCATATTTCTGGATAGAAGATTCAGTTCGTAAAGAGTATCATAAATATGAACTGATGTTTAGTGAGGTCAGTGATTGCATGAAATTGGATAGAAATACTATCATGAGAATAAGCTTTATTGTTTTTCCAGTTTGTTAGAATGGAGTTCCCAGCTGTGAGAAGTCAGGATGCTTCTAGATCTGAAAGTTTTTAGTCAGATCTAGAAAGTTATAATGATGAACTTCATTTGATAAATAAAAGAATTCAACATAATTCCATACAGATGTTAAGATGTGCAATAGGAGAAACAAATGAAGAGTCTACATTGTCTTATTACAAGAAGTTTCTTATTGCATGTAGTGAGCTTCCTGTGGGTTTAGATTTTCTTGAATCCCAGTATGCTGAGATGTTCCTAGAACTTTCAATGCCTAAATCGGTTAGTTGGACTACATCCTTAAAATATGAGGCACTAGAAAATATTAAGGAATGGATAGACTCTTTTATAAATGCTGAATTCAATCATGCTAAGTCTAGTTCATTTGAGGATGATGAGTCCTATGATGGTTTTAGTGTTGGTTATTGTGCTAATGATGAAACTTGTGAGTGTCAAGGAGTGGAAGAGGAATCTTCAACTAATAATGATATCCCTGAGCTTGTAGATTTCTCTTTCTCTCAGAATGATAATAATGGTTATTTGTTTTAGTTTAGTGATGTTTTGTGTGAACATGAAGAACATGGATATAATGCAGATGATAGTTCCTATAGTAGTCACTTCACACAAGGTAATGTGAGATGAATAAAGTCAGTCCTGATTTCATATGGAGAAGAGATTTGCAACATTAGCAATGAGACTGAAGAGATGAAATGTGATGTTCAGTGCTTGCTAAGTTGTGAGCAGATATCAGATCTCTTGGATGCTGATTTTTAGAGGTATGGTACTAAGTTTGTTTCCAGAATTCCATGCCCAATAAAATAAGTTTTAATGAAAGTGATTTGGATGATGGCATGATGAGTGAAACACATCTTGATGTCTCTTCTCCTATTTTAAATCAACAAGAGTCAAGTGTAGTTCACTATGATGATTTTGATAGTGTGATTTTTTATGAGTACAATGATGAATGTGCTAGTGAGTGTTCAGATTTGCAAGAGCTTGCTGACTGTGGTTCTGGTTTACATTTTGATGCTGAAGAATATGGTAAATCTGAAGGTGTATTCTTAGATTTGCAAGTAACTAATGAGTCACTCACTAATGGAGCTTGTTCCTTCCTAAATGTTGTTGATATGGTTTGTGATCAACAAGATGTTTCCAATTTTATGCAATTAGAGATTTGTTTTGAGAGGTTCTACCTCAGTTTGCAAAGTGAAGAGATAGAATTGTTTTATTCTTTTTTGAAAGCTGATGATCGGAATGCTAGTGTTTCCAGCCATGAAGTCAAGTTGGAATGCTTCACTTTTCAGCATGACAGTGACAATGAAGAGTGTGATGTTTTTAAATCTCAAAATTATTAGTACCCAAGGCATCTTGATGGTTCTCCTTTACCAAATAATGGTGATTTTAGTGATCAAGTTTTCTATGGCATGCTGAAGATAAATCATAATGTTTTTGATTGGCTAGATGAAACATATAGTCTCAGTTTGCCTTCGTTGTATGGAGATGAGAATCATTTATTTGATAGAGGTAAAGACTAACTAAAATTTTGGGGCTTTGAGCCTTTTTTGTAAATATTGTAAATTCATGTACAGTCACTTTCCCTTTAGTTGTGTGTTGTCCCTACTTTCAATAAAGGGTTTCCAGATTTTGAAGTAAGAGAGAGGTTCCCGGTTCACAGTTTTGAGATGTGACTGAAACTGAAAGTCTGATTCCTATTTTCAGGGTGGTCTACTTCTACCATGAGATTTTGAGGTTCTCTACATGCCCACATGGGGCATGCATCCATATTCAAATCCACTATTGGGACTCAAAATTGCATGCTCATTTTGAGTCACAAGTTGAGGAAATTGTAAAAGTTTGAAGCCCTTTAAGTGGTTTTCATGCATATGTACTCGATTGTCATTTTGAGGCCTATGAGGTGTTCCAGGTGTTTAACACACTCCATTCCATATATGAATGCATTATATGATGTTATTTTGTCATCTTGAATCATTCAGTGAAGTCCCATTTTGAGCAGGTGTCAAAATGCACAATTCTACCCAAGTATCAAACAGAGTATAGTAGCCTAGTTTGCCTTTGAATATCTTGCATCCAAAAATGTTTCATGACCCACCAATTTGAGGATGTTTAGTATGCATATCAAAGAACCTATGTTCCAATTTTCAAGTCATTTTGAATCTGTTTGATTAGGTTTCGAACCCCTCAAAGTTGGTAGTTTGTTGTTGTCATGCATTTGTGTAATTGTTCAGGATTTTGGAAGGGCCTGTTTGACCAGTTATATCTTTCACCTAGTTGACCCTATTGAGAAAATTCCTTTTGCATCTTTTCCCAGGGGTCAAATACTTCCTATGTTTCAAATTTGAGGTCATGAAGAACCCATTTGCTTAGTTTGCAAATGGAATTCCAAATACAACTTATGTTGTTTTACAAGTGAAATGTGCAGATTGATCTATACCCCTATTCATGATGTTATAAATTTTGATCCATGATTGATGAGCCTAAATGGATTGCACCACTATGTTTTACTCTAAAAATACTACAAGTATGCCAAGTCAGAAGTCTTGACAAATCTTTTAGCATACTTTCCCAGTGTCTTTCCGTTTGCAATTTGTTAAAACTCTTTGAGCATGCCTTGTGTAGATTTCTGAATGACCTACTTTGAGGTCTTGTATTTTGTACCTCATTGAGTTTTGTGGATAATTGAGTGTTCCCCTATATTGTAATCATGAACAAGTTGTCCCATGAAGATTTTTAGGCTTGTGCCAATTCGCCTTCTTAGTTTGTTTAACCAATTCCAAAGTTAATTTCTGCGTGTTTGTTATTTTATTTTCAAGAAGTTAGTAAGGAAATAACTTTGGAGATTAATATTGGTTGACCTCTTGACTATCAGAGAAAAATAGTTGGTGATTTATGATCCCTGTGTGTAAGTGATTCTATGTTCAAAGGACTAGACTCTGGAAGTCTCTTTTGATTGGTTTTCAAAGCCATGATCAAGAGCAGTTTATGCAGATTGATAGTGATTGACAGAGTTAAATTGATAAGTCATCATTTTCAAAGGATTAAAGTTTTGTATCAAACAATTGTTTGCAGAGGTCAGTTATGGATCTATATTTTCCTTATGTGAATGGTTCCCTGCATGCAGTGGCAAAGCCTTAAGATGTGATTTCCTATTTCTAGAAGGCCTAATCCAAATGCATATGTATGTGTTTTTACATCTGGAAATGCCCAAATGTTCCAAAGTGATGAAAACCAGTCAGTGAGAACTTGCATCAAATCTCAAAAGGGGGTTGGACCTTTCTAAGCATTGGCTCTTTGCACCAAATGGAGTACATATCCTTTGTTGAAATCTCTTAAATGCAGGGTTTGATATTTCATAAGGTGGTTTCAAAGTGGTTCTCCAAAAGAGTGTAAGGGCATTCTTTTTATGTGAAAGAGATCTTATTATAAGGAACTTCTAAAAGATTATGGTGCAAAGAAGGATATTTTGGTTAAGGGTTTGAAAGATGTGGGCTTCAAAGTCTGCAATTCACCAGGCACTTACTTTACAATGGTTGACTATACTCCATTTCACTTTGACGATGACATCATTTTGTGAGCATCTAATTGAAAATGGGGGGCTTGCTAACTTTACACATGGATTAAGTGCTGAGCAATGCCTAAGCCATATTATTAAATCATGGAGCTGCGTCATGAATGAGCATTTAGGGGCATTACATGAGCAATAAAGAGGTCGCCAATTTCTTAAGGAGATTTGCATAAGTATGGGAAGCCGCTCTTCATCGCCCACCTTGTGGCCATGACCTTTGTCACAATGAGCTCCTAGTTATATGAAGGGCAAGATGCATAGGCTCTCATCACCTTTCTCTATGTGGAGAAGATCATGAGTGCTTAACAGTGCACTTGGTCATAATAAATGTTTGCTATGCATGTTGTGTGTGTGGGGCTTGGGTGTGTAGGTTCTGCAATAAACTAGCATGTGATGTGTTGATTGCCCTATGCATGAGTTATGTGGAATGCCTAGCCTTTGAAGTGGTTTCCTTGTGGTGTTAAATGGGAGCTTCCAGTTTGCGTGGAGGATGAAGCAAGAGGACATGTTAAACCAGTGCATATGGGTGCGTGATGGGCATGGCATGCAAACTTTAGAAAAGGAAGGGTGCGTGAAGTTTGAATACTCCAAAGGTTGTGCTTTGTCATTGTGTAAATGGAAAAAGGGACAAATACAGACAGGTGCCAGTGTGAATAATAAATAGGGGCTGCTTGTGTGACTATGCCTTGCGTAAGGCAAGAGGAGGCTATGCATTTATTAATCAAGCATACATAGAGAAGGTTACGCTAAGGAAAGAGGCCGCCTTGCATGATATAATGCAGGTGCCAGTCCATGAAAATGGAGGGAAAAATCAAGCAATTTATAGAGGGGTCACGAAAATGCAAAGGGGGATTTCGATGGCTTTTATTCCATAATGAGTTATCCCACATTTACCCTGGGACTTAAATATTAGCTATTTATATATGCCAGCACTAATATTGTTTGGTAAATAGGAAGCCAAAAGCTACTTGGTGGGCCACTTGGCTTGAGGGCTTAGTGCATGGTGGGCCCCAATATTTTGAAAAGAGATGCAGTGAAGGATTTAAAACTATGAAATCCATTGTCCCACATGCATGCTAAAATAGGTCTTTGAGGTGAATAAATACAATAGCCCGCACATAGTGAAATAAGATGAAGTGCCAGAGGCTCTGCCCACATGACCACGTGAGGGTGCCTCGATTTCCATGCTAGTGGTCCTAGAGGTATTTTTGTAGATGTGTGACAATAATAAGGTGGACGGGTGGACACGTGTCATGCAACCGCACAATCGTGCAACAAAATAAATAGTTAGTGAATCATTCAGAGAATTGGAGGTAGCGGTCAACTAACCATGTTCACGCAATCACCAGATGGCTGGCAGTTAGGACATAGCATTCTGAGATCAGGAGATACACCATTTTCTAGTTCTCCAAGTCCCTTCAGTGAAGGTAGATTCATTCTGAGATTTGGAGATAGGCTTGGTTGCCAGATCTCCAAATGTAACCCGTGGTCAAGAAATGATTTGGAGATTTCGAGAATAGTTATTTCACCAGATCTCAAAGCTTAACCGTAGTTAGTCAAGTGATTTGGAGATTCAAAGATTGTATGCATTTTCCAGTTCTCCAAATGAGGTGGTTAACCTTGAGTTTGTCCGTACACCCAATCAGATGATGACACTTGGCACTTTTTGGTGGCTTCTGTGGCTAGAATTGTAGAATAATATAAAATGATAAATTTAAATTTTAGAAAAGATTTAGAAAAGTGGCATAGTTTGGACTATATAAAAATATTCAAAAATTTAAATGATAAGCATGTTCATAGATTAATTTCTTGGAGATTCAATTTTTGTCAGAACATATAAGTGTTATATGTTTCTGAAAACAAGAAAAGACAAGGTATCCAATGGAAATGATCATTTTTAGTTTCAGTGAAGTAGGAAAGAGTAGTCTGCATTTGAAAACCAAGGATCAGAATTAGAATCAGTCTGTTGAAGAAATGATTGCACATAGTGGATTAGTTTTGAGAATTAGTTGCAGAGAAAAGTGTGGGAAAACCTGGATATATTTTCATGCCAAAGATGGACAGCTTTCAGTTGGCTTTTCAACTAACTCTCATTCGCTATATCTTTTTTTTTCTCTCATTTTGTAGAGGATGTTGAAAATTTATGCTGCTAGGCAGTATTCAAACATTTTTCTTATTTTCTGTATGTTTCTTTGTCTTGTAAATATGTTGAACCAGATGAATTTTTAATAAAGAACAATGGAATCCATGTTCACTTCTTGTTGATGTCTTTGCGTATCTGGTCTTAATTCTTGTGTATCAGTTTGTAAGGCATTTTGATGCATTGGCTATAAGGTAGTTGTGATCTTGTTTTTAAGTTTCTTTCAAGGAGAGAGTCAATATTGAATGCTGGTTTTGAGAATTTAAGATTTATACATGAATTTGATGTCTAAGAATTGGAATGAGAAGAGTGATTCATAAGGCACTTCACTTAGTTTCTTTGAGTTTGGAGTTAGGTTTTTCTAGGAATACATGTTTGTTTGACTCTGATGCCCAATAGATAAGGCACTAGTATCTTGCTTGTCCTACAATTTTCATCATCAAACCATGAATTCAAATCATTTTACATTTCCTGTTTGAAAGCATGAATGTTTAGAATCTATATTGAATACTACAGACATTGTTGGTGATTCCTTATAGAAGTGAATCTTATAGGTTAGCCTGCCTAAGCCTCCGGGTTTGAAGAGAAGAAGGGTGAATATCCTTGTCATAATCCACTATTTTTCATGTCTGCATAAAGGGTTTAGTGAGAGAGTGTTTTTGTATGCAGACTCAGTATGTCTTAGGTACACCCACCTAAGTCTGTGGAGCTCAAAGTGCAAAAGGAGTTTCTCCTTATCAATTAGTATTTTCTTGCTTGAGTCATGAGTTTAGGAATCACAAAGTTCAATTTAAGCATTTAAGGCTTCTAATGGGATGCATCAAGAAAAATCACTAACAAGTTGAACTCAGAAAAAGAAGGATGAATGTCCTCATACCACTATTCTATGCTACTACATTTGTAGTTTCTATTGTAATACTATGTATCAGGATGTTCTGGGCTATTTGCAGAGTAGTAATGTTTTATTAAAAATATTTTGAAGAATTGGTAGGATAAAAGTGAAGAATACAATCCACCATTGAGTTTTACTTGAAATATAGTAAACTATCCAAGGCAATACCCACCTTAGTCCTGTGGAGCTCGAAGCAGAAGGAGGATCTTATCCAATCCTAATCAATTAGACTCTTTAATGTCAAAATTGAGAGTTCACAAATATGAGAATCAAGCATATCTATTCACCAAGTTTGATCCTTCAAGAAAAAGCTCTAACAAACTGGTGACTCTACTCAGGATCATTTTTTGCAATCAAATAAGTAACAAAGGTTTTAAGTTTGAGTTTGACTCTTGGCCTGCTTATTTCATACCAGTCAGTCACCATTAAAGAACATAGTTATCCCTTTATCTCTCTATATCTCCTTTCCTTGTAAAATTTTCTTATTTACTCTCCTAAGGATAATATCTCCAAATTCCCAACCTAATTGGGTGGTGACTATCTACAAAATCTCTGTACCTGTGCTCTATAAGAAGCTCATTGTTTTATAATGAGTCATAGAAATACAAGGTCCTGGAGAAAAGAACATCCAGAATAAAATTTAGAAGGATAATTTCCAACCACCTCAAGGCTTAATCAAATGAGGACGGAGAGAAATAATAATGATATGTCTTTCACATGAAAATAGAAAGGAAATGTGAGGATAGAGTATCCAATTCAAGTGAATCAAGAGGGAAATACATCAGAATATGAGGAAGTCATTGATTTGAGTTTAAATCAGTATGCTAATTATTATTCACCCTCTGAAAAGGATGGAGGGAAAGCACAACCTCATAGAAGAGGAATCCCTAGAAACACTAGAAGGTCTAGAAGCCAAAGTAGGAATAGACAAGACTTTTTCCCTCCTTTCCCCCTTGGTTCCTTGTTGCCTCAGGGCCACCAAGTGTCTGATGACCAGTAGAAGGAAGTCCTTGCCCAAAAAAAATCATTAGAAACAACTCTCCTAGACTCCAAAGAAATTTTTGAAGAAGTGTTTGAACTAGAAAGGAAGATCCGAGAATAAGATGCAATAAGGTAGAATAGAGAGAAAGAGAAAGAAGAAAAAATTAGACATGCTATGATAAGAGCTTAACAATTAAAGAAACAATTATTGGATTGGCAAGCTATAAATTATGTTCCCATATCAAAACAAACAATGGAACAACCCATTATCCAAGAAATACATGAAATAAGAAACCCTAGGGATAAGGGTAAACAAAATGATGTAGGAGTTTCAATTAATGAACTAAATCCTGCCAAAAACTCTTTAGATCAAGCAGTAAGATTAGATGTTGATCTTGAAAAGGATAAAAGAGAACATGAACTATTAGCTAAAGAATTAGAAAAGGTAGAGCTAGAGGCTACTGCATTAGAGATGAAAGGAAAGATAGAGCTTCTTAGACAATCTTTAGGACCTACCAATATAGTTTCCACTTCCTTAGTACAAGGTGCAAATGTTTTAAATACTGCCAAAACTATCCCTTCTTTGGTTATCCCTAAAGCTTCCACTATCTCAAATATTCAAACATCTACATCTTTAGGTGTTGGCCCATCTCAAATAGGATCTATTCATGAGAGACACAAGCAGTTGGTTTTTCATGGAATCCTTGGATACCCTAATCCTATCCCTGATGAAATTAGGAAAAAACTCCCAAAGTTTATTGGAAGTAATGCGGTCACTTGTGAGGAACACTTGAAGAGTTTCATTGATGTAATAGATGACTATAACATAGAACCTGATGATGTAATCATGAAACTTTTTGTTCAATCTCTGACAGAAGATTCTAGAGATTGGTTTAGAAATCTACCTCATGCCAGCATAAGTTCATTGGATGAGTTCAAGCATTGTTTTAAAGAATAGTATGGTGCGAGACTAATGCAGGCTTCATGTTGAATGAGTTCAATAACATCAAGAAAAACCAAAATGAAGGTGTTGTCGAGTTTAATGTCAGATTTCAGAAAGCTATGCATAAATTAATACAAATTATTAGGTTGGATGACAAAATATGTTTGGTCACCTATTTGAATGCTTTTTATTCAAAGATGGGGTATCTTTTGAGAGATAAAAATCCTAGAAACCTTGTAGAGGCTTACAAACTAGCCATTAACATAGAAAGTAATAGGATATCAGGAAAATTGGGGAGAACAGATGATTATAAACCTCAAGTTCCAAATAAAAAGGAGCCAGGAAGATCTGATGCAAAACCAAAAGAAGAAGATAGCTTGAAACAAATTCTGAAAGCTATAAAAGATTTGAAGCCTAGTGATAATAGAAATAATAAAGTGGCAGTAAACAACAGACCATCTTTTAACAACTTTAACAAGCTACTAAGGATGCAGAATTATCCTTACAACACTCAATGGAAGGATAAAAATAGATATTTCCTGAAAGAAGGGATAAACTAAGTGATAAAACTCCTGACCCATTACACAAGAACTTAGTGAACATGATTGATGATGTTCCATGGTGTATTGTTTGTCAGTCACCACATGACCCTTATTACTATACAGTTGCTCAAAGTGTCTCTATAGATGGGGAACAAGAAAATAATGATGAGGATTCTTATGATGATCAAGGATGTGCCATGACTTCTTCATATATTTATGATGAAATAGACTCCACTAAAGAGGATGAGGGTCAAGATATTTCAAGTTCCCAAGTAAGAAATGATTTCTACTATCAGCAAGTCTTTTCTGATGACGAAGATGATCTATTAGATAGGGTCCAGTGTAAGACTTTGAAAGATGATGGATCAGTTGTGTTAAGAAGGCCTTCTTATGAGGACATTGCATAGATTACAGCAGATATGGTCACCCAAGCCAAGAGTAACTATAATTTAAGAAATTGAGTGGTGGGTGATCCAAGTCATAAGCCAACTGGTATATTCATCAAAAGGTCAGAAAAGGATGTGAAATAGCCTCAAGATAAATAGAAAGCTACTGAGATTGTCAACAAAACTAGGGTCAAGAAGAATGTCACATTTTCTACCCCTAATATGACTTATAGAGTGAAGGCTAAAACCCTTGAGGAAACTATTATTTCTTAACAAAGGGAGATTAAAACCCAAAACAAAGATCATCCTAGCCTCACTAAACATGAAGAAAACAAGGAGGTCATTATTATTAAACAAGATATAGTTGACCCAAAGTATATCCTGGTTGACATGAGTAAGTTGTTATCACAAATTACTATCAAGGTTCCTTTGTTGGAGATGATAAGAATAGAAGAACACAAAGAGAAATCTGTAAGTTGAGTAAATGGAGTTAATCCGACTGATACCCAAAGTGTCACTAAGGCTAATAAATTGATTGCTTCTGTAAATGACTCGAGTGACAATCAGTATGGGGAAATTATCTTTGAGATTCCTCAAATTTATTTGGATACAAATATTGTTAGTACTATGTCAGGAATAGTTGATCCTTTCTTTATGTCTTTAGTAGTAAATGGGAAGCTTTTAAAAAACTACATGATTGATTCAGGAGCTTCTAATACTATTAAAAGTTGATACACCTTAGGGAAGATGTCAGGCCATGGATTCAAGAGAAGTCCCAGTTGTTGGTACTATCAAAGAATTGCCTTTTTGGTTGGAAGCTTACCCAAACAAGCTGTTAACTATGAGTTTCTTAGTGGTTGACATCCCACCTAAGTATGGAATGATACTATCTAGAAAGTGGAGTGCTTCAATGGGAGGTAGTATCTAGTGTGATTTGTCTTTTTCAACTTACAATATTGATGGAAACCTTATTAAAGTGTCTAGAGAAATTAGCACCCCACACATGATTGAATTAACTGATGCTGATGATTTGAACTATTGTGTGGATATTGATATGGAGAATTTTAGAGTGGAAAAGATTGTTCCAAAAGAAGAAGATGCAGATCCCCTAATTGAAGAATTGAAAAAACAACAAAATGGATTATGGAAGATGTATTTTGATGGAGCTTGTTCAAAAGAAGGTTCAGGAGCTAGAGTCTTATTCATATCACCATCAAGCACCACATTCAAGTACTCTCTCCTATTGACTTTTCAATGTAAAAACAACATTGCTGAATATGAAGCACTCTCTTTAGGATTGAATATTGCGATAAAAAATGGAATAAAGTGTTTAAAATTTTATGGTGACTCTGAGCTTGTGGAAGCACAAGCTAGATCCAAGTATGTTGTCAAAAATGATAGATTGAAATTGTACAAACATGCTATTTGGGATCAGATTGAACTATTTGATGCTTTCAATATTTGTTGGATGGAAAGATCTAAGAACATTATGGCAGATTTCTTAGCTAACATTTCTCTAAAGAGAGATGATGTGACTTTAACTGGGGTATCAATAGTAGAAATAAAAAGTAGGCCAGTTATTCTAGATAACATTTACAATTGGCAGGTTTTTGAAGATGACCATGACATTTTAAAATTTATCCAATGCCTTGACACTTATGAAGACCAACTCATAGATTGTAATAATTTGGTTGAAAAATTTGATGGTAAAGATATGGTCTTGGGAAATGAGATAATCCAATTAAATACAAATCATATTCCCAAAGGCTTAACTAAACTAAAAGCATTATCTAGTAGTCAAAATGATCACATGTTACAAACTAGCAATGCTAAGATTGAAAATTTAGAAGTAAACTTGGGATCACATAACACGCCTCAAATGATTTATATTGGAAAAGGGTTAGATCCTCAAATAAGATATAATTTGATAAAACTATTAAGAAAACACAAGCATGTGTGTGCATGGTCTTATGATGACCTAAAATCCTATAGAGAGGACCTTTTTCAACATGAGATCCCATTGAAGAAGGATGTTAATCCATTCAGACAAAAATAGAGACCTATTAATCCATTATTGGCTCCCAAAATGTAGCAAGAACTGATCAAGTTGAGTGATGCAGAGATAATTTAGCCTATAAGGAACTCAACTTGGGTGTCTAGTCTAGTTCCAGTTAGAAAGAAAAATGGTGATATTAGGCTATGTGTGGATTTTAGAAATCTGGATGTTGCATCTCTTAAAGACAACTATTATTTTCCCAACATGGAAGAAATGTTACATAAAGTTACTGGATTTGAATTAATATCTATGATGGATGGTTTCTTAGGATACAACCAGGTGCTAGTAAAAGAGTCTGACTAATTCAATAATACATTCACTACCCCTTGGGGAACTTATGTGTATGTCAGAATGCCTTTCATTCTTAGAAATGCTAGAGCAACATTCCAAAGAGCCATGGATGTTGCATTTAAGGAATATATAGATTTGTTTATGGTTTTTTACCAAGATGACATGACTGCCTATTCAAAGAAAGCTTAGGATCATTGTTCTCATCTTGAATAAAATTTCAACAAGGCTTTAGAGTATGGTGTGTCCTTAAACCCAAAGAAATGTAACTTTGCAGTCAAAGAAGGAAAATTGTTAGGGCACATTATATCAAAGGAAGGAATAAGAATTGATCTAGAAAGGATAGAATCCATCCAGAAGGTTACTGCTCCAAAAAATGTCAAGGGTGTACAATCCTTTTTGGGGAAAATTAATTTTGTTAGAAGATTTATTGCCAACTTTGCATAAATTGTCAAACCAATAGTCAAGTTTCTCAAAAAGGATGTGATGTTCCAATGGACTACTGAAGCACATCATTCTTTTGACAAAATTAAAGGGGTAGTTCAAGTGGCATGAATGTTGAAATCTCTTGACTACAGCAAGCTTGTCTCATTATTCTCTTTTGCATCATTTCATACTATTGCTATTGTATTATTACAAAAGGATGAAGAAAATTTTGAACATCCAATTGCATTCTTTAGTAAGTCTTTGCAGGCTACTGAACAAAATTATTAAATGATGGAGAAACAAGCATATGCGTTAGTAAAAGCTATAAAAATTTTGAGGCCTTAGTGTGTGCTAAGGTTATTGTATATGTTCCACATGCAATAGTAAAAGATGTTCTCACACAGTCAGAGGTTACTGGTAAAAGATGTAAATGGATCACTAGAATCCAAGAATTCAATTTGGAAATCCATATTACCAAGCTAGTTAGAGGACAAGGTTTGGCTAAGTTAATGACTGAGGAAAACATGGACTTAGTCCAAGTTAATAATGAAAGGATATCAGATTTGACAATAAAAAGTATTGAGATGCAACCATATTATGCTAATATTGTCTACTATATCAGGAATGCTAGATGTCCAAAGCATATGACTGATAATAAAAAAAGAGCCTTAAGATTACAAGGTCAGAAGTACACATTAATACAAGGGGATTTGTACTGGAAAAATAGAGATGGAATTTTGCTATTTTTTCTTGACAAATATCAAGTAGAGAAAGTTTTGAATGAAATGCATGCTGGTGTTTGTGGGGGGCATTATTCTACAAAAACCACTATCCATAAGATTTTAAGAGCTGGCTATTTTTGGCCCACACTATTCAAGGATTCTTTCCAATTTGTTAAAAGTTGTGAGGCCTGTCAAAAGTTTTCTTCAAAGTTAAAATATTCAGGAGCATTGTTGTTGAATCCAGTAGTTGCAAAAGCACCATTTTCCATGTGCGGCATGGAATTCATAGGAGAGTTTGCTAAGAAATCTAGTGGTGGACATAGTTGGATACCTGTTGCAACTGATTATTTGACAAAATGGATAGAAGCTATCTCTACAAAAAAGGAAACAATTGGAATAGTGATTGATTTTCTATTAGACAATATTTTGACTAGGTTTGGTGTCCCCATTAAGTTGATCATTGATAATGCAATGTGCTTTAGATCAGATGAGTTCAAAGATTTCTGCAAGGAAAATGGAATTATAAAATCTTATTCATCTCACTATCACCCTCAAGAAAATGGACAAGCAAAATCTAGTAATAAAAGTATCTTGAAAATTCTAAAGAAAACATTGGAAAAAAATAAAAGACCTTGGCAAGCAAAGTTGAAACTTGTTCTGTGGGCAGATAGAATTATAGTAAAAAAAGGCTACATGAAAGTCTCCATTTGAGCTTGTGTATGGATTACAGTCAAGGTTGCCAATTAATAACTTACTTCCTCTATATAAGTTTATCTAGGATGAAGAGTTGGATATTTCAGAGCCAATACAGGACATAATTATGCAATTGGCTGAATTGGATGAAATTAGAAGAGATAGTCAAAAGGACAATATTAAGTTACAACAAAAATGAAATACCTATTTGATAAGAGAGCTACTATCAAGATATTCCAACCAGATGATCTAGTGCTCCAGTGGAATGTCAGAGAAAAGGATAAAGGAAAGCATAAAAAATTTGAATCACTGTGGCTTAGTCCCTACATAATCCATGAAAGTTTTGGAAAGGATTCCTATCTGTTGAAGAATATGGATGGAGAAAGTTTTGAGTTTTCAGTGCATTGGAAATTCTTGAAACCTTTTCTCAGTTAAAAGTTCTAGTTCTTATGCACATGTTAATTCATGTAAATTTTTGTATAGGTTTGTTTCCTTTAGGTTGTGTGTTCCTTTCTTTCTTTAGGTTTGTCAATTTTAGTCTATCATCCCAGAAAACTGTGGTTCTTGCTTAATTTTGTATTTAAACATCCTCAAATAGAGCTACTGTTGGTTGGTTTCTCTATTTTTGAAATTTTTCCTTTCAAAATTTTGTTTTTTGAAGTTTTCTCTATGTTTCATCATTTGGTCTCCAACTTTTTTTTCAATCCCAAAGCTCAAAATTTGTTAAAATCTAAAAAACCCTAAGTGCTAGGTCAAATTACCTTTGAAAATCCAAAAAAGCCCTAAATTCCTTGTCCAAAATCTATTCGCCTGTTACTTTTTTAAATCACTTAACAAGCCTTTTAAAGCATGTGCACTTTTTATTTCTGGTTAGTCACTTAGTCTTGCAGTGATTTTGCCATATTCCCTTTAGTCTAGTGATTACCTAAAACCCCTTGTCACGTAATCTCCTTAAGATGAAAGAATATTCCTTATCTTCTAATGACTCAGTGATTGCCTTCAGTCGCCAAGTCTCTGAATGTTTATTGCGAGATCTAGCAACTACTCTTATAAATATTTGCAAAACAACTATAGTCGCCCTATCTCCAAATCAAAATACCTTTAGTTGAGTGATCTCTGAATGAAATAATGAGGTAATATAATATTTAGCGATCTAGAGATTCCTCTTTGGTTGCTAGTTCTCTAAATGAAAGGTGTCGGTCTATCTTCTTTGGGTCACTAGATCTCCAAGTTCTCAAACAGTTAGTTCTTTTATTTAGCAACCGAATGATTTCAATGGTCACATAATCTCCTAACTCTGGTGGTTATATTTTAACCTTTCAGTGATTCAGTGACACAGTTATCTCTAAGGCTCACAATGCAATGGTTAAGTCATCAAAGTTATAGCAACTCAGCGGGAACCATAGGATAAAGGATTGATTAATGGTCAGTATTTAATCTCATTACACAAGTAAGGTTAAGAAAATCTTTTGGCAACTTGGAGAATAAAGGTTTTCCCTGATTGGTCGAAAAGGTAAGAAAAGAAATAAGCAATTAAAACACCATACTATAGTCGATGAATCTCCAGAACAAATAAATCAAAGAAGATCTATCTTCATTCGCTAAATCTCCAGATAGGTGAGTCAGGAAGTCTCAAGAAAAGATTTGAAAAGTCAAGAAACTTGAGTGACTAAGAGACTCATTGCAGTCGCTAGATCTCCTGATGAAAAAAGGAAGATAGACTATAGTCGCAAAGTCTCATAATCAAAAAATTAAAATGACATAAGGTCACCCAATCTCTAGATAAATGCAGTAAGGTTCAAATCATTCAGTGACTATGATTTTTAACATTAGTCGCTAGGTCTCGAGATAAAATGAAATTATGTAATGAATATTTAGTTTTTCCTTTAGTCCCCAGATCTTTGAGAAGATTAAGAAAGTGCCAAATCTTTCAACGATTATGAGAAAGTGTTGTACTCGCTAGGTCGCTAGAAAATTAAATCTTGATTACCTATCATTTTCTAAGCTTACGGCTAGTGAATTGAGTTCTAAGCATGCCAAGTAATGGTGAAAGTGACATGATTTCCAGCTTTTCAGTCTTAAACGGGTTGCTGCATTCAATTCTTCAAAATAAATACAACTAGTTATCATTCATTCTGAATTACGAAGCATTCTGAAGAATTGAGGTGATAGAATTATAAGGATTCTTGTGATTTCCAGAGCATTTTCATAGTTTTCAAAAGAATTTGAATTTTTAGAAAAGATGACTCAATCAACAACCAATGAAGCTTCAACCAGCAAGGGTGCTAAAGAGAAAGCCAATGAGAGCTTTTTAGATGAATTCCTTACACTGCTACCCAGACCATCATAGAACAAAAAGGTTAGTGACGAGTGCTTTATTGATGAGCTTGCATACTATAGAGATGCTAAAACTCTCGGTGTCACTAGAATGTGCTTATTCAGCTATTTCTACAAGAATTCTGATAGCTCAGTTTTCATCTCAAACCATTGGACTTCAGGGTTAGCCAAATTAATTATTCTAGATGTTTTCCTAGATGTAGATGTGTTAATTCTGTTATCCCATAGATATGATCCCTTGTCCAAAAAAATTAGGAAGGGAGATGGTTCCCCTCTGGTCACACTTGACCAATTATTTCATGAAGACCTTTGGCATTCAAATTCCTATGGCTACATAGATTAATCTACAATCTCAAGACAACAGATACATTAGAGAGTCTATCGTGGTATCCAAAGAAATTCAAAATCATGTTCCCCGAGAGAATGGGAATTACATTGCAATAGTAGTCGAGTCAACCCAATTTTTCTACAAAGACCTCTATTTCTATGTGAAGTACATTGCATATGGATTCTGTAGAGTTCTAGGAGTTTATGGTGGGGTGGAAAGGATCACTTTTGACATCTAAATGATGGTACTGGGCTCATAGATTCCTCATGTGACTAGAGGGTATGATTACATAGGATATGTTATCAACAAAATGCATGAAAGATTAATAGCATTAAAGAATCATAATCTGGTTCTACACAAAAGGTTTATGCATTATTCCCTATTAATGCATCTTATTTTATTCTTCAATTATGATATGATGAACCTGGAAGGCCTTGAGCCACAAATGATGTGGAAGGGACAACCAAATCTAGTGCAGTTTTGGATAAGGGCTTGGAGTCATTATTCCATAAGGTGTGATTTCTGTGCATTTCAAAATTGGATAGTACAGCCTATTCTCCTCAGTTTAGGGTTGAATCTTTCAAGGTTGTCAACCAAGGCTTTGCAGCTAATAAGGCCTCAAATGTTTGTTGACAAGTGGACCAAGGGTCACAATTGGGGAGATATTTATTATGAGAAGGGCTATACAATGATTAGAGTCTATGGGTTCCCTCAACCACCCCACATTCTTCCATTGTTTGTTCCACCTAGGATTGCATTTTTAGAATTCATTTGGCATCTCATGCTGACTGATAAGGAGCACCTGGCTCCCCATAGGAAAGGAACCTTCACCCCAAGGCACTTCAATGTGCATAATTTTACAATTGGAAAGAATTCCTTTAACCAAGTAAATTATTGGTTGGGGTATTTTAAGACTCATGCTGCTTCATATAGGTATGTTGACATAGAAGGTTTCATGGTTGCTACTAGAAAGTATTATAACCCTAGCATCCCATTCAACATAAGGTGTGAGGAATATCCTGAGGAGGATGTTATAAGAAATATTATAGAGGATGATGAAGTGGAAAGAAGGGTCGATCAAATCAATCAATTGTTTGACATTAAGAGACAATTGAAAAGAAAAGGATTGACATTTGGAGGCTTCTTCCCCACAATGCCTTATCTCCAAAGATTGGAGTAGATGATGGCCCAGTTCAATACATTCATGAAATCCTTGGAGGACTAAGTAGATGAGAAGGAGAGAGGGAAAGAAGTCCACTCTGAATTAGATTGTGATGATGATAGTGATGGTGGCTTCTTAGTACATAGCATCTCTACTCTAGAGCAACTAACAGCTAAAAAACATGAGGCTGGTGAAAATGTAATTGTTGATTTATCTGAGCTGCCTAGCTCTGAAGATACAAATGAGCCTCCTACAAAAAAGAAAAATCTACTAGTTGGAGAATCTTCCCAGCTGAGGACTATTGAGAAGAAAAAGGATAGAGTGGGGGCCCTCTTCACTAGAACAGGTGTCCATGACCACCAATTGAGGAAGAAAATAAGAGAAGAAAAGAAAAAGTAGAAATTGGTGGAAGAAGATGTAGAATTGCCCTTGGCTCTTTTTCAAGATGAAAGGATGTTGGAACAAGATGCATTCTTGAAGGGTGAAAATTTCATCAAGTTGAATGAATTCAAGAAATTTTTGATATGTCATAAGCAACAATAGGTTGCATTAAGTGTCCAAATTATAGAAGAGGGTTAAGTACTTGATGAGGCTATCCAAGCACTGATACAATATGACCCTGAATCTGAGACCATCACCCCAGAGGAAGCTAGACAATTGGTTAAACCTAGCAACATGCTACTAGTACCTGGGTGGAACTTATATTCAGACTTCATCATTGATCAAATAAGGAGGTAGGATGATATAACATTCTATTCAAAAATACAAGTGGGACAAATTATTAAAGGATTTGGGTATAGCCCAAAAAATCAGGTATTGGCTCTATGGAGCCTATATCCCAAAGACAAGAAGCCCTCAATTTTGAATGTTAAAGAACAAATGGATGGTGATACGATTGTGTGGTCAATCCACAATACAAGGGACTTTGAGATATCTCAAGTACTTACTCATTTTGCAAGGCTAAATGAGGATAAAACTAAGTAGTTATCAGAGAGATATGGTACCCTTTTGGATGATTACAGTGCACTTTTAAAGGATAGGGATGTGCGCACAATGAAAGAGAGAGTATTAGAAAAGACTGTAGAAAATCTAACTCAACAAGTCCTAAATACACATGTAGTGACCCCTACACCACCAGAGCAACCTACATTACTAGAGAATAAAAATATAAGTGAAGAATAGGCTGCTACAAATATTGAGAAGATGAAAGTATAGACGAATGAGGCTATCTTACAAGCCTTATTAAATATTCTATAGCACAAGGTTAATTTATTAAAAGATAAGGCAGATATACTATTTGTTGCTTACAATAAATTTCCTAAATTGTAGGTGGAGGTGAATAATTTTGTTTCAGTTTTAAATATTTATTATGCAACTTGGTCAGTAAGGGCACCTCTTTTTGAAAGATTGGCAGTTGTTCTATCTTTGAGAACAAATATTCCAGAGATTGTTTTACAAGTGGGTGAAGATTTGAGTTGAAATAAGGCCATCTTTCCATTGTTTAAAGGGAAGGAAAATCAGATTGAGGCCAATATAGCTATGTTCATCTTAGATTTTAACAGGTTTATCCCCCCAATTAAAGATGGAGATGGTGTAATAAAGAGTTCAGATCAGTGGAGATTAGATTTTGATCCTCTATTTCCTAGGAAGAGGCATTTCTTAATGAGAATAATGAATCAGATATGGAAAGGTTTAATATCACTTTGGATGAAGCCATAAAAGATGAGATGGAATTCACCAAATTCATAATAGATGTCAAGCTAATAATAGATGCAAGGTGGGAAAGACAAAAGGCACAGGTATAGTATTTTTAGAGCTATAAATGGCCAGTAGAGGAGTAAGTGACTACATGGGATGAGCTCACAAGGCCCAAGAAGGGAAAATCTACTGTATCTAACTTCGATATCTTAGATGATGAATGAGGAGAACACCTGACCTCAAAGCACAGGGATGATAAGCTATTAATTAAGAATGGTGTAAGTTATCCGGAATGGTGGTCACCATATCTCACAACATCCCAATGAAGCTATCATGAATACCGATAGACAAATGTTTCAATTGTCAACGAGTGAGGAGTAGAATAGTCCAAAAAGTTGTCTTTTCACCACCTAAGGGATTTTCTTGTATTTTGTCTTTTATACTTTCTAGGTTTAGGGCTCCAACCATTCGAAGCTTTTTGCATTATCATTGATAAGCGATTTCCAAGATGGTTGGGCTATATATGAGTTGTAACCTTATTTTGAGGGGCTGGGTGAAAGATAATAAAAAAAATTGAATACAATTGCTATAGAGCCGACTTGTAAATTTTGTGTCTGACCTTCTAAGCATGAGATTTTGTATGTAATTGATAGGCTTATTTTAATACAAATACACTACAATTTCCACCTTATATTATTTTTGTCCCTTTTCTTTTCATGTTTTACTCGTGTATGTTTTATATGTAAGGCATTTAAAATATACCAGTTGTCAAGCAACTAGTTTAATTGATTTTGAGTTTCTTTCAAGGAGAGAATTAAAATCCCTATTATCAATTTCAGAGACTAAACATGTTTGTAGAGATTTTGATGATAGTAATATCAGGTTGACATAATAGTTTGTAAGGCATTCTATTCAGATTAAAGAATAGTTTGTAAGGCATAATGTTATATTTCTTTTAAGTTAGCCCTATGGATGTACATTTAGACTCTTTTTTCCCATTGGATTAGGCACTGGTTTAGTGTTTGTTTCTTGCAAGTTATCTTTCATGATCTTTAGAAATACTAAAATTCATTTCATTACCTGTATTTTTACTTTTAAGAGTTTTTATGTGTTGAAGGAACAATATCCAGGTGGTATAGTTCATATTGGTGATTCCTTCAAGAGAGAATCAAAAGGTTACCCTTCCTTGAGTTGAACTCAAAAAAAGAAGAAGGATGAATGTCCTTATACCACTGTTCTATGCTATTACTATTATACACTAAGTTTGTGCCTTTGTCTCAAGCTCTCTTGGTCTTGATAACTCAGTATAACATGGGAATCATCTCCAGGTTGTGGGACCTTTGCTAACTGAGATGAAACCTCCAAGTTCTAGGCTAGTTTCTCTTGGATAATCACCCTAATTTTCTTTTAGACATGAAAGTAGAACTTTTGAAGGGAAAGGGATAGAAGGAGTGCTTGTAAGGGAAATGAATTGAAAGAAAACTACCTACTAGGTGATGCACCAAAACTAGGGTTTGGATCTCAGTATGTAGGATGAAATCAAGTGAACAACTCAGGTCTAGGAGATCACAACTCACTAAATAGGCTTGCATAAGTATTTCATAGGACAACCTGTTGTGTGTGTGAAAATTGTACCTGATCTGTAGACACAACACTCAGTAAAACATTAGAGGTTAGTGATAATCAAAATCGTGCAAAATTGAAAGCTATCTAACCAAGTGATTTACTGCCTTCTAATAGGTGCGAGATTAATGTTCTCAGATTGTAATCGAGATCAGTGACCTAGATGACACCTAAATGAAGAATTTGAATGCAAAAGATGGATATGAAATTGAATGCAATTAATCTATTTTTTTGGTATTTTCTATGCAATAAGAATGATAAATTGATATGCTATGGATGCTAAATGATCTAACAATGAAGATTCTAACAATGATATGAAAACTATGAAATTCTATGCTAAGATATAAAAACTATGCAATTGAAATTGATCTCACAAAGCTTTGAATTCGCAAGTTGATTCCTCAGCCTCCAATTCTCCAGTGTGATTGTGCAAAATATGAGATGATTTATGAAGAGCTGAGCCTTGTTTTTATAGAAATCTAGGGCTTTGGAGGTGCATGGGAAAAGCCATTAATCACTCAAATAACTCAGCTTGATTTTTGAGTTATCTGATCATGAAAGATAGTTAATTCTCAAAATCATGCAAAAACATGCAAAAATAGCTTTCTAACTCAAATTAGAGTTTAGATCATCTTTTTGAACTCCAAAAGGATGTTGAGTTTCAAAAAGTCAATAACTTGCATTGATTTTCTGATTTGGAGTTTAACTGTTTCTTTTGAATATGCATAATAATTAAGAATTAAATAAATATGTAAAGTGATTTATCCTCAACTCAACTGATTTTTGAAAATAAAATAATTAATTTATGGGTTAATTAACTATTTTATCAAACTTTTATCAAAAATTATATTATTAAATAATGACAACATGCTTTAATTAATTAAATAAGAATTTAATCAATTAAAGATAGAAATTTTGATTTATTGTCAAAATTAAATAATACAATTAATAATAGATATAATTAAATTTAATTACACAATTAAGTGACAAATATTAAATCTAATTAATTAAATATGAAAATATTCAATTAATCAAACTTTAAGATAAATGTGATTTATCGCCAAATAATCATTAAATTAAAGATAATTATGATGATTAGGAATATTACTAGGAATATTCCCTGATGTAGAATTTAAAATAATCAATTATGATTCGATGATGTTTAGATGTGCCTTAGATTAGGACTTTGATGTTGATTTCATTCGAATTGAAGATGTAGGAGATTAATGAAGTTATAGCCCATTTTTGGGGTATTACATTTTGCCCCTCTTTGAATTACTGTGCGAAGCGCAATGGTTCAAAGATAGGCTGTGTTTGATGGAGATATGAAACTAATTCAAAAGATAAACCGATCTCAAGATAGTAACCGATGGAAAGATATTGAGATAGGAGGTCCTGAATGACTAGAGATAATGTTCACTGTAGTAGCAAATGAACCTATGATTGCGAAAAAGTGTCAAAATGCTTGATTCTGAACCTTAGGATTGATAAGAAGTGAGTGACCCGTTCTAGACTCGATTGTCTTAGCAGAACTAGCAGGTATCACATCCGAACCCTTCAGTTGTCGAAGAACCAAGGAAAGAACACTATGATCTGATGGTTGCAAAAACTGATATGGATTACAAGATTAAGAGAATACCAGATTGATATGTATCGATGAATCTGATATGCCCCAAGTGATGATAGATTTGCCCCAAGCGATGAGGACTATTGATGAATCAATGACTAGACGTGATTGTTGTCTTGATCACTAATGAAAGATATTGTTAGATTTGATCAATAGAATTTGATTTACAGACTTTGAATGATGTGCAATACCATGCCCCCTTCGGGATGAAAATTGAAATCTGACAAGAAAAGTTAGCATTGATAGTTTAGAAGCATGTGAATTGATTCGAGAACTGGTTAAACACATCCGAGAACACATTCTGCATCGTTTGGAGGTCCTGGAGACCAAATTTGATGAGGTTTGACCATGATTTTGACCATGGTTGACCAAGTTGAAATTTTGATAGTTTGATGAAAGATAATCAGTTAAGTTGAATACTGGATTTTTGTGATAATTGAAGGTTGATTATGCAAGCAGTAGACCATCCTGGTTCCAAAAATTTTAAATCGCAATTTTGACATAATAAACGACCTCAGATTTCAATTTTGATCCCGAAAATGGAATCAGAACGTTGAAATTAGCCGGGGGTACAATTTTCATGGAAAACAGAGCACTTTTAAAAATTAGGTCAAAAGCTATATAAAGGCCAGAAGGGTCATTTTCAATTCATTTCAACCCTTTGACTTTAGAGATTCTGTGGAGCCCTCTGAATCAACGACTAGACGTGATTGTTGTCTTGGTCACTGATGAAAGATATTGTTAGATTTGATCGATAGAATTTGATTTACAGACTTTGAATGATGTGCAATACCAAGCCCCCTTCAGGATGAAAATTGAAATCTGACAAGAAAAGTTAGCATTGATAGTTTAGAAGCATGTGAATTGATTTGAGAAGTGGTTAAACACATCCGAGAATGCATTCTGCATTGTTTGGAGGTCCTAGAGACCGAATTTGATGAGGTTTGACCATGGTTGACCAAGTTGAAATTTCGATAGTTTGATGAAAGATAATCAGTTAAGTTGAATACTAGATTTTTGTGATAATTGAAAGTTGATTATGCAAGCAGTAGACCGTCCTGGTTTCAAAAATTTTAAATCACAATTTTGACATAATAAATGACCTCAGATTTCAATTTTGATCCCGAAAATGGAATCAGAACATTGAAATTAGCCAGGGGTGCAATTTTCATGGAAAACGGAGCACTTTTAAAAATTAGGTCAAAAGCTATATAAAGGCTGGAAGGGTCATTTTCAATTCATTTCAACCCTTTGACTTTAGAGATTCTGTGGAGCCCTCTAAACAAGAAAAATGGCAGACCAGCGAAAAATGAAGGTACCTGTGAGTTCGCACCATTTTGAGCACAGTCGGAGACATGATAGACCCCGACAGTATGGACATCCGGTAGGTGGACCTCTGTTCCCCCCTGAAAATGCATGTTTGTGATGATTTATAGTATTTTTAATTTTTTCCATACGCGTTTTTAATTTTTGATTTTTGCATCTGTAAAAACTTGTACGAGTCCCATTCCAGACTCGTATGACATTTCATTTCAGTTTAGAATGTCATTTCGTCCATGCCCAAGTGTCGTATGATAGGGACCCTTGTGTCGTATGACATTTCATCGGGTCCCTTGAAACTCGTATGAATCCTGGTGAAGTGTCGTATGACTATGAATTGTCATTTGGTATGTTGTGGAATGTCGTACGACATTTGATGCCAGTCTAGAATGTCGTTTGAAAAATAGAGTGTTAAAAACACATTTTTAGGTAAAAAATCTAACTTTTCTGATCCTTTTGCTTGATTGCGGATACTTTGCCCCACCTTCTGAAACTTCAAAACTGTGTCATTCTGATACTTTTGGCCTGATTTGGAACTGAATTTCTGACAAAACACCCTATTTCTTTATGATTTAGGTCACATATCCTAATGTACATGTTTTCCATTCATATCCGGCCACCCAGAGATTGTGTGTTGCCTTGCCAGACCCGATGAGGGTTCATCTGGCTGCTTGTGGATTTGAGCACCTGATTCATTTACCCGATATTAGGGTAAATCATGGTTTATTGACTGCACTGATTGAGAGGTTTCATTCTGAGACCCAGACTTTCCACCTTCTGACTGGGGAGATCACTGTGACCCTTGAGGATGTGTATAGGATTCTTCGCATTCCTTTTCATGCTCCGCGGCATCCCGAGTATGTTAGTGGAGGATCAAGTGGACTGCATGCGTTCATACAACTATTCAGTGATGATACCCAGCTGACTGGGTCTATATCCTGGGAGACACTTGTGCAGAGATATGGTCAGACACATCGTCTAGAGTGTATCATTGCGGGGATGATCGGAGAGTTGGTTATGCCTGGTTGTTAGCAGAACAGCTTTTTGATGGGATGGTCACCAATGGTAGCATTATTGATGGCTACGCCTACCGAGCTTGCCTGGAGTCAGTGTCTATTGGCACAGTTGTATTCTGAGATGCACGAGGTCATGTATCAGGACTGCAAGACATTTTCTTCAGGAGCGTTGGTACTACAGATATGGGCTTGGGAGCATATCCCAGTTTTGAGACCAGTGTTTCAGAGTCAGCGACAACCATAGGAGTCAATCATATATACGTATGCTGGTTATGTTACTCAGGTTTGCATGGGTCACACTGAGTATTTCTGTCGATGCTTGGATGACATGACCTTCATGATTTGGAGGCCATATTTATAGATAGAGGCCTGGCCTACTGCGAGAGAGCAGTTTTCATTCTTTTTCCAGAGCAGGATATTGATAGGACAGACCTCCACTGTCTTGGAGAGATTTTTGATTACTAGAGTCTGGCATCAGTATGGATGCATTCAGGATGTCCCTCAGGATTATACTACTTATGCCCGCATTGTGCATGAGATAGGGCTTAGATGGGCACCCCGGCTTAGTTATACTGTATGTGCTAAGGAGTATAGCCGGATTATTGGTAGGGATTGGGACTACCTTCCGCAGGTGGTTGATGCAGGTGTGATAGATGCATATGTGGCATGGCTTGCTGATCACTGGATTCACTGATTTTTTGATCTGACAGAGCTGATACCCTCCATGGAGGAGGCTATGGATGTTACAGGGGCGCCTATGAGAGCAGGACCGAGACCATAGGTGGTACACCCTACTCCTCCGAGACAGAGAGCCATGGCTCCTTTACAGAGAGCACCAGGACGTGCGAGGCCTCCATGTCCTTCTACATCTACAGTAGGCACATCTTCCGGCACACAAAGATGGAGCAGAGGTGAGAGTGGTACACTGGGTGGAGTAGGATCTGCAGATGATGTTCTAGGTGCTGAGCAGTTTCCAGGTGGTACAGGTGTGGATGACACATTTGATTTAGGTGCTGAGGTTAGACGTCGTAAGACACATAGGGTTAGCATTCCTTCACGTATAGATCAGCCAGCATAGGACACAGATATGCTAGTAGCTGATGCAGAGCCTGCAGTTCCTCTTACTTCAGCTGAGATTATCAGACAGCTTAGAGTCCAGGTCCGGGACCTGAAGATAGAGCAGGCCAGATTAGAGGAGAGGCATCGAGAGGCCGATAGGCAGCGTACAGAGCAGCGCGTAGAGATGCAGAGATTACAGGCAGAGTTGATTCATCAGGCTGCGAGGGCCTCATATTATGTATCTGCTTACTATGTAGTAGTCCCTGCTGCATAGAGAGTGCCTACCTATTCTCAGTATATGGCAGCATCAGAGGGAGCTAGGGCACCGAGAGCGGAGCAGATACCTGATGCACCACCTCCTCCTCCACCAGATGTAGAGGAGCATGCTGACAGTTGATTTCTCTTGATCTTCTGTTACTTTCTCATTGATACATTATTGTATCTGATAGCTCTACGGAGCTTATTCATTTGTATCCTGTGCTAGTAGTGCACCCCTGACTATTTGAGTTTTTTGATATATAGATGAGATCGATATTTTTAGTTGTGACATCATGTGTACTTGTCATTTTTGTTATGTATGATGATATCATGTGATGTGAATGCTATGAGTAGTGTAGAATGTATGTATGGATCAATGCAATGCAATGATTTCTTTCATATGTATGAATGTTATGCAGATGTAATGATTATGGAAATATGTATGTTTATGCAATGGATATAACATGTAATGCAATAAATGTTTATGATATGATATGTAAATGCAACGATACACATGATATGTTTTGCAGGTTGATGAAGACAAGTACTCAAGCTTATGTCAAAAGGATGGTTAACCCAGGAGGATCATTGCTTGTGATTCCGTGAAGAGATCTTCGAGTTAGGTTCAGCTCTTGTTAGATTTGAAGATGTGATTGAAGAATCATTGAAGCGTTGAAGTTCGTTTAGTCATTGTGAGATCATGCAACATGCAAAATGCAAAGAGACATGCAACATGAAATGCAACCTAAGACCTAGGACCTAGTCACTGATCATATGTCGATTTGTTATCATAATTGAACTTTTTGGTAACCAGATAAATCAATACAATGCCCACTAGCTATGAAATCATAGACATATGAATATCAATTTTTATGCACAAGAATCAATACAACACCCAATGGTCAACAACCATGGATATAAGAATATTGATTTTTCTTTTGGAATGTCGGATTAGATATAAGCACCAAGGCATAAACGCCAGGATGACTTGAATATCATGTCCATTTTGATATAGCAATTTGTACAAGCATCAAAACATAAATGTCATGATGACCTGAGTATGCCTTGCATTGCAAACACATCAAACAGTCGAGAGATCATTCTAAATCCAATGTGAATTACCCGTGGTGACCCTTTATCGTTCACCTCCTTAGAAAAGATCGCGTTTCACAGTAGGAGAAAAAAATTACTTCAAAAAGATAATAGTTAGATCAAACGTCCTTGAATTTTTTGAGTATCAATGGTCGAGGTACGCATGGCCATCCAATTCAAGATAGAGGCTCTTACAGTCAGACACAATTTCAATCCAAAATTTCCAAAGTTATTAGATTTTCACATACAAGTAGAAGACAAAGAAAAGATTATGCCCCCAGTCATCACTCTCTAAATCCTATAAAGGACATCATCGAAGAGCGCAAAGGGAAACAATATACAAAAATCTCAATACGAATCAGTAAGCATACAAGGAGATAAAAGCATTAAGCACAAATTGTTTTTAGTTTGAGTTTTGATGTTTGATTGCGTTGTTGTAGATGCAAAATCCTTTCTGGAGACAAGACTGACTGACTGACTCACATGAAGCTTCAAAGGACTCTGGCTAGATATAACACGTCTAAGATACATGGGAGACCATAGGATATGACATTGATTGCCCCCAAGTGTTAAACATTGATAGGATACAGACGCTCAAGCTGATTGGTGTACAGACTGACTTATTGAAAATTGGAAATGTAGAAACAAACTGGGAGATATGTACAAACTAAAGCAAGACTAAAAGCTGGGAAAGACCAACATTGCGCTGATAGATGGAGCATTCGGAACAAGTGGCATCCGTTTGCCAGGTTTTCACCATCTTGGTAGAGATTCTATTTTTGCTACCGAGGTGCCTGTTTCCAGGTTTTCACCAAGGCACTTTTTTTTTCTTTTTTCTTTTTTCTTTTTTTTTTTTTTTCAATTTTTTTTGTACTTTTGATATTTTTTTTTTATTTTTTTGTGAATCATCAAGGTGCCTATTGCTAGGTTTTCACCAAGATGTTTATTTTTTCAGGACTTTTTCTGATTTTTAGGATTTTTTTAGGATATTTACCAAGCAATGAATGCCTTAGGCGTAGAATTTCTTCAGATGGAGAACGTTGATTGGTTCTCGGAGCTGTTCTCCTTTAGTCGTTGAGAGTTGATAAGCACCAGAGCCAAAAGCAGCAGTGATTACAAAGGGACCCATCCAATTGGGTTCGAACTTCCCCTTGTGTTCTCGATGTGATTGATTTTTAGGATTTTCTCTCAACACTAGATCACCAACCTGAAATTCTCTATGTTTGACTTTCTTGTTGTAGCCTCTAGACATTCATTTCTGATACACTCTGAGATGATCATACGTTACTTGCCTGCGCTCATCTAGTAATTCCAGTTCTTTTAACCTAGACACTCTGTAGTCTTCATCAGTGACAAATCCATGCATTTTGATTTTGAGTGATGGGATTTCAACCTCAATAGGCAGTACCACTTCAGACCCATAAACTAAAGTGAAAGGTGTAGCCCCTGTAGGCATTCTGATACTAGTTCTGTATGCCCAGAGAGCTGGATTGATCATCAGATGCCAGTCTCTTCCTATTTTATTCACTGTTCTGTGAAAGATCTTCAGGAGATTTTTGTTTGAAGCCTCAGCTTGTCCATTTCCTTGAGGATAGTAGATAGATGACCAATGTTGAATAATTTTGAACTTGGCACATAAGTCATCTAGGTCCTTGTTTTTGAATTGTCCCCTGTTATCTGTGATTATAGAGTGAGGGATCCCATATCTGCAAATGATGTAGTTCAGGATGAACATAGAGATCTATTTCCCCGTTGCTTGTGTTAGAGGAACTGCTTCTACCCATTTTGTAAAATAATCTATGGCTGTGATTATATGGGTATGTGCATTAGAAGAGTGCAGATGGATAGAACCTATGAGATCAAATGCCCATTGTTGAAAAGGCCATTGTGTAGTAAAGGGGATCAGATCTCTCCCTGGAGCATGAATCAAGTTGCCATGTACTTGACACTATTGATAGTTTTTAGCAAATTTAATAGCCTCTTTCTCCATTTCAGGCCAATAGTACCCAGCCCTAATAAGTTTTCAAGCTAACGTTAAACCGTTCGAGTGTGACCCACATATACCCTCGTGGACTTCCTCTAATGCACGTTGAGACTCTTCCCGTTCTAAACATCTAAGTAGTGTACCATCTAGACCTCATTTGTATAGATCATTACCAATGATGACATATTGGGATGCGGATCAGATAAGGTTTCATTTCTCAAAATGGTTAAAGGACTCAGGGATGATTTGGTCATGGAGATAGGAGAACATATTTTTGTAGCGGGATGAATCATAACCTACAACAGTGCTAATCATGCAGGTTTTAGGGGATTCATATGCAGGATAGGATAGGGCTTCCACCAGGAACTCATAGCGTAGTTCATGTTTGGGCTATTGTAAGAGAGTAGATAATGTCGCCATTGCATCGACAACCATATTCTCCATTCTGGGTATTTGCTCAAATGTAATAGAGATGAACTATTTCTTTAAATCATCTACCATTCTCTTGTAAGGAATGAGCTTTTCATCTTTGGTTTGGTACACATCATTGACTTGGTGGATAACCAGTTGTGAGTCTCCATGGATGTGCATCTTTGTAACTCTCCACTGTATTGCCATTTTCATACCATTGAGAAGTGCCTCATATTCAACAATATTGTTTGTTCAAGGAAACTTGAGTTGAAATGCTTTGGGTATCGAGTATCCTTGAGGAGTGATGAACAATATGCCTGCTCTAGATCCATTCTGTGTGTAGGAGCCATCAAAGAATAACCGCCATGCTCTAGAAGAGAGGTGCATGATAGAGGAATCGAGAAATTCCATTTGCATGGGTGTATCATCAAACATGGGTGCATCTGCTAGTTGATCAGCAATAACTTGACCTTTTATAGCTTTTCTTTCAACATATTCAATGTCAAATTCGCTTAGAAGCATGACCCATTTAGCTAGTCTACCGGTGAGGGCCGCCTTGCTTAGTAGGTATTTCAATGGATCAATTTTTGCTACTAGATGCGTGGTATGAGCTAACATATAGTGTCTTAGTTTCTATGATGCAAAGATCACAGCTAGACATGCCTTCTCTATCATTGAGTAGTTCTTCTCATAGGCCACTAAAGTTCTACTGATATAGTAGATGGCTCTTTCTTTCTTGTTCTCATCATGCTGTGCTAGCAATGCCCCCAGTGATGAATCTATTGCGGAGACATAATATTAATGGCTTCCCATGAATAGGAGGCATCAATATAGGTGGATTTTATAGATACTTCTTGATATGTTTAAAGTTGTTCTCGCATTCTTCATTCCATGCAAAGGTCACACCTTTATGTAATGTTTTTGTAAAAGGTTGTGATATGTTCGCTAGCTGTGATATGAATCTTCTGATAGATTGAACTCTGCCTTGCAACATCCTCATTTGACTGATATTTGTGGGAGGTTGCATCTCTATTATAGCCTTGACCTTAGCTAGATCAACTTCAATACCTTTCTTGGAGATGATGTATCCTAGGAGCTTTCCAGAAGTGACTCCAAAAGCACACTTTTTAGGATTTAGTCGAAGACTAAATTTTTCCATTCTGTCGAGGATCATGCTCAAGTCTGTTAGATGTTCAGTTCTAATCATGAATTTTTCCAAGGTATCATCCATGTAATCCTCCATTGTTCTATGCATCATATCATGAAAAATAGATGTCATTGCTCTTTGATATGTAGCTCCAGCATTTTTGAGTCCGAATGGCATAACATTCCAACAGAAGGTTCCCCACGCACATGTGAAAGCTATTTTCTCTTGATCTTCTGGAGCAATTTTGATTTGGTTGTATCCAGAAAAACCATCCATTAAGGAATACATTTCATAGCCCCCAGTCATGTCCACTATCATATCAATGTTAGGCAGCGGAAAATCATCCTTAGGGCATGCTCTGTTCACATCTCTAAAGTTCATGCACACTCTGATCGAACCATCTAGTTTTGAAATAGGTACAATGTTAGAGATCCACTCAGCATATTCTATGACACAGATGAATCCAGCTTTGAGGAGTTTTTCTAGCTCTACTTTGACTAAGAGTGCCACATGAGGATGCATCTTTCTTAATTTCTGTTTGACTAGTTTTACCCCAGGAGCAATGGATAGATGGTGCATAATGAGATTGGGATCCAATCCTGGCATATCTGAATATTTCCATGCAAAGTTGATCTTTTTGTCTGATAAGAAGGTAGTGAAGCTCTGTTTCTCTTCGTCTGATAGAGATTGTGCTACATGTACCAATTGTGGTTCCTCTGTTGTACCCAAATTGATGGATTGAGTTGGCTCAATCAGAACTGGAGATCTATCCTGTAAATGACTTGGAAGGACATCAAATATCTCATCCTTAGGTGCCTCAGAGAGGTTTTCACCTTTAGATATGTCTTTTCTTTTTACTTTTGTCGGTTCTGAGACTGCCACAAAGTGGTTTTCACCCTCAGAACTCTTTTTCTTTTTCTTTTTACTCTTATTTTTCTGACTAAGATATTTGATGTCTGACTCGGTCATGCTGATGCTCAGTTCACTGATGGAAGTACTCATAGGCTCAACTGCATTGAGGTAGCGAGCAAGGGCATAGTCATTCGGGAAGGTATACATACCATGGTTTGGGTTTGTGGAAGTTTGGTCGATAAGATTAGGGCATTGGATAGTCAAAGCAGGAAAGGCTTGGGATATGTTGCTCACAGATGTGGATATGTCATCATTGGTCCTAACCCGACACTCAAGTTCAAAGGTGATATTACAGCTCAAAATGTTCAATTCGTGAATAGGCTCAACATCATCATGGGAGTCCTCTTGAGCCATAGGTGGATCAGACACGTTAAGTTCATTGTTTCACTCTAGACCTACGTTGGGTTGAGATACATATTGGTGAATAACATCAATATATTTATCTATTATAAGCTCATCTTCTTTTGGAATGGCACCCCATTCATAGTCATTTGACTCAGCTTCTGATTCAGGATCTCTAGGAAATCTTAAAAAATGTGTGAAATCAGGATGAATACCCCAAGAAGGATTACCCTCAGTCTCTAACTTGAATTCATATTCATGGGAATCAGTGTCAGAATAACTACCCCCTTCTTCTTGATCAGTTTGATTGCCTTCGAGATTAGCTGGTTCTTGTGGTGCAACCATCTCTTGCGCTACAGTAGGTTTGTGTGTTTCTACTACATTAATTCTTCTGATAGGATCATCTTTATCATCAAGAAGATCTTTTATCTCTTTAGGCAATTTCTCATAGGGGATAAGCTCAAAGCTATCTGAATCATCATCAGAGGGTTTTGTTTCTTCTTTCTTAAGAAGGGGTTCTCCTAGTGCAATTTGTTCTATGACATGAGAACAACCACCTTTGAGATGATAGGGTTTCTTCTTAAACCGTATGCCACCAGTATCTTTTTTGGCTCTACAAATATGTGAAATGGGGGTCACAAGACCCTTTCCCCTAATTCCTAGAGGTCCTTGACCGGAATATCCCATCTTGGCTATCAATTTATTTCCTGGACCATATGAATTAGAAGGGATTGTAGGTGCTATAGATTCACTAGGTTGAACAACTTTAGATTCAGAATCCTCTTTATATAGCCATGCTAGCACAGCTTCATCCTCTTCAAATTCTTGTTTGGATACTTGCTCTACCACAAAATTTCTTTTGTATGCTTCCATAGGTTCCTTAGGTTCTGATTTAGATTGCTTCAAGGATTGTCCATACGACTTAGGTGAGATTGGGAGAGATGTCAGAGACAAAAATGGCTCTATAGTGTATTCTCCCATCCCATTTTCTTTGATATTGATCTCTTTAGCAATGTCGTCCATCTTAGATGTGGAAGCAACATTTAGCTGCTTGATGGAAGATTCTCTATTATTGGAAACAAGCTTATCAACACTTTCCTTCAATGTATTGCAAGTTATACTCAGATCTACTAGGATAGTAACTTCCACTCCTTCATAGGGAAATTTCAAGCATTGATGGTACATAGAAGGAATAGCTTGCATTTCATGTATCCAGGGCCTCCCTAGAAGGATATTGTAAGCTAATGGTAGATCAAGCACCTGACATGTGGTATCTTTGATGATCGGACCCACTCGGATAGGTAAGACAATGGTGCCTTTAGAAGCTCTTTCTTGTTCATCATAGGCTTTTATGGTGATCTTCTTTCGAGGATCAATAGCCATCTCTGAGAATCCCAACTGTGTGATTAAGTTGTAAGAACAAATTTTGAGGCCTGCGCCCCCATCTATCAACACATGTTTGACTCGATGGTTCTGGATCAAGACTTCTATGTACAAGGGCTGATTATGTGGGTGACTTATGGATTTGTCATCCTCTTCTGAAAAGGAGATATATTATGGAGACATTAGATGACCAACCATAGTCTAGAACCTGTCTAGATCTAGATCATCAGGAACATTAGAGCCGAGCAAAGCTTTATCTAGGATATCTCTGTGAGCTAGAGATATTCGAAGTAACTCAAACATAGAGATTTTGGCATTGGTATGCTAGAGTTGTTGTATGATGTTGTAAGATGTAGGTCTGGTATCCTTGGGATTAGAAGATTTCGAGGCAACCTTCTGTTTAGAAGCAGATGTGAGATTGAAAGGTATCTTAGGGACATTAGATGAACTTGGTGTTTGTCCTTTCAGATGAGCCTGAGCTTGTGATCTGGTAACCACATTAGCTGAGAAATGATTTTTGTCTCTTCGTACAATCATGATGACATTGCAGCTCTTAGAGAGACATGGTTCAACCATATTAATGACAGCATTGTTTCCAAGGTAGGCCTAGTTGACTTTTGCCCCCATGTTAGGCTGAGAAGTGGAAACTCCCTTGCCATGTTGTGGAAATGGTTCTGTAAATGCTGTGTGATCATTATTGCTGGTAGGATTATCAATCATGATGTCCCCTTGATCTATCAAGTCTTGCATGGTATGCTTCAAGTGGAAGCATCCATTAGTTCTGTGGCCTTTAGTCCAATGGAAAGCGCAGAATTCATTATCTTTCCACCAATATGGTTTTGGATCCGGATCAAGGTTTCAAATTGGTGGTAAAGAGATCATGTTATCAGCTATCAGGGTTCTCAGAGTAGATTCCAAAGATTCTCCCAGGGGAGTAAACTTTCATTTATTATCCCATCGTTTGAATGGCTTCTTTGGAGATGGTTCAACAGATTTTTTCTCTGAAGCTTCAATGGCTTTGGTGGCAAGGGTGAGATTGTAGGCTAGTGCCTTTGATGGGGCACGGATAGTGTCAACAACACCATCAGAGATGATACCTTTGTTTCTATTCCAGCTCTTGTTTTTATCTTTTGAGCTAGATCCAGATTCAGACTTGTCCTTTTGAAGTGTGATTTCTCCTTTCTTGACAAGTACTTTCTCAATCTTGATTGCATTATCCACCATTTTATCAAAAGATACATGATCTTACATTTGTAATGGACAGTTGAGCTCTGGAACAAGGTTATTGATAAAGATTTCAAGTTTCTCCATTTCGGGAATTGGTCTAGCATATAGAGAAAACTTCTTTCACCACCTCTTGAGGAAAGTTAGGAAGGATTCCCCTGGATATTGCTTGAGGTTACAGATATCGATCATAGTGACCAGATGTTGAATATTGTAGGAATATTGTTGATAAAACAATTTAATCAATTCCTCAAAAGTTTTGATTGTCGAAGGTAATCTTGAAAACCACTGAATGGATGCTCCTCCCAAGGATCTAGGAAAAAGATGCATTAGATAAGTCGGTTCATGCATGAATTCCATGGATTGCATACAGAACTCTCTGACATGATCTTGAGGATCAGAGTGTCTGTCATATTTGTCATACTTTGGTATCTCCACTCTTTTTGGGAATGGAGGCATATACAAGTCTTTGTCAAAAGAGAAAGGACAAAGGGCCTCCATGGAGAATTCCTTGGGTTCCTTCTCTTTCTCAATTTTATTCATTTTGACCTGCATAGCATGCAGATGGTTCATTATGGCCATCATCAAAGTTTCTTCCTCATGCGTGATGATATCTTTGACATTGAAGTGAGGAGGAAGTTTAGCTCCTTCCTAGGCTAATTGCAAAAAGTATGCCTCTCTATCCATTTTCAAGAAATGCCTCATCATTCTTTTGAATTCATCGTCATTCTGACATCGATGGATTTCAAAGGGTGTAGGGTCTTGGTCAGCATTATGTTGAGAATGGTGTCCCTGGGATCCTCCTCCTAGAGAACCGTGGTTTGTCCTTGCTTGAGACATGGTAGGAGTTTTTGGGCTCCCTGGAATAGATTGAGGAGGAGTTTGCTGATTACCTCTATGAGTTTATAGAGGAGGTATGTAACCAATTTTCAATCGAAAGTTACCGAGACCGTCATCTTCATAGATACCTGACTTGATGATTTGTTCAAGAGTTGGACCTGGGGTATTGGTCAAAAGTAAGTTCTAAGATGTTTCTTTTGATTTCTTGTGTGAAGAAGCTCTGGTCTCCACCATTAACTTTGAATGAAACAGAAGAAAAGGATGAAGACAACTGAAGAACAATTTGATTTGAGAAAATCGGATGACATAACCTTGTCAAGATTATGATAGTTTTGAAGATCTGATGAGATGTGGGTGAAGGAAATTGTGCCCTGGATGTATGGGATAGATAACCCAAAAGATAGTGGACACGAGTTCTCAACACTTAGTCTATTTTTGAAGATTGATTGAAGATTGATAGTTATGACAAGGTTTTGACATGAGATAAAAAGGACTCAAATTGATCAAATAGAAGACTAGATCAGATTCAAAAGATCAAACTTGGAAAATGGTAGGATGCTCAATAGCTACTGCTCTATTCCTGACACAATGATATTTTTGACAGATTCTGGAACTAGGCTGGAAACATTGGATATCTTGCAATTTGAAAATTTTCAACAACTCTCCCAAATTTTTCCAAATGATACTCTGCAGACTCATACGACACTGGGTAGTCTATGAAACGACAGTTGTGAAACTTGTACGACAATTGGGTAGCAATGAAATGATAGTTGACAAAACTCGTACGACAGTTGCTAACAGGTTTTTGACTTCTTTGGATTTGCTGGTTTGAAAACTCGTACCACTCTGGGTTCTCAATGATACGACATATGGGTGATATTGAAATGACATTTGACAAAAAGTTGTATGACTTTTGACTCCAGAAAGAACTTTACGTCAATTTTTGCAAAATTTAAGGTTTTCAGTTCTGGATTGTTTGCAAATTGTACTGTCTAGATTTTGAAGGTTATACCAGATTTGATCATTTTTAATAGCCAAGTAGATAAACAAGCATGCAGAATAGCAAGCCAGTGATTCCAAGCACGTCTGAAAATAATGAACAAGGGCAAAAAGCAACCTTGTGCATGAACAATCAAGTGACCAAATTGTGCTAATCCCTGAGAGTACTAATTGTGTATGTTCTAAAAAGTTTTGCAATAACACACATATACCTGAAAGTGAAAAATTGGCCTCTCTAGGGTTTTTAGTAATGGTTTGACTCTGTAACTTTTATGATTCAAAGGGGTGAACTCCAATCTTGGCGCACCAGGGTTTTGACACAGTCCGAGAACTTAATCTTCAAGAGCTGCTAGGGAGATCTGACAACACAACAATGAACCATACCCATGGAGATTTCTTCCACAAGGACATTTATATAGCGGCTGTCACTACCATGGTGAGAATGGCTATTACCGCTTGAGGTTCCGTCAATGTAGTTTTCCCTGTGAAGGGATTGTCCGCTACGGTTAACCCTCTCTAAAGATGACTCACAGATTTATACCACAAGGGGACTTGGCTCTAGATTCAAGGTTTTGACACCTCTTCACTTTTAACCCAAACAAAGCAAGCAGACTAATCCGACACGCTAAGACAAAGTTTTGTTCCATCAAGGTCTGAGATATCAACTCCACATGATCTATCAACCTCTCCGGGGAGAGAATGTATCAATCAATAAGAGAAGATGCACTAACCAATTTTGATTGACCAAAGCTCGTGATATCAACCCCACGTGATCTATCAACCTCTCCAGAGAGAGAATGTGTCGATCAATAAGAGAAGACGCACTAACCAAGTTGAATGTGAAACACACTAAGTATCCTCCCTACCTACAAGGATTATATCGTCAAGAAAGAATTTCACTAGGAATCCAATCTCTCAAGAATCACAAATAGTGTTCATAGGGCCTAATTACTATGTGAGCACAGATATATTCCCAAAAGAAAATCTACCAAAAGTACCCAAAAAGGAGAAAGAGGAACACTTAACGCTTAAAGCGAATATGAGATGAGTCCACAAGGTGGAACACTTAACACCTCACATAAGCTGAAAATGAGTCCCCAACTTAGAAAACAAGTGAGTTCCTAAGAGCACAAAAGGGTTGCCAAGTGGAACACTTAACACTTCTTTCCTGTTGACCCCTCCCCTTTATGGCACTGAGATTGCAACCACAAGGCGGAAATGAGGGGCAGACAGATTAGCGAGTCCAATAACCCAAGATAGCAATCAAGATCAATCACAAGTATTCTAAGACTACTTAATGAATTCTTATGGGATTACAACCTAGTATCAAATTATGCAAATGTGTAAAACAAAAGCATGAGAAGAAGCACACAAGCTAGACACATGAGAGATTTATTTTAAGCCCAAATAAAAATGTTATTAGATGAAGGAGAATACCTGGTGATCCTCGCAATGCGCTTAGTAGATTTTACCTGATTTTTAGCAATTCTTGCACTTTTCCCAATCAAAACCAGCAGAGAGCAATCAAAAATAGAGAATTTCAATTGTCAAAATTAGCAGTTAGCCGAAATATAAAAATCAAATCTAATACTCTGCTATGAAAAATGAAACGACAGTCAAAAACTAGTATGAAAACTCATACGATAGTGGGTATGCTACCAGACGATAGTCCAGAAACTCGTACGACACTGGGTATGCTACCATATGACAGCTTAGCTCCCAAATGACAGTGGGTATGTAATGAAATGAGTCTCAATCTGATAGACTGGCGTACGACAGTGGGTCCAGTATCATATGACAGTGGGTATGCTCCCATACGACATTTGTCAGAAACTTGTACGATAGAGGTATGGACAAAAATTAAAAATCATAGCTTTGCTGAGATCCTGAGGAGAAAAAGATAGAAATGGATAGAATTGAATTGGAAACCCATTTCAGGGCCCCACGGTGGGCGCCAGAAATATGTGTGTGAAAATTGTACCTGATCTGTAGACACAACACTCAGTAAAACATTAGAGGTTAGTGATAATCAAAATCGTGCAAAATTGAAAGCTATCTAACCAAGCGATTTACTGCCTTCTAATAGGTGCGAGATTAATGTTCTCAAATTGTAATCGAGATCAGTGACCTAGACAACACCTAAATGAAGGATTTGAATGCAAAAGATGGATATGAAATTGAATGCAATTAATCTATTTTTTTGGTATTTTCTATGCAATAAGAATGATAAATTGATATGCTATGGATGCTAAATGATCTAACAATGAAGATTCTAACAATGATATGAAAACTATGAAATTCTATGCTAAGATATAAAAACTATGCAATTGAAATTGATCTCACAAAGCTTTGAATTCGCAAGTTGATTCCTCAGCCTCCAATTCTCCAGCATGATTGTGCAAAATATGAGATGATTTATGAAGAGCTGAGCCTTGTTTTTATAGAAATCCAGGGCTTTGGAGGTGCATGGGAAAAGCCATAAATCACTCAAATAACTCAGCTTGATTTTTGAGTTATCTGATCATGAAAGATAGTTAATTCTCAAAATCATGCAAAAACATGCAAAAATAGCTTTTTAACTCAAATTAGAGTTTAGATCAGCTTTTTGAACTCCAAAACGATGTTGAGTTCCAAAAAGTCAATAACTTGCATTGATTTTCTGATTTGGAGTTTAACTGTTTCTTTTGAATATGCATAATAATTAAGAATTAAATAAATATGTAAAGTGATTTATCCTCAACTCAACTGATTTTTGAAAATAAAATAATTAATTTATGGGTTAATTAACTATTTTATCAAACTTTTATTAAAAATTATATTATTAAATAATGACAACATGCTTTAATTAATTAAATAAGAATTTAATCAATTAAAGATAGGAATTTTGATTTATTGTCAAAATTAAATAATACAATTAATAATAGATATAATTAAATTTAATTACACAATTAAGTGGAAAATATTAAATCTAATTAATTAAATATGAAAATATTCAATTAATCAAACTTTAAGATAAATGTGATTTATCGCCAAATAATCATTAAATTAAAGATAATTATGATGATTAAGAATATTACTAGGAATATTCTCTGATGCAGAATTTAAGATAATCAATTATGATTCGATGATGTTTAGATGTGGCTTAGATTAGGACTTTGATGTTGATTTCATTCGAATTGAAGATGTAGGAGATTAATGAACTTATAGCCCATTTTTGGGGTATTACACTTGTACATAGGGCACAACTTATGACCTACAAGCAGACATTCACTTCTACAACTCGGTGTAGGATTGAGACAAGATGATTAGGGGTTTGAAGTATACACATAAAACATCAAAATCAAATCAAACATAGTAACACACAATAATTGTAGAAAGAGAGAGGGATCAGGAACCCTGAAATATCACTTCAAAATGTACATATACTTCAATTCAATAAGGAAGAATACAAACAAGGAAGCATAGGGACATGAGAAATTGTCACAAAATACCTCTCCAGTGTTTGGATAATCAATGGGAGATTACAAGAGTAGAAGAACAAGGGGGTAGAAGAAATACCATAGATAATCTTCTGAGAAAATGAATTCTCTTTACAATTATCCAACTCTCTTAGCACCAAGGCTCCAAAAATATAATATATACATCTCTTGCACGCAGGCAAGAGTCAAGACCTAACTAGGGTTACAAGATTTTACAAAAAATATTCAAACCCTAAGTCTGTCATCTCTGATCATAAATGTATCTCCTGCGAATATCTCAACTGATCAGATATTCATCAATGAGTGTCCATTCATGTACTACATCAACATGCAGACAAGCAACCTAGATTTATCTTCTTTCTTGCACAAAAGTCCTGCCATGAATGCACTAGTTGGTACTTTTTCGGGACAAGAATCAACCCAAGATGGCTGCCCAAACCTCTCTCATCATCTCCCCTAACTGCAAGTGTCCTAGAAACATAAATTCTCTAAGCTACCTCACCATCCGCGGTCTGCAAATTAGATTCTAGCAAAAACCTCTTAGACACATTTGAATTTTTGAAAACCAACGGCTAACCGGTCATTTTAAAAATGTGTCCATTGATGTCTAACATTTCCCAATAGATGAATGGTCCAGATGCGCTGAGAAAATTACTTAAAATCCCCTGACAAGTCAAACACCACTGTGGAAGTTAGCGGCCAATGAGGAATGAGAAAATCAGCGTCCCAGACAAACTGAACCTATGATCCTGAAAAGCACCATCAGACAGCTATCGCTATACCATTGTGATAATGATTGAGCATCTTGAGCCTTTGGTATAACGACAGCCGTGAGATCTAATCACACTTTATTTTCTTTAGAAAGCCTTGACCCCATGGGCCCACTGACAACCAGCACATAGCATGCCAAACAACCAATCAAACTACCCCATTTCGGATACACATTGCAACTTTTTGACATCAGACCCACAATTTGAGATATTGATCTAATGGTGGATGCATGATCTTATAGCCCTAGAATATTCCTTACACTTTTACGCTAGTCATTAGATCCTTTTAGACCGAGACCCCTTCTAACACACCAAACCCACTGGAAGTCTTTGTTAGCACCACGCGGACCAATCCAATCCAAGCATGTTAGCATACAAGAACCCACCAACGGAAGCTCTGACACAAACCAAGATCGATGGTTGTCGTAAGATCATGAGCCCTAACACAAACCCTTGAGAACACATGCCAGCCGTAGATCTACTAACTGGGACCCTTGATTATTTGAGACCAGTGAAAGATTTAACGATTGGGTGACTGAAGGGAAGTTAACTACTTGCTGAGTCACTAGCCATCAAGGGCTTAACTACCAGAATTAAGAGACTATGCGAACCACTGCATTCACTGAATCACCAAATAGGAAAAGTAACCGCTGACTGAAGGCAAAAACCCTGATACCAAATCTATGGCTAGTCTTATCTCCTCGTAACCCTAGAATATTCCTTCTGATCGTAAGAAAACTGGTCGATGCAGAAACTCACCACTGCCTGCAAAACTAACCCCACTTTGACCTGGTGAATCAGCAAAAAAGGCAATTTCATTCACGAGGTACTTTGATGAACTATGGTTAAATTGAACGAATATGTGAACAAAGGGAGTTCACTAATTCGCTGAATCATGCATGAACCCAAGGTTCCATTAAATGAATGCCCAACTAAGGGAAAATCATGAAGTCACTAAATAACTTAGGGCACCACCATTTAATTTCATGACCAAGAGAATAAGGAACTGCCAGTTCATAGGAACAAGAGGTGACCGCCAGAAAGAATAAGAGAACTAGCGAATGAGAGGAAACTTAATATGCACATGCTCCTTTAGTCACTTAAGTTGCTGATAAAGTAACAAGGAATTAGAATGAGGCTCTAGGGTTTTCAAGGGTTTTGGCCTATAACGACTAGTTTATGAATTTTTAAACCTGTAGACCAAGGGCTTGAAATAATTATAGAGGCCAGGAAACAAAACGTGAGGTCATGAAAATTTTAGGGGTACTTGGCAGGGGTAAAATAGAGACCTTAAAATAGATTTTGGCCAAATTTTCAAAATAGGAAATTTAGGGCAACAATTACATTTGTAGTTTCTATTGTAATGCTCTGTATCAGGATGTTCTGGGCTGTTTGCAGAGTAGTAATGTTTTATTGAAAATATTTTGAAGAATTGGTAGTGTTATCCTATTTTCCATGTGCATGCAAATTTGGCCAAGTCCTATTCCAAAGTCTCTATTTTCACCTTGCCAAGCATCTCTGAGATTTTCATGATTTTATGCCATGTCTTCTGGTCCCTGCAATTTGTTTCATTCTCTGGTTTGCAGGTCAAAATATTTGAAAACGTAACCATTTGAGCTAAATTAACCCTGTGAACCCTAAGCCCTCAGTCTATTTTTGTGTTACTTTATCAGTCAATTAAAAGGTCCCATTTCCCATGTGCATAATTTTTCCTTTCGGTCACCAATTCTCTAAGTTCTCTAGTGGTTCCCCCTTTTATTCGGTGATTCAGTGATTACATTATTTCTCTTAGTCACCAAATGTTTGGTGGTTAAGTCTTAACATCCTATGACCCAGTGAAAAAACTAGCTTTTCCTTCAGTCACTAGTTCTCTAAGTCTTCCGGCGGTTACCTTTTCCTCTCGGTGAACTTGCGACTGTAGTGTTTCCTTGGTTGCAAGGTAAAATGGTAGTGCCCTAAAATATTTAGTGACTCCATGGATTTCCTTTTAGTTCAGAATTCACTAACTGAAACCACAGGTTAGACTTTTGGTTAAGCGATTTTGTGAAATGCCTTGCTTGCATATTCTCCAGACTTAACCAAGGTTACAATTTCTATTCAACAACTGGGGGAGTTTCCTTTGGTCACATGTTCTCTAAGACTTCCAGGGTTAAGTGATAAGTGGTGTCCCAGTTGATGAGATCAATAGTTGTCATAAGATCTCATAGGGTCTATCAGAGGCATGCGATCTTACGACAACTTTCAATCTTCCCCTCTATGCAATGCTTCAGAGTTTAGTGGGTCCACTACCACATTGTCCTACATGGAGGTTTCCTATTGGCCGAGGGATGATGACTTGTTTTTTTGTTAGCAAGCCCAAGGATGTCAGAAGTTATGAATATCTAGCGACTGGCATATCTTTGCATAGGCCGTTGTCAAAGTATACGATCTTCAGACTACTATTGATTTTCCCCTCTTGCTCAGTGTTGTAGTGTATTGTGGGTCTGATGCCACATATTCTAATTTGGTAGCTCCTGGTTGGTCCACATGTTTTGAGTTAGATTACTTGTAAGTGGGTCTATTGTTAGAGGATCTGTGGAGACGTCAACAAGTTTCAAGATCTTGGGTTGTCTGGTAATCTAATGGAATCTTCGGGGGCTATTAGATCATCCGCCTGCCATTAGATTTGAATCCAATCTTGGGTGGGTCCAAAGTTCTCAGAGTAGGAAATTAGATGGCTAGCATGTGTTCTCATGAAATGTGTTAGAGGTATAAGATCTTACAATGACCATCTGATGAGAGGTATGTCAGCTAGATGATTCGGCGATTTGGTGACTGAGAGAATTTAGTGCTCCTTATGTCTGACAGTCCCGATAAAGTTTTATCTATTCACTTGTTCATGAAATAGTTTAGCAGTGCTCCAAGTGAATTTGTGATTCAGTGAATGCTTTGTTCACTGAATCTCTAAATAAATTGGCGAGGGTGGAAAGTATTCTGTGAATAAGAGACAGCTTTTAGTCATGTGTTCGCGGAATGGCTAAGGATATTTAGTCGGGCCCAGGGTTAGAATATTCAATGAATCAACAATTAAAGAGCCATTTTCATGTTCGCTGAATCGCTCGACCGGACTAGGGTTAGCCAAGGTATTAAATGCTTCTGCGACAAAGGGAAATTAAAACCCAAGGTAAAGGCTAAGTTAGTTTTGTAGTCAAGTGTCGATCCTAGGTAAAGAGAAGGATCTAACGGTCACCTTTTAAAATAAGATTAAAGTTTGAATAGCATCCATCGATGGATTAAAGTTTGGTGCTATCTATGACCGTTATTATATTTAAATTCAAATATCTAAGGATATCATATTTTCACAGTTATGGCGAACCCGAGTTGCAGGTGGTTAGATGGATCATGGCGGCTGGATTCTTTTAATAGGTATAAACATGAAATGGACACGCAAACATAGATATCTGATCAGCTGGGATATTTTCATGTGCATTTATGGCCAAATTGGATAGATTTAGGGTTTGATTATTATATAAAAAATTATGAAACCCTAGTTAGGTTTTTGCTCCTACCTGCATGCAAGAGATGTATATATTGTATTTTTGGAGCCTTAGTGCTCAAAGGTTAGAGAGTTCACATTTTGTAAGAAGGTCTCTTTCTTAGAAGGCTATATGTGGCATTTCCCCCCCTCTGGTCTTCTACATTCTATAACCTCCCATTGGTAATTTAGAGATTGAAGATATTTTATGACATTTCTCATGTCCCTATGCCTTTTTTGTGTGAGTTATCTCTTATTGAATCAAAGTATTTATATTTTTCTCAATGATATCTTAGGGTTCTTGATCCTTCTTTCTTTCTGCAATTCATGTGTATTATTGTAAATGATTTGATGTGAATTCTTTTGTGGGTATACTACAACCCCTTAACGATCTTGTCTCATTCCTATACCTAGTTGCAGAGGTGAATGTTTGTTTGCAGGTCATAGATTGTTGTCTACCCCAAGGAGTGTCATTATTTGTGAAAGAATCTCTTTCTTTCCCTAAATATCCTCTTTGTTTGGAGACCCCTCCTATGAAATACTTATGCAAGCCTATTCAGTAAGTTGTGACCTATTAGACCTAAGTCTCTCATTGATTTCATCCTACATACTAAGATCCAAACCCTAGTTTTGATGCATCACCTAGTAGGTAGTTTGCTTTTAGTCATTTCCCTTTCTAAGCATTCCTTCTATCCCTTTCCCTCAAAATTTTTAATTTTCATGTCTAGAAGCAAATTAAGGTGATTATCCAAGAGGAACCAGCCTAGAACCTAGAGGTCTCATCTTAGTTAGCATAGGTCCCACAACTTGGAGATGAATCCCATGTTATACTAGGTTATCAAGACTATGAGTGCTTCAGACAAAGGTGCAAACTTAGTGTATAACAATTCTGGCATTCCCGATGGGACAATAAAAGAATCAAAAATTTATGTTTTGTTATGCTATCTCTAATATACAGATTGCATACTATAGACTTTTAGAAGTTGTTCTATCAAGTATATCTGGCGGCTCCATTGGTGGAAGGATTCAAGATAACCTTGTTCAAGGTTTATGAGAAAGATTGAGACTAGGAGCTCTAAGCCTACTGAATTTTCAGAGTTGCCCTCAAGAAGAAGTCACAAAGGCAGGTCAATTCAAAGAAAATCCCCTGCAAGGAGAGTTCAATCAACACCTCCTAATACCTTAGAAAGGAGACCTTTTCCCTTTCATTCCAGAAGAAGAGGTAGATCTCTAACAAGAGATCTAGAAGAAGATTTAATTCCAGCATTAAATACAGCCCATATAGTTGTTAATCTTCATATTCCAACTCATATAATGGCTAGACCATTTGCATTTGCACCCTTTAATCAGGGTAGTCCATTAAATTTTGCCCCACATCATGATGTACCCTTGGTGGCACTCAAGAGTATACTTGATTTCACTAGTGAAGGGCAGACAACTGCTTTTGAGCACATAAGGGATGTGACCACCATCTGCAGCATACACAACATAACTCAAGAAGATGTGGCCACAAAATTATTAGCAGCTTCTTTAAAAGGTAAGGCTCTTGAATGGTTTAGAACTCTAACTGTTGGCTCTATTACTTCATGGGATGAATTAGGAGATGCATTAAGTAAGAATTTTGAGGATAAATCAAATAACTTGTCTCTAGTTGAGTAGTTAATAACTATTAAGAGAGACCCTAAAGAGCAGATGATAGATTACAATAGTAGATTCCTCAAAATATCCAATAGAATTCCAGTCTTAGTTAGACCATCAGCTGACCATGCTTTCCTTTACTACCTACAAATTTTGAATGGTCAAATCTCTGTCATGATCTAGTCTATGGGTGGTACTTCTTTACCCCAAGCCTTTGACATAGTTGTCAAGGCCGAAAATTATTTGATTCAAGCAGGCATGATTACTAGAAGGCCTCCAATGCCCATTTTTCCTAGCCTTCAACCCATTGCACCTACACAGGTACCCCCATCTACCCCTATTCCCACCATATTAGCACCTCAGGCTAGTACTAGTGGTCAAGAGCTAACAGCTAGTTTCTCTCAAGAGTTGCAAGAGATAAAGAATAGCCAAGAAAGCAGTAAGCAAGAAATGACAAATTTGTTGTAGACCTTGACTAAAGAGGTCACAAATCTAAGGAAGCAAGGTCAAGGAATCAGACCACCTTTTTCGCCACAAGGCCAAGGTCCTAATCAACAATATCAAAATCAAGGACAGCCTTACTAGCAAAATAGGCCACCATACCAAGGAGGCTATCAAGGACAAAGACAAAGTGTTAATCAAAGACCATTCCAACCATATAACCCTGCACCTCTAAATTTTGCAGATCCAGTAAGGGACATGGTTCCTAGTCAAAATAACATGGCTATGGATAATGAATGGTGTTTTCCTTGTACTCGGCCTCACAATCAGGCTACATGTTCAAATGGATGGATGAACCAAGCACTAATGGTTCAAAATGCCTCACAAACTCAATCAAAGGTTTCATCCAGTGGCTCAGTGCCTCAACAAGAATCACAAGAGTGTGAGACTGCTCTTTTCAATTGGGAGCAACTAGACTTCAATGGAGTCAATGATGAGGTTTCTTTTTTTTCCTATGCAAGAGCAAAGAGAGGAGCTCAAGACATGGAGAGAGAAGATTCCAATGCCAAGGCCACTACATCTGCAAAGCCACTATAGCAAGCTACTCCCATCACACCTAAGGAGGCTCCTATCATTACCAACAAAGAAGGCCAAATTCCAAAAGAAGTGGAGCCCATCATAGTAAAGGCACAACAAAGAGCACACACTGTGACACCTTATAACATTGTAGACAACATGAAGAAGGTGAATGTCACCATGTCCATGTGGGACTCTTTGGCTCTTCTAGGATAGCCTAAAATTTTGAAGAAGGCCATGACAAAGGTAGCAACTCCTCGACCTACAAAAGAAGCTGCAAAGCTAGTGTTGGTTAACACTAATCAAGAAAAGGAGGCTCCAAGTAGCGACTCCAAGGCCAATATCACACAAGGTAGGAACTCAAAGCCACCTCCCTTCTATGTATCTTTAATTATTGGAAAATCTTTAGTGCATAATTGTATGGTAGACAATGGAGCTACTAGCATTGTAATACCCAAGAAAGTAGTTTTCCAATTAGGACTAAAATATGAGCCCTTCCAAAAGAAGGTTACCCAACTTGATGGATCCTTAATCAATACTATAGGTGTGGCCAAGGATACCAGTCTAATCCTTCATGCTAGTCCTAATTTTTCCATCCTCCTTGATATATACATCATAGATCTCCCTGCATTATTTGCCATATGTTTGTCAAGGGAGTTTATAGCCAAGATAGGAGGTTATCTATCTTCTTATTGGTCCTACATGTTATTTCATACAAGGTATGGGACCAAGGTCACCATTAAATTAGAACCATTAGCAACACACCATATAGAACCTTATGTGTCCAACACTATCAATGTAAACTACCCTATATTTGATGACAGTGACTTCCAAACCATTAGTGAAGCAAGCACAAAGATAGAGAGTATCCCTGATATTTTTCTAGATGAAAGAGCTTCAGAGGCCCAAGAAATTCTTGTTTTGGATTTTGGTTTGGGAAGTTATTTGATACAAGAAAGTGGAGCCATAGAACCAAGCCTTCTCAAAGAGGATACTAATTCAGAGGATTAGAGCCATCGGGTTTGGGAGCTATTTTTTGATGGAGCTAGAAGTAGACATGGTTCTGGTGGTGGTGCTATGCTAGTGTCCCAAAAAGGAGAAAGGTATTATACTACCTTTAGATTTAGTTTCTCCTACACTAGCAATACTACAGAGTATGAAAGCCTAGTCAATGGACTAGAGTGGGCTAGAAAAAGAGGGCTTAAGGCCTTAAAAGTTTATGGTGATAGTGAGTTAGTTGTCAGCCAAGTAAGAGGGATAAGTGCAACAAAAAATGATACTTTGAAAGCATACAAGCATAGAGTTTGGGATGTGATTGAAGATTTTTGTGCTTTCAATATTGTTGCTATCCCTAGGAAATTAAACCAAAATGTAGATCGGTTAGTTGCTGTTGAATCCCAATATGAGATCCCAAATAGCATTTCCAAAGAAATAGATCAAAAACATATCAAAGTGATTGTCAGACCATCTATTCCTGATAACAATGCCAATTGGTAGGTGTTTGACAATGATGAACAAATTCTACAGTTCTGTTTGAAGAGGATGTCTTTTCAAGGCATAATCAAGAGAGATTATCACAAAATTATGGTGATCAAGTGATACAATTGAAGTCTAATAAGATGCCTAGAGGTCTTGTTACATTAGAGACTATCTTCAACAAGGATGATGAAGTTAAGAAGAACAAAGCTAGCCTAGTAGTCCAACAAGAACATTGTGTTGAACTAGAGTTGGAACTAGGTAAGAGTCTACAATTTGGAATGATAAACACTAAATTGGAAAAGCAAGCTTACACACAATTATTCAAAGAATTCAATGATGTATTTTCATGGCAATATGAAGACCTCAAAGGTTTTGACCTTGCTCTTGCTTGGCACACTATTGAATTAGAGCCTAATGCCAAACTAGTGAGGCAAAAGCAAAGGCCTGTTAACCCTAAGCTTGAGCCACTCATGCATAAAGAAGTACTCAAATTGATAGAAGGTGGTATCATCTACCCCATCAAGCATACTAGTTGGGTTTCCAACCTTGTTCCTATCAGGAAGAAGAATGGGGAGCTGAGGTTATGTGTTGACTTCAGGGATCTTAACAGGGCCTCTTTAAAAGACCACCATTCATTACCCTCCATGGAACAAATCTTACAATGTGTCTCTAGATCTGAGAGATTTTCATTATTGGATGGCTATTCAGGATACAATCATATCCTAGTTAATGAAGAGGATCAATATAAGACTACATTTACAACCAAGTGGGGAACCATGGCTTATCAAAGGATGCCCTTTGGTTTGTCAAATCTAAGTGATACATTTCAAAAGGCAATTGATATGGCCTTTAAAAGCCTTATGTACAAATTTGTGTTGGTCTACTTGGATGACATAACTATCTATTCAAAACATGCAGTAAATCATATCAAACATTTAAGGAAGATCTTTGAAAGGTGTAGAGAGTTCGGGATATCTCTTAATCCTAAGAAATGTGTGTTTGCAGTTCATGAAGGAAAATTATTGGGATATGTAGCATCCAAAGAAGGAATTATAGTGGATCCTAAGAGAATTGTAGCCATCTTAGAGCTACCCCTGCCACATCACAAGAAAAGTCTCCAATCTTTCATAGGAAAGATTAATTTTGTTAGGAGGTTCTTGCCTAACATTGCAGATTTACTAAAGCCTTTAACAACCATGTTAAAGAAGAGTTTAGCTTTTAGTTGGACCAAGGAAGGGAGAATCAATTTCCAAGCTATCAAAGAGGCCTTAACAGAAGCCCTTACTCTCCTAAACCCAAATTTCAGTAAAGATTTTATCCTTTATGCTTATGGAGGTCATGATGCTATATCTGCTCTATTGACTCAAGAAAATTTAGATGGATTGGAGTAGCCTATTGCTTTCTTTAGAAAAGGTTTAGAAGAGTATGAACAAAGATACTCTTTTGTAGAGAAACATGTACTTGCTATGGTGAAAATCCTTAAAAATTTTAGATGTTTGTTGACCCATAGCAAGGTACACTTAAAAGTTACTCATCTAAGTGTCAAATAATTTTTGCTTTCCAAGGACCTAAATGAGAAAAGAGTTGGTTGGATCACCAAGGTGATGGAATATGACATAGATATCCAAACTACCAAGTTGGTTAGAGGAAGAGGTCTTTGTGAGCATTTGGTAGAGGATGAAAGTTCAAAGAAATTAGAAACAATAGATGCATCTCTGGTGGTGCAGTCTACAGAAGAACAAGCCAAGGTAGCAAGTTGGTTGCCTAATATGATCAATTATTTGAAGACAGGACAATGTCCTACAGATCTAGATTCAGCAAAAAGAAGGTATTATAGATTACAATCTGTTCCTTTTGTGCGGATTGATGAAGTTCTTTTCAAAAAGGATCACAGTGGTGTCCTTTTAAGATGCATAGATTCAAAAAAGATAGCTGATGTCCTATTTGAATTTCATGATGGACCTTTTGGAAGTCACTTTTATCCTAGGACTACTACTTTTAAAATCATGAGGGCTAGATACTATTGGCCATCTATCTTCAAAGATAGTCATGATTATGTAAGAAAATGCATCAAGTGTGCTATGCTTGTAGGAAAAGAAAGGCTTGTAGCCTTGCCCCTATAGCTAGTCAGAATAGAGCAACCCTTCATAAGGTGGGGTATAGACTTCATTGGCATAATCAACCTTCCATCTAGTGTAGGACATAAATGGATAATTACTGCAATAGATTACTTCACCAGATGGACATAATCAATTGCATTAAAGGAGGCCAATGAGAATGTTGTCCTAGGTTTTTATGATGATGTAGTTCACAGATTTGGCACTCCAAATTCCATCATATCAAATAATGCATTAGCATTCACAGGCCTCAAAGTCTTAGAGTGGGCAGTCAGGAATGGCATCTATCTGAATACCAGTTCCAATTACTAACCCCAAGGTAATGGCTTGGAAGAATCCACTAATAAGAACTTGATTAGGACAATCAAGAAGACTCCGCAAGACAATCAAAGGGATTGGCATACTAAGCTCAGGTCTGCCTTGTGGTTGGATAGAATTACCCCAAAGAAAATCATTGGTAATTCTCCTTATATGCTAGTATATGGTAGAGAGGCCAAGTTGTCTATCTTAGTTGAATTGCCAGCTTTGGACTTAGCGACTCAGTATGCCCTATTTGAAGAAGGAGATCCTTTGTAGATCAAATATGCTCAGTTGATGGAATTGGAAGAAATCAAAGACAAATCAATATAGGATATGGAGTTCCATCAGATTCAAATGAAGAAGAGCTTCGATAGGAGAGGTAAAGCCAGGAATTTCAAGGTTGGAGACATAGTCCTCAAGTGGGATGAGTTTAGGTCAAGACCTGCCAGGCACACAAAATTTGATTCATTCTAGAGTGGACCATTTGTAATAACAGAGTGCAAGGGATCCAATGCTTTTTAGCTATCAAATATGGAAGGAGTCCCCCTGCCCATCTTAGTGAATGGTTTCCACTTGAAGCCCTACTTTGAGGTTAATCCCTCTTTGTAAATTCTTGTAAATATGTGTTTTTGTTTTCTTTCCTTGCTTTCTAGGTTAATTCCCTATTTTCCAAGAAGTGCCTATGCACAAGTTTTGTCCCTTTGGTTCAGGTTCTGTCCTTCTGTCAAGTTTTCTACTCAGAATGCTCCCCATGCCCAATGGATTGTTTATAGGCCACTAGTTTTCCATTTCTAGCAGGCTGACATCCAGCAGAAATCGCCAAAATGTTACCCTATTTTCCATGTGCATGCAAATTTGACCAAGTCCTATTCCAAAGTCTCTATTTTCACCTTGCCAAGCATCTCTGAGATTTTCATGATTTTATGCCATGTCTTCTAGTCTCTGCAATTTGTTTCATTCCCTGGTCTACAGGTCAAAATATTTGAAAAAGTAGTCGTTTGAGCTAAATTAACCCTATGAACCCTAAGCCCCCAGTCTATTTTCATGTTACTTTATCAGTCACTTAAAAGGTCTCATTTCCCATGTGCATAATTTTTCATTTCAGTTGCCAGTTCTCTAAGTTCTCCAGCGGTTCCCCCTTTTATTCGGTGATTTAGTGATTACATTGTTTCTCTTAGTCACCAAATGTTTGGTGGTTAAGTCTTAACATCCCATGACCCAATGAAATAGCTAGCTTTTCCTTCAATTGCCAGTTCTCTAAGTCTTCTGACGGTTACCTTTTCCTCTCAGTGAACTGGTGATTACAGTGTTTCCCTGGTCACAAGGTACAATGGGGGTGCCCTAAAATATTCAGCGACTCCACGGATTGCCTTTCAGTTAGGCATTCACTAACTAAAACCCCAAGTTAGACTTTTGGTTTAGCAATTCTATGAAATGCCTTGCTCACATATTCTCCAGACTTAACCAAGGTTAAGATTTCTATTCAGCGATTGAACGAGTTTCCTTTGGTCGTATGTTCGCTAAGACTTCTGGGGTTAAGTGATAAGTGGGTTCCCAGTTGATGAGATCAACAGTTGTCATAAGATCTCATAGGGTCTGTTAGAGGCATGTGATCTTATGACAACCATCAATCTTCCCCTCTATGTAGTGCTTCAGAGTTTAGTGGGTCCACTGCCACGTTCTCCTACATGGACGTTTCCTATTGGCTGAGGGATGATGACTTGTTTTTTTGTCAGTAGGCCCAGGGATGTCAAAAGTTAGGAAGATCTAGCAGCTGGCGTATCTTCACATAGGCCATTGTCAGAGTATAAGATCTTTAGACAACTATTTATTTTCCCCTTTTTCTCAGCGCTGTAGTGTATTGTGGGTCTGATGCCAGATATTCTAATTTGGTAGCTCCTGGTTGGTCCACATGTGCTAAGTCAGATTACTTGTTAATGGGTCCATTGTCAGAGGATCTGTAGAGATGTCAGCAAGATTCAAGATCTATGGTTGTCTGGTAATTTGATGGAATCTTCAAGGGCTATCAAATCATGCACCCACTGTTAGATTCAAATCCAATCTTGGGTGGGTCCAAAGTTCTTAGAGTAGGTAATCAGATGGTTGGTGTGTGTTCTCATGAAATGTGTCAGAGGTATAAGATCTTATGACAACCATCCAATCAGAGGTATCTCAGCTAGGTGATTCGGTGATCTGGTGATAGAGAGAATTTAGTGCTCCTTATGTTTGGTGGTCCCGATAAATTTTTATGTGTTCGCTTGTTTGAAAAATAGTTTAGTAGTGCTCCAAGTGACTTGGTGATTCAGTGAACGCTTTGTTCACTAAATCTCTAAATAAATTGGCCAGGGTGGAATGTATTCTCTAAATAAGAGATAGCTTTCAGTCACGTGTTTGTGGAATGGCTAAAGTTATTTAGTCATGCCTAGGGTTAGAATATTTAGCGAATCAGTGATTAAAGAGCCATTTTCATGTTCACTGAATTGCTCAACCAGACTAGGGTTAGCCAAGGTATTGAATGATTCTGTGACAAAGGGAAATTGAAACCCAAGGTAAAGGTTGAGTTAGTTTTGCAGTCAAGTGTCGATCCTGGGTAAAGAGAAGGAGCTAATGATCATGTTTTAAAATAAGATTAAAGTTTGAATGCCATCCGTCGATGGATTAAAGTTTGGTGCTATTTGTCACCGTTATTATATTTAAATTCAAATATCTAAGGACATCATATTTTCACAATTATGGTGAGCCCAAGTTGCAGGTGGGTAGATGGATCATGGCAGCTAGATTTTTTTTAAGGTATAAACATGAAATGGACATGCAAACATAGATATCTAATCGGCTGGGATATTTTCATGTGCATTTATGGACAAATTGGACAGATTTAGGGTTTGATTATTGTATAAAAAATTATGAAACCCTAGTTAGGTCTTTGCTCCTGCCTGTGTGCAAGAGGAGATGTATATATTATATTTTTGGAGCATTAGTGCTCAAAGGTTAGAGAGTTCACATTTTGTAGGAAGAAAGTCTCTTTCTTAGAAGGCTATCTATGGCATTTTGTGCCCTCTGGTCTTCTACATTTTGTAACCTCCCATTGGTAATTCAGAGATTGAAGATATTTTCTGACATTTCTCATGTCCCTATGCCTTTTTTGTGTGAGTTATCTCTTATTGAATCAAAGTATTTATATGTTTCTCAATGATATCTTAGGGTTCTTGATCCTTCTTTCTTTCTGCAATTCATGTGTATTATTGTGAATGATTTGATGTGAATGCTTTTGTGGGTATACTACAACCGCTTAACGATCTTGTCTCATTCCTATACCTAGTTGCAGAGGTGAATGTTTGTTTGCAGATCATAGATTTTTGTCTACCCCAAGGAGTGTCATTATTTGTGAAAGAATCTCTTTCTTTCCCTGAATACCCTCTTTGTTTGGAGACCCCTCCTATGAAATACTTATACAAGCCTATTCAATAAGTTGTGACCTATTAGACCTAAGTCTCTCATTGATTTCATCCTACATATTGAGATCCAAACCCTAGTTTCGGTGCATCACCTAGTAGGTAGTTTTCTTTCAGTCATTTCCCTTTCCAAGCATTCCTTCTATCCCTTTCCCTCAAAATTTTTACTTTTCATGTCTAGAAGCAAATTAAGGTAATTATCCAAGAGGAACCAGCCTAGAACCTAGAGGTCTCATCTTAGTTAGCATAGGTCCCACAACATGGAGATGATTCCCATGTTATACTAGGTTATCAAGACTATGAGAGCTTGAGAGAAAGGCACAAACTTAGTGTATAACTGGTAGCATAATAGTGAAGAATACAATCCACCATTGAGTTTTACTTGAAATATAGTAAACTATCCAAGGAAATACTTGCCTGAGTCCTATGGAGCCTGAAGCAGAAGGAGGATCTTATCCAATCTTCATCAATTAGACTCTTTCTTGTCAAACTTGAGAGGTCACAAATCTGAGAATCAAGCATATCTATTCACCAAGTTTGATCCTATATGAAAAATCTCTAACAAAATCTCTAAAAATTGAGACATGCTTTTGTAGGCCCCGACAACATGGTCCCATAGCAACTGATAGATTGATGCTACGTCACATGAGCTCTGAGATATGACCCCACAAAGATCATTGATTTCATGCTTAAGGGACCTTGAGTGACACTTTGGTCCGGAGTCATCGGTGTGGATTGAATGACTCTGCATGGCGAATGAGGTTGCTACTAGCATTTACCCAGCCATTCAGAGTTGTTGGAATAGATGGTTCAATGCTACGACCAATGGTTGGAAGGATACACAACATTGGCCATTTGAAGCAAGGAACACTATGAATTCTGACATCGACCAAGAATGTGTTGCCAAATTTAAATGAAGTTCAATCTCTGAAAACCAAGATAGGCTTTTGTAGGCCCTAGCAACATGGTCTTGTAATAATTGACAGATCGATGCTACCTTGCACAAGCTCTGAGATATGACCTCACAAATATCACTGATTTCATGCTTAAGGGACCTTGAGGGACACTTCAGCTTAGAGTCATCGGTGGGGATCGAACAACTGTGTGTGGTGAACGAGGTTGCCACTAGTGTTTACCCAGCCATTTAGAGCTAGTGGAATAGATGGTTTGATTCTACAACTAATGATTGGAAGGATATGCAATGTTGACCATTTGAACTAAGGAACACTGTGAGTTCTGACATCAACTGAGAATGTGTTGCCAAATTGAAATGAAGTTGAATCTTTGAAAACTGAGATAGGCTTTTATAGGCCTCGATAAAATGGTCCCGTACCAAATGAAAAATTGATGCTACATTGCATGAGCTCTGAGATATGACCTCACAAAGATCATTGATTTCATGCTTAAATGACCTTAAGGGACACTTCAGCTCGGAGTCATCGGCAGGGATTGAATGATTGTGCATGGAAAATGAGGTTGCCACTAGCGTTTACCTGGCCATTTGGAGCTTTTAGAATAGATGGATTGATGCTATGACTAACAGTTGTAAGGATATGAAACATTGGCCATTTGAACTGAGGAACACTATTAATTCTGACATTGACTGAGAATGTGTTGCCAAATTTAAACGAAATTGAATCTCTGAAAATCAAGACAGGCTTTTGTAGGCCCTGACAACACGGTCTCGTAACCACTAATGAATTGATGCTACCTTGCATGAGCTCTGATATATGACCCTATAAATATTTTTTATTTCATGCTTACAAGACCTTGTGGGACACTTTTGCCCGAAGTCATCACCGGCAATCGAATGACTGTGCAAGAAGAACGTGGTTGCCACTAGCATTTACCTAACCATTTAGAGCTGTTGGAATAGATGGTTCAATGTTATGACCAATGGTTGGAAGGATACGCAACATTGTCTATTTGAACTGAGGAACACTGTGAGTTTTGACATCGACCGAGAATGTGTTGCCAAATTTAATGAACTTGAATCTCTAAAAATTGAGACAAGCTTTTGTAGGCCCAGGCAACACGGTCCCTATTGTCAAAGAATGTAGTCCTTACAAGTATTTTAAAGGAGGATGAGTGCATAATAGCCTTCCATCATGCATGAATAATAAAATACATGTCTTCTGCAATGATTTTGTCACCAATTTTCTAGCAAAGGCATATGTACCTAAAAAGGGAAATTGTATGAAACAAGGAATAGAACAGTTGGAAGGGAAGAAGGTAAAACCTAGTAATGGAAGAAAATGTATTAATCTAGATAAACCAAAATGTAAACCTTCCATTTCAGAGAGGGAGAAGTTGGAATTTATGTGCTAAACAAATTTAACATATGACTTAATGAATGAAAACTCCATCAAATAGATAAATAACAAAAATACTAATTAATTAAATAATTTCAAATATATCACTATTTACAATACATGTCAACTAAAATCATCAACCAAACTTGCTCACAAATACACCTAGCCATTTCAAATCTCAAAAAATTACTGATTTGATATCTCACAAACAAAACTATCTGCCCAAAAATTCTCTTGCCTTAAATGTCATACCTCCCAACGCAACAACATAGGACCAAAATCCATAAAAGGTACACAACATTCAATTCTACACAAGCCCGCAATCTCTTCAAAAGATATTGGGAGACAATGAAAAATCCTTGTACGTATGCTCTTAATTACCCACAAACAATGCTTTAAATCAAGCCTTGTATACAATCCAATCCCATACCTGTGCATTTGAGAATTCTAAGAAACTTAACCTGCAAAAAATTCCAGTCAATTGTTCATACAAGCATAAAATCCATGGCTCCAAAAGCTTCTAGGGCTTCCACAACTTTTAAAGAAGATGGTATGAAATGAGAGAATGAAGTAAAGGTTTCTCCAAAGAAGAGAAAAGAAAAGAAAGTGATGTTCAAGCCCATAAAGGATTTAGCAATCAAAGCCATGAAATCTAATAATAAGAAGAAGAAGAAGAGGAAGAGAAGTGTAGAAAGTTACAAGAGGTTTATATACAAGGTGTTGAAAAAAGTGCATCCCTCCAAGGGAATGTCCAATGATGCCATGTATATCATGGAGAGCTTCATGGTTGATATTTTTGATAAGGTTACTCATGAGGTTGCTTCTCTGTTGAAATATAACAAGATCATGACACTTTCTCCAGAGAAATTGAGACTCCTGTCAAATTTGTTCTACCTGGAGAGCTGGCTAGGCATGCTACTTCTGAAGGAAGTAAGGTTGTTACCAAGTTTTCTACTGATCTGGGTTAGGTTTTGTTGGAATATTTTAGGTTTTTTTTACATGGTGTTTATGGTAGGCTTGTTTGGAGATTAGTGGATGATAGAGTTGCTTCTTTGGGAAAGGGCTAATTAGGCCTAGTTGAAGGGTTAGGGGGTGAAGGAAGTGTTCACCGGTCAGGTCATGAAAGTATGAGAATGATATCAACTTAGTAACTTTGAAAAGGGTATTTGAAAGTGTAAAAACATTGCTAGGTTGTTTGGGGATAGTTTGAATGAGTATGCAGTCATTAGATTCTTTACAATACATTTTTCACTTGACTCATCCATCGTTCTTAGCCCAAGAATCTTCATGATGGGCCTAAATTTCAGATTTCTCATCATTTTAACAAATAGTTGACATCTTCCTATCATGTTTAAATTCTAAAAAAAAATCTCCAAATATGATTAACATTTTGTTGACAAGTACTCTTGGGAATCTTGTTAGGCATTTCTTGAAAAATGTTAGTATCAATATCAATCAAATATTTTGGCTTTCTATAAATAATTCTAGGAGCATCAAAAACATTATGTGTGAATTGTGTACCATCTTGAGTGCCTTCAACATGAGACAATGTTGTGCCTACACCTTAGGATGTAAATAATGGTGTTCCTTCAACATGATACAATGTTGTGCCTACACCTTGGGATGTAGATAATGGTGTTCCTTCAACATGATACAATTGTGTACCTCCACTTTGGGATATATACAATGGTGTTCCTTCAACATGATATAAGGGTGTGCCCACACCTTCGAAAGCAGACAATGGTGTGCCTTCAACATGATACATTGATGTGCCTCCACCTTCAGAAGTAGACAATGGTGTGCCTCCAACATTGGATGATGATGTCTCTTGAACTTGGGAAATGATAGATGATGTCCCCGCATCTTCATAATTCAATTGTCTTGCTGCATGGAAGTTTCTCATCTGTTGTCTTTTTGTTTCCAATTCCAATTCTCTCTTACTTTTTATTGATGTTTCATGTTCCTCATCCAAAGAAAAATATTATTGAATGGTATCTAATTTTTTTTGTTCATGAAGTTGTCTCATTCTTTTCCTTTTCTTCTCTTTGTCTCTTTCATGCTCTTCCAGTGTTAAATTTTTTTCTCATTGCCTTGGCATGATGATGATTTCTACATATGAATTGATTACAATTTTAAAAATATAATATAAATGTAAAACAATAAGTCAAATTATAATATAAACCTCTTACAATATGACAAATTATAATATAAATTTATTACAATTATATCAAATTATGTATTGAATAAGTCTATATCATACCAATTATAAACCAAAACACTCTTTATTCACATTTGACATGTAAAAAAATAAAAAACTTACCTCAATCAATAAATTTCAGTGATAATAATTGACTTTCAGAATTTGATATTGATTTTTAAATAAAAAGATGGTGCAAATTGATAGAATATGCTTCTTCATCACTATCAACACCATGAAAAGTGAATACTTGTCAGATAACATGTAGAACTCAGACAGCATATAGAAAAATTGGGCCTCTTTCATGAGATCCTTGGAAAAGAAGACCGTTTGTTTTAATTTTTCATAGCATGAGTGCGCTATAGAGTGTGCACCCTATACAAAACTAAAAAGTGTTATGCATGCTATTAAATAGGGCGTGCACCCTATGCAAAATAAGAAAAAGGAGAGAGAGAGAGAGAGAGAGAGAGAGAGAGAGAGAGAGAGAGAGAGAGAGAGAGAGAGAGAGAGAGAGAGAGAGAGAGAGAGAGAATGGAGAGAGTAGGAGATAAGGAGAGAGAGAGAGAGAGAGAGAGAGAGCCAAGGGTTTGTATTGTTGATGACTCAGCCAACATTTCTTGAAGAAAGTTTAACTTAGGTAAGTTTTAGTGTTAATTCAGTTATTTTGTAAACATATATTTGCTGTTGGACTTGTATTTAACATTAAATAGTATCTCTCATAGATCAATCTCATGTTTGAAAACATATACAGGTCGGAGTCGACATTGGTGGCATTTTTCTTATGCTACCAAGGACATATATTAAAGGTCTCCTATCTGCGGGAGGAGATAGAGAGGCGAGGTATATGAGAGTTCAATTTTAGTTTAAATTTTATTTATTATTGTTGACTATGATTCTGAATTTTAATCTAACTTGGGGTTTCACTTTTGAGTTTGAATGTAGGATCCGTTAGAGCCAAAGAGTACTTCAAAGAGGATGCATTTTGATGATCCACCAGTAGAATAGGATGTCCTAAAAACTTTTGTAGTTGAAATTATTATTTTGAGATGTCATATGACACATTTTGAGATGGCGTATGCCACATTGTATCTAGATATTTGACATGTAAATATGTACATAATTATTTTTGATTTTGATATTTAGGAAACTTGATATTCGATCCAATTTGTTAATTGTGTATTCATTTATTCATTGTTAGTATGTAAATATGCTTGTGTGTATGTACTCATGTGTATGATTTATGCCTTAAGTATATTCATCTATATTCAAGTACATTCTTCATAACCTAAATTCAAGTGTATGGGCTACGTGCATGATTTAAGTGAATTCATGTGGTATGCTTTATAAAATATGTGCTACATGTATGCTTCATGACTTAATCAAATTTATGTGTACACTTTATGTGCTATGTGTGTTCACATGTGTAATTCATCATTTAAGTGAATTCAAAATTTATGTGCTACATTGTATTCATGTGTATATGATGCTCTCAACCAAGAAAATCTGATGAAGAGCCCTCTACTATCCCCTCATGGAACTCAACTCAACTTGAGGATTCTACAAGTATCTTGGAATCTAATCAAGGAGTTAGTCTTAACTCAAGGATCAAATAGAGTGCTACCTAGTGCACCTAGTGCCTCCAAAAAGACCTCCAAACAATTAAATAGTTACATAAACTTATAAACAAACATAGGACACCGTTCCTATATCACAACCAAGCCAATATCACATTAGATTTATTCTAATCAATTCACTCTTGCCGGGTTTGTTCCATGGGATGGAGAACTATAGAAATATAGAGAACTTTATTTTCATTGATTGATTTGATTACAAAATTCAACCACTATTGTTCCTTGGAATTTACTCACCCAACCAGAGCTAATGGCATATTTCATTCGGTGTCGGGATGAATGGTTTAGAAGAAATCTAGTGGTGCAACTTTCAACTGACCCTCACTGTAAGTTTTGGCATCAAGCTAGACTAGCGTGCCAAATTCAAATAAATTTGAATCTCCCACAATGGAGAGAGATTATTGTAGGCTTCAAAAATGTAGTCTTGTAGCATCTCACAGATTTTTGATACTTCTCATAGGGTCCGAGAACCGAGCCTTGAAATTTCATTGCCCAATCAAGCTTAGTGCACCTTGGGGACATTTTGGTCTAGCAAGGTCCAGAACATTCTACTAACTCAGTGGTTGAAATGGGGTTGTCCCTAGTGTTCACCTACCCAACCGGAGCTAATGGGGTAGTCCATTTGGTGTCGGGATAAATGGTTTGGAAGAAACCCAGTGGTGCAACTTTCAACTGACCCTCACTGCAAGTTTTGGCATCAAGTGAGACTGGCGTGCCAAATGCAAAAAAATCAAATCTCCCAAAATGGAGAGAGGTTATTGTAGGCCTCAAAAATGTAGTCCTATAGCATCTCATAGATCACCAATATCTCTCACATGATCTAAGAACCGAGCCTTGAAATTTTGCTTCTGAATTGTGCTTAGCGCACCTTGGGGACAATTTGGTCCAACATGATCTAGAACATTCTATTGACTCAATGGTCAAAATGGGATTGTCCCTATCACTTACCTACCCAACTAGAGCTAATGGCATATTTCATTTAGTGTTGGGATGAACGGTTTAGAAGAAACCTAGTGGTGCAACTTTTAACTGACCCTCACTACAAGTTTTGGCATCAAGCGAGACTGGCGTGCCAAATGCAAAAAAATTCAAATCTCCCAGAACGGAGACAAATTATTGTATGCCTTAGAAACATGGTCTTGTAGCATCTCACGGATCACCAATACCTCTCACGGGGTCTAAGAACCAAGCCTCAAAAGTTCACTACCCAAGCATGCTTAGTGCACCTTGGGGACACTTTGGTCTGGCATGGTCTGGAATGTTCTACTGACTCAGTGGTCAAAATGGGGTTGTCCCTAGCATTTACCCGCCCAACCAGAGCTAATGGCATAGTCCATTTGGTGATGGGACAAATAGTTTGGAAGAAACACAGTGGTGCAACTTTCAACTAACCCTCATTGCAAGTTTTGGCATCAAGCGAGACTAGCATGCCAAATGCAAACAAATTCAAATCTCCCAAAATGGATAAAAATTATTGTAGGCCTCAAGAATGTGGTTTTGTAACATCTTATGGATTGTCGATGCCTCTCATGGGGTCTGAGAACTAAGCCTTGAAAGTTCACTGCTCAATCATGCTTAGTGCACCTTGGGGACACTTTGGTACGGCATGGTCCAAAATGTTCTACTGACTCAGTGGTCAAAAAAGGGTTTTCCCTAGTGTTTACCCACCCAAATCAAGCTAATGGCATAGTCCATTTGGTGTTGAGATGAATGATTTGGAAGAAACCCAGTGGTGCAACTTTCAACTGACCCTCACTGCAAGTTTTAGCATCAAACGAGACTAGCGTGTCAAATCAAAACAAATTTAAATCTCCCAGAATGGAGAGAGGTTATTGTAGGCCTCATAAACATGGTCCTATAGAATCTCATAGATCATTGATACATCTCATCAAGTCTGAGAACTGAGCCTCAAAAGTTTTCTGCCCAATCTTTCTCAGTGCACCTTGAGGACACTTTGGTCCGACATGGTCTGGAACATTCTACTAACTCAGTGGTTGAAATAGGGTTGTCCCTAGAATTTACCCAACTAAAAAAAGCTAATTTCATAGTCCATTTGGTGTCGGGATAAATGGTTTGGAAGAAACCCAGTCATGCAACCTTCAACTAACCCTCACTGCAAGTTTTGACATCCAGTGAGACTGGCATGCCAAATGCAAACAAATTTGAATCTCCCAGAATGGAGAGAGGTTATTGTAGGCCTCAGAAACATGATCATGTAGCATCTCATGAATTATTGATACCTCTCACGGGGTCCAAGAAATGAGCCTTGAAAGTTCACTGGCCAATCATTCTTAGTGCACCTTGGGGACACTTTGGTCTGGCATGGTCCAGAATGTTCTATTGACTCAGTGGTCAAAATATGGTTTTCCCTAGCATTCACCCACCCAACCGAAGCTAATGGAATAGTCCATTTGGTGCCAGGATGCAATCTTTTAACACTATCCCTTCACTGTGCAATCTTTGAACACTATCCAACTATTACATCATTTGACGATACAAATGTACATGGAATTAAAACAATAAAAATGTAAGGATACAAAATTAAGATGATACAAATTATATATAAGGATACAATATTCATATTAAGGAAACATATTTTTTTCACTTTACATAGCATTAAGACGATACAAATGTGGGCTCTTAATATTTGCAAATCAACCCCATGGGATCTTTTATATTTAAAATTTTGCATCAAATTTTTTATATACAAAATTTGGCATCTAAATATGTACATTACATTTGATTGTTTTTTTTATATACAAAATTTGGCATCTATCTATGCACATTACATTCGATTGTTATTTTTATATACAAAATTTGGCATCTAAATATGCAAATTACACAGCTATATATAAAAAATAAGTGTCCTTTTCGCTCCAATCCCTGCATTCAGAAGGTAGAAGAAAAGTTAGTAGAGAATATAAGAAGTTTATATAGGTTTAGAAAAAAATTATGAACATGTATAAGTAACTAAATGAACCAAAGAACATGACTAGACAATGCATAGTGAAGTTTACCATCATAAAAGATGTGCTAATCAAATGCACACCTTGATCATCTATATCTATCATATATGTATCCAACTACATTTACAATCCACATACAAAACCAAGTTTATTGGCTCAAACAAATAAAGCAAAAAACTACAATTAATTTATTGAAGGTAATCGTAATAAACATGGAAAACCTTGCAACTTGAGTTGAACTTACCTACTGAAGTGTGCCTAAAGGGTCATCTCTCTGCTTGAGGGTATTCAATATTGTTTCATGATTAGCATTACTAATAGTCCAAATTTCCTTTGTCTTTGGTTATCCTTGATGTTTCAACAACTTAACATTGGCTTCTATAACAAGCTGTGAACACATGAGAATGGTTTTGTACTTCTCATAGTCTTCAAACATAGGAATGCCATTATTTCTAATCATATATGTGTGCAACCATGTTCCCACAACAACATGTGATCCTATTGGATATGTGAACATGTCATCATATGTCGTCAGTTGTGAAAGTTTCTACTTTCCTCATACACAACGTGCTAATCATTAATCTAATCTCTCGCATTCCCTTGTCGTGCAACCAATGCAAAAACATGTCATGGCTGTAGAAGATCTGAAAGATGGTCATAGTCAAGTGAACAATCCATGTCATCATTTATTACAGAGACTATGAGAGATAAAGGAGTAAGATAATGTTGAAACCATGTATCAACCCACTCACTTGACTCACACTGAAGACAACTCGGACAATAACAAGCCAACTCTCATGTCCAAATGGTCCATGTACTAGCATATGAGCTTTGAAATGAATGTATTTTTTAAGAATCTTTCATAGTTTGACAATCCAACCTATCTCCTATTGTGCCCAACTCAATCAATGAAAATAATCTACACACCACTGAATCAAGAGTCCCCCCTGTGACAATGTTGAAGTACACCAATCAACAATAGAATGAGCATCAATGATTTCTGCACCTAAAATCCTTAGTTGCTCCTTAACTGGATCTCTCTTTACGCATGCACCTGCTCCATCATGCTCCCCTTTTCCATGACCGGCCTAAAAAAAACTCCATATATGAGGCACACCTCTCTCTACATTCATTCTACATAACCAATAAAAAATATGAGCATTTTTTTAATTGACCTGTGAAGTTATCTGACCAAATGAGATGTCTATACATAGCAATATTATTTTATCTCACCCACTCAAAATAATTCTCAAAGCAATGTTGGACAAACTCGGATGAGTGTGATCTATCATCGCTCATATAAAAATGGTACTCTTTGATTATCTTTCGGTCATCTTTTGTACTATCAAGGGAATGTCTATATGTTATGTGCACAAAAATAGAAACCTGAATAGAATTATAATATTGAACTTGCAACTCATTTTGGGGCTGCAATGTATAGTTCTCTACAAATTCAACAACTGATATAATAGTGCCAATCGAGAAAGTGTCCTTACACATCCTGAATTGTTGATCCAACCACTGAGACCTGTGACTATGCCTTGCATACTTGTAAAAAATATTCTTTCTAAAATCTGAAATAAAATCAGCTACATTGCATTCTTTAGTAACCAACTCACATCTAGAGCCTTCACCTCCACTTTTTAATGTATATTTAATGGTTTCATATACCTTTTTGTGGACAATTGTCTTTCCAAAATCGTGTTCACAACCCTCATGAAAACATTCAACAAACTTCACTAGCCCACCACACTCTGAGCACTTGTCATTTAAGCAATCTTTTCTATAAAAGAAACATCCATCATCTCTAGGACATAAAAAATGATCTAGCAAGTCTCTTGATGATTTTGGAAGAGCACTAGCACCACACTCCAACATTTCACTAGTATGAAAAGTAGAATGAATGTATTGTAACAATTCATGGTGCATTAAAAACTCCACATGATATTTGCAACAACAAGTATTTCGAATCTTAAGAGGCACACCAAAAAAAGGCTTCAGGGCTTCAAAAGCTCTTTGTGATATTTGCAATGTTGGATGTGTCTGAAATTTTTTTTTGAACACCATTGCTTGACTCACCTCCAAGTAATGTTTGGGATGCGGGGTGCGGTCTCAAATGCCAATTCTCAACTTCAAGACATCCTTCACATTTGGTGACACTCTTGAGTGAGATTGCAAAAATAGTTGAATTTGATCCTTCACAACATCAGTAAGCTTCTTATCACAACGTGAAAGTCTCCCATCATAAGCCCATGTATCATTTTGAATAGGATCATCAAGTCTTTCTCTTCTTGCAAGTGCTCTATCCAAAGCTTTATGATTTAGATTCAAGTCAACACAAGTTTGTCTCATCGAATGAGCCTTTCTCAAATAATGACTTACTAAGGAGGTTGTAATAACCCTCCTAGAAGATCTCTTATCTTTTTCCTTTGTATTCTTCCCAATGGAATTGAGAGCACTAAAAAGATTTCTCACAATAATAGCATTCCTCTCCTTTTTCTTGTTCACACTAATATTTAATTTGACTAGTATATGTCTCATCTTCTGCATCTTTAACAATTATACAAACATTTGACATTGCTCAACCAATGTCTTGTGGGTAAAAAATTGATCAAAAAGCTTTGAAACCCACAACCGAATGGTTCTTTCCGATCTCTTGGCATCGAAATTGCTCATTATGTTCTCATCAATTTCAAGTAACCATTTAGTTGTTCTTGAAAGTCTCAATTTTGAAGTTTGTCTTTCTTCCTCTGAAGGGACTTCATTTCTCATATAATTTGGAGATGTGTAATGTTAATTTGGTTCTTGCACATCCAATTATCATTGTCAATTCCTTCATATTCAATTGGTGGATTGTCATTGACAATGTCCACACTTCCATTGTCCACATCTACAGGTTCATTTTCAAAACCTACATTTTCATCTTCAAAACCTACTTTCTCATTTTCAAAACCTACATTTTCATCTTCAAATTCATGTTCTTCACTTGAAACCACATTCAAAGGTGGGTCTATGCTGACATCTTCATTAATATTTAACATACCTTATCTCTTGTTCCAATGGGCAACCCTATCCATTTCTCTATACACTTCAACATCTTCATTTGTGAGTCTCCTCTTCTGTTTATGCTTTTGATGACTACTACTCCCCATAGTTAGACCAATAAGGTGATGAAAATACCTTTGGTAATAGAGAAAATCCAACCAAAAAGTGGATTTTTGTCTTCTCTAGAGACAAAACGTGATTCGTTGCAACTCGAATCCTGTAATTTAGTGAAAAAACATGCCTCTAGATAGAGGGAACCAAAGGATATTGTTTTTACTTTTCACCAGTAAAAAAATTGGATATCTGATAAATATCCAAAAATATCAAATATCTGATATTATCAGATATCCAATATCTCCTGCCAAAATTTTGCCGAAATATCTCTCTCTCTCTCTCTCTCTCTCTCTCTCTCTCGTCTCTCTCCTCTCTCTCTCTCTCTCTCTCTCGCTCTCTCTCTCTCTCCTCTCTCTCTTTCCCCTTTCCCTTCTCTCTCTCTCTGTCCCCACTCTCTCCCCTTCCCCTTTCTTTCTCTCTTACTCTCTCCCCTTCCCCCCCTCTCTCCCTCTCTCTCTCTCCACATTTTAATGTATATTTAAGAGTTTCATATACTTTTTTGTGGACAATTTACCTTAAATTTTCTTGCATCAATTTTTATTCCACTATCAGTTTCTATGATAGATGGTGAGCATACGGTGGTTCACATCTATGTAAAATTTTTTTCTAGAGTTAAAAAATCAATTGATTGTATTCAATATTTAATGAGTTAATATTATTCTATTATACAATACAGAAATAAATAATAATAATATAATACATACTAATATTTAACATTGAAGAAAATAAATAATAATAAATATAATAAAATACAAAAATAAATAATAATAATAATAATACAATACATAATAAATAATTTGTAATATATATTTTAAAATTGAAAGAAATAGTTAACTCATTTAATATTAACAAAAAAATATATAATTTAATATGAAACTTGAAATTGAGGAAACTAGTGCAATTGAAATTTTGAATTAGGTAGGAATTTTTGGATATCTGATATTATCCAAAATTTTGGATATCCAATTTTTATCGGATATCCGATTAGGCTTGGTATTTGCTTGGGCAATACCAAATGTGGGTGGTCAACCATTTAAAGGTGTGTTTCAGGAGATAGTTTCTGATATCGAGACTTCAACCATGTAGCAGACAACTAATTTTTCACCCAAAATTTGATGAAATGAAAAGGGTTTCTTAAAGACATTATCAACTTTCCATCAATATATTGTTGTCAAATTTGAGTTCGGTAAGTAATTATTACTTATTTTTCAATTGAGTTATCTTTAAAGTCGTAATTGACATACTAATTGAAAAGCAACTATAACTTTCAAACTGTTTAACCTTTTTGAAATCTGAAACATGTTTCACATTCTATGCTTCGACTACTATAGGAAAAAAAAAATTCAATTTTGTAAAGTTTAGAATTAGTTAAGGTAGTCAGACATGAGAGTTTTTTTATTCTGAAAAAGTTGTAGCAGAAAAATTCATAATTAATTATTTTATTTGGCAAAAAATCACAAAACAATATGTGTCACATCCTTGAATGAGTTTACTACTTATATCTAGAATATTGGAAAAATATATCATCATTTGATTGTGATTAAGGTTGTCAAACATACATGTACTTTTTATATTTTGCCTAAAATTTTCATACTAATGCATTGAAATCTAAAATTTTGAACAATTGGATAAAAAAAAAATTCAGACAAGGGCTAGTAGTTTAGAAACTACATTAATTTCCAACATATTCTATTCTTACAACTTTTTCACATGTAAGGTTCATAAGATGTTCAACATTTTACGTTAAGTTGACTAAACCTAATTTTCTGATTTTTCATTGCCACTGAAGGCCATAGTTTGGTATACCATGATCCTGCACCTACCCATATAATATCATTTGAGTATTATATTAATTTCTCATATATATATGTGTGTGTGTGTGTGTGTGTGTGTGTGTGTGTGTGCATATCTTCACTAGTATTGACTCATAGTGTTTATTCAACTCAAGCTACTAAACATAAACACAATCAATCCTAATAGTCACCACCATTTCTCATGTCAGTCATCTCATTCCCTTTCTATTGATGATTGACATAGATGATTCCTTCCTATTTTTGACTCAGCTATTGTCTTATGTCATGTCTCTACATGTTGAATTTTGCAATCACTACATTTTTTTGAGATGTGTCTTATTTGTGTTTCACATTTGTATACATTTCTCCCATGCACTACCTATATTTGTATTTGACAATAAATGCACCTTCATTATGCTTTGATTGATGTCCATCCCTATTTTAAGCTTTCAATTTACCAGAGGTCGATAGGATGCTGGAAGATTTATTTAATCTCATTCTATACCTGCCAAGGACATCGACCTGAAAGCTTTCAATTTTTTTTGTTCTGCCTTTATCTTAATCTCACTAATATGTGTGATTAGGGTTAACATTGTATGTAGAGTGTAGAGATTTTGAGCCTTGCAATTTTAAATATGAAAATTTTGCCTATAAATTCTAGTGTTTTGTGCTCAATAACTTTGTTTCCCAGTAAGTAGTTGCCATCGAGATCCTATTTCATTTGGGTACTCTATCAAATTACGTCACATACCTTAAGAATGTTGCTAAGCATCGACCAAAGCTTATGCCTTCAATTGGTTGATTGCAGATTAAAACTTGTAGAGTCATGTTCTTTATAGTCGATGTCTAATACGTATTATTTGTTCATTTAAACCACGACATGAAGTATATGAACTTCATTTAGCATTTGTATGTTCACTTTTATTTTAAATATAGATTTTATTTTATTATCTTATATTTGAGATTGGATATATATATATATATATATATATATATATATATATATATATATATATATATATATATATATATATATATATATATATATTATATATATATATATATATATATATATATATATATATATATATATATATATATATATATATACATACATATATATATATGTATGTATGTATAATATATATATATATGTATGTATATATATATATATATATATATATATATATATATATGTAGATATATGTATGTATATATATTATATATGTATGTATATATATACATACATATATATATATATATATACATACATACATATATATATATATATATAGATATATATATTATACATACATACTATATATATATATATAAGTATATATATATATATATATCTATATATATATACATACATATATATATATATATATATATATATATATATATATAATATATAATTTCAGAAGGTAGTAAAATCTATTTTAATTAGAAACTTTGGAAATACAGATTTCATGAGGGATCGAGAAATACTAAGTTGTTACTGATGAACTAGTTGTCTATGGTTTTAAGTATAATGTTAATTACCCTAAATTTTATTAAAGGATACAATTGGCTTAGTAGTTTAATGTGTAATGTATCAAATTGAGCGTATCTATATTCTGAAGTCAATAGTAGGATATAGCTAGATACGATCTTGAGGATTTATAATTAAATTCATAATTTGAAGCAAAATGTGGAATCTATATGCAAAGATTGTATTTTAGTTTCACACAAAAAATAGTTAACCAATTCCTATATGTTAACATATCTACAAACTACATAAAATTTGATTTAATTTGGTTAAACAAAGAAGGTATTTAACATAGAAATGTATGATTCATTTGAAATCTTATATGTGTGTTCAAAGGACATATGCATCATGATAATTGTGAGTTTTAATATTTCTCTAATTTAAATGAAATATATGGTTGCATTTTCTTGAGATATCCTCAAATGCTAAATGAGATGGAACTAAAACTGTTGCAATGTTTTATGCTATTGTAGATAGGATCTTAATTAAATCCTATGTTGTATGCCCATGTTTGAACATATGATGTCATTGTTAGCATTGAAGTATATATGTTAAATTGCACAATTCCATTACTTCTAGCAGTTTTACTTGATTAGATTCCCTCTAGCTAGATTGGATATCCTAAATGTCAGGAAGGATTCTGGGGAAGTGTTACTGCTCTCGTGGTAGGGTGAAAATACACTCCCACAATATTCTCACCCTTGCTAACTTTGTGAACATGTTTTGAAGTTTCTTGTAGAATGAATTTTCCTTTACAGTGTTATATGCTTCTTTGTATTTGACAAGATAGTATTTGGTAATTTTGTTTTTTACTTTTTTCATTAATGTGGAAGTACATATTTGATCTAATCTTTATGTTTTACTGGGTGTGATTCGATAGATGGTCGAAAATCTCTTAGGTTGTTATCCTGACCTGATAGTTTGTATGTGTTTGTACTTGATGAGAAATCTCTTATTGTGACTCCATTACTATGTTCAACAAATGGGTGACATTCCACTTACCTTTGGAAATAGGTATGATTTATCATTTCAACAGTTGTGGTCGTAATTGTATTTCTTTTATTCCTATACTATAGAAAATCTATTGGCATCTTCGACTTATGCATTTGACCTTTGACTTGTTGACCGACTTCCTTGTATTTCAAATTTTTAACTAATGTGGCTTTTGTGTCGTAAGTTCAGTTATTACACTAACACTATTAGAATATTAGAACTATCAAATTTCCACACTCCACAGACAGACAATTTTTGGATTTGATTTGTAAAATTTTATTTTATCATTTTTTCTTCTCATGGAATTTGATGATTGCAGATTATTGTATTCTTAACTAGGCTCTAAGGCCTTATAAAGGAATGGTGTTTTTGACGAAGCTATGAGGCTTTTTGAAGAAGCGCTATCACCCATGAGAAAACACTTAGGGCCCATTTGGTAGCGGGAATTAGGAAATGCTCGATTTGATCAAATGCTAAAATGGTCAAATCGTGGATTTGATAATCTGGTTTTTCATTTCCAGACTATGTTTGGACTGTTTGGTTCCACTTTTTGAAAATGGAATTGGAATTTGAGTATGATTTTTTTTTTTTCTGAATTATTTTAATATTTTTGGATTTAATAATTCATTTTTATTAATGGAATTGAATTTAAAATCAAAACATTTTAGATAGCCAAAGTTGGTGGTAGACAACCAAGTTAGAAAATTTTGAAAAAACAATTTGACAAAAAAATTGGAAAATAAATTCGAGAAGAAATTCAAAAACATAAAAAAATTAATTTTTTATAAAAAAAAATTTGAAAAAAATTCGACCAAAAAAATTCGTCAAAACATTCGGCAAAAAAATTGAATTTTTTTCAAAAAAAAATCAAATAAATAACAAAGTTCCAAACCACCCAAACAAATAAAAAATAAATTAAATCCCTCCCCACACATAAAAATTTTAATAATTAAGTGTAAACATGAAAAATTTAAAAATTTGCTTTGCCCCCAATTCCAATTCCAATTTCAAATTCGAATTCCAGCTTTTGAGGTGGAAGATGTAAATGCTCATTTTGGTCTTCCTATTCTATTTTCATATTGCATTTCCAAACTAAAAATTTGACAAAATCGGAAATAGAAAATGCCAATTCAAGACTAATTCCAACTACCAAATGGGCCCTTAGAAAAATTGGCGTTAGTGGGAAATGAATCCTCATAACCAACAGGATACTTGTTGAGGTGTACAAGAGGATTCTTCTTCTTCTCGGTGGTTCTAACCATTGATCTCCACAATGAATAACCTTATCGACTACATATCCTTTTGATATACTCTTATTCACCTTTGGCTATCTACGCTTGCAACAAACAATGGCTTGTCTTTTTCTTCAATATTTCCATTGTGTTATTTCAGATGCCTTTCATTTGGCAATTACCAATTTCTTTGAAAAGATTTCGACAGCATCCCTTTTACTTTTGAGTAAATCCCAGATCGACAGAATTTGGACAAAACATTTGTAGTTTAACTCATTTTTATGTTCTGCCGCATACAATCAAATTTGTCTTGTCTTTACATTTTTTGATTTAAAAGACTTTAAATAAACTTTGATTTTTTAATATCTTTTCCCCTCTCCTAGTGATCTGTACTTATTTCATCAATATTCTTGTGGGCGCTTCATAGTTTGTATCATCATCACTTTTCATTATGTTTGTTGCAGCACTACCTCACATCGAAATAGATACCAAATCTCATCACATCATCATCACTTTCTGTTTCTTTGTTGCAACAGTACTTCACATCAAAATAGATACCAAATCTCTAATCAGTAACTTGGCACATCCAATATTAAAAATTGTCCCCCATCTTCTCTTCTGATATCAATTGAAGAAATTAATAATCAAACACAAATAATACGGCAAAGAGATTATTTTGTATAAACTATAATGATTCTTTTATTCAATCAAATTGATGGATTACATGATGCCTCTGTAATGAGATATTTCCTCTGACTTGACAAAATTAATAATAAGGGAATAGTTATTATATAAAATTTCAGGTATGCACCCTAAAATGGTTGCCTAGACTTTGAGCCCCCATTCAGCAATTTATCAAATCCTTGAATCAATATTTTCAAAAATCAACATTTTCAGCTCAATATCAATTTCCTTGATCAAATCCTATTTTATCATTTTTGATTATTTGCCTTGGGCTAACCATTTTATCCTAAAGTCTTTATTTAATTAAAAGGAATATTTCATCACCTTTTATTAAATAAAAAGCCCCCACTTTTCCTCTTATGCTAAGTTGCACAAATAAAGCATTATTCTTATTTTATAAAAAGAAGAAAATCACTTTTTGTCTCATATGGACACAAAAGTCAACTCTTATTTTCTCATTGGAGGATATTTGTGCACATGGATTGCTCCTCTTTGATGCTCCACCGTTGATTAAATCTTTTACCTCTTAATCTCCATGGTCCATTCCTTTTCATTTCCTATAAAAGAAGAGCTCTCTTCCTCATTTGCATATCAATCTTTTATGCTAATGTTATACTGTAGGTTTTCTAGGTCACTTTGGAGCTTTTGAAGATTTGGAGCATTCTTGGATTTTGCATCTGCATTCCATTCTTAGTTTCATTCATGCATAGTAGCTTCATGTTTATGCTTTCATATTTTAGATTTCCTTTCAAGCTTTAGAGTAACTCATCTAGTTTAACTAGGAAGGCTTGGTAATACTTGCATATTTCTTTTCATAGATTAGCTTGCATAGCTTGCATCTCTCATTTCTAGCTTGCATGTTCATCTTAATTTAGTTTTCATTTGCATTTCATAGTGATTCTTAGGGATATTGGCATTCTTTCCGTTGTCTTCATTTGAATCTCTCATTGTGTGGTTGACTAGCAAGGTCATTAGCTTAATAGCTCTAGCTGAGAGAAAACTTTAAATAATCTTGCAACTCCATGCATAGAGAGCTCTAGGTCGCTTTCTAAGGTTTCCTATTCATGGATTCCCTTGGATACAATGACTTAGAGAAGTGAACCATTTGAGTGTGTACATTTTCGGTGCCCACCGTGGTTAGCCATAATCAATAGCTCTCCTTGTCAAAGCTGAATTAGAGAAGCTCCTCAGTGTAGGATTTATAAGAGCTATTGATTATGCCGAATGGATATCCAATATTGTGCCAGTTTCAAAACATGAGAAATCCATTCGTGTGTGCACACACTTTAGAGATCTTAATAAAGCATGCCCAAAGGATGATTTTCCACTCCCTAACATAGACATGATAGTGGACATGACTGCGGGCTATGAGATCTATTCTTTAATGGATGCCTTTTCTGGGTATAATCAAATCAAAATAGCTCTTGAAGACCAAGAGAAAACTGCATTCACTTGTGCATGGGGAGCCTATTGTTGGAACATCATGCCATTTGGATTAAAAAATGCTGGAGCTACATATCAAAGAGCCATGACTACTATCTTCCATGACATGATGCATAAGAATATGGAAGACTATGTGGATGACACCTTGGCAAAATCCAAGAAAAGGGATACACACCTTGCCAATTTGGAAGTAATTCTAGATCGTATGGAATAGTTTCATCTCAGATTAAATCCCAAAAAGTGTGCATTTGGAGTTACCTCTGGCAAACTCTTAGGATTTATCATTTCAGTTAAAGGAATAGAGGTGGGCCCAAAAAAATTTCAAGCAATAATAGATATTTCACCTCCTAAAAACATCAGTCAAATGAGGAGTCTTCAAGGACATCTTCAGTCTATAAGGAGGTTTATTTCACAACTAGTTGATAGAGCTCAAACCTTTAATAAGACTTTTCATAAAGGGGTCAAATGTGTCTGGAATGAGGAATGTCAAAAAAGCATGGATCAAATCAAACATTACTTGGCTAATCCTCCAATCTTAATGCCTCCTATCCCAGGAAAACCACTTATATTATATGTCTCAGCAACAGAATCTTCCCTGGGGGCATTATTGTCACAACTTGATGATAGTGGAAAAGAAAGAGCCATATATTACATCAGCTAAACACTTGTTTCATATGAGGTCAACTACACTAGTATTGAAAAATCTTGCCTAGCGGCGGTGTTTGCTTCCCAAAAGTTGCGACATTACATGCTTGCACATACAATACACCTCATTGTAAAAATTAATCCTCTAAAATACTTGCTCGGTAAGGCTTCTCTCATGGGTAGACTTGCTAAATGGATGATGATTCCTTCAGAATTTGACATAGAGTATGTTGAGCATAAGGTTATAAAAGGACAAGCTATCGCTGATCAACTAGCTGATTTTCGCATTCAAGACAGTATACCTATTCAAGTTGAATTTCTAGATGAGCACATCATGTGTATGACTGGGTGACCCCACAATAGTGGGTTACACTTTTTTAGACATACTGATTTTTGCTGAAATAACATATTTTTAATAAAATATGGTGATTTAAGCCTTGAAAGGTTCCATTTGAAGGAATTAATTACAAATGACTAGCTCAAATCCTCTTAGATTAAAAAAAAAAACATTGATATAACATCTATACTCCTCATTCATACCTACAATGGAGTCTCCTTCGCACCTATTAAAATGCTGACAAAAAATCACTTTGACTATATCTTTTGGTAGATCAAATGAATCCATTTGATAAACCTATCTATGTAGTAAGGTACTAGTGAGAAAAATATTTCCAATGATTATAATGTTAATATATATTAAGTTTATTATGACTTTGTATTTTTAGTATTACTAAACATAGATTTTTCACTATACGTCTACCTCTATGTTTGACGCTTATGAAAAAATAGTAAATGATAGGAAAAAAATTCTTAAAAATATTTATGTCCTAGGTATTGAAGTTATCTTTATATCAAAAAAAATAAAAATAAAATTGAACAAATACACAACAAGTTATAAGCTATGTAGTCAAGGTATGTCAAAATTATGATTTAGTCAACTTCAAACATTAATAAAATATGCAATAATCATGATAATATTATCAAAAAAATTACATGCCCTCGGTATGGATGTTACAAAACTAAATTTGAAATAATCACATTGATATCTATTTTAGAAAAAAAGTTATGCTCTATGAAAACAATATAACTCTTTGAAAATGGCGTTTTCAGTAACATACTAGTTTTTGTGGGAGAAAAAAAAACCCATTCAAATCAATTCAAAAATAGAAATAAAAAATATATTTAGAATTTAGATAGAAAATCTTAAAAGATTCTAATTTACTTCATCTTTCGATTTCGTACGGTTTAACGACAATATGCATTTGAATCTAATTTTTTTTTCCAAAATCTAGAGTTCAGTGTCCGTTTGGGCAAAAAAGTGTAACCCACTATTGTGGGTTCACCTAACTACAAGAACCTGGAAGATGTTCTTTGATGGCTCTTTCATGCAAAATAGTTTAGGAGCTGGAGTGTTGTTTATCTCTCCTCGTGGATATACTATTCCTAAGTCCTATAAGTTATTATTCCCATGCACAAACAACATTGTTGAGTATGAAGCCTTGACAAATGGATTGAAAATGGCTATAGAATAGGGAATTACAGAGCTGCACATTTATGGGGATTTTCAATTGATTATCAACCAAGTTAATGAAGAATATCAAACAAAGGATGACAAACTGATACCCTATAAGAAGATGGTTGATTCATTATGTCGATACTTTACCTTTGTTACATTTCAACAAATCCCTAGAGCAGAGAATAAGGCAGCTGATGCTATGGCTACATTAGCTTCACTTCTTCAATTAGAACAACATGAGTCCAGATTTGAATTCCTGGTGGAAGAGCTATGTTACCCTATTTTTGACTCCTCAGAAAGCCATGTCATTTGTACCTTGGTTAGCCATGAATCATCTTGCTATGGTGCCATTTATTCATATCTCCGTGATGGTACTATTCCAGAAACCTTCAATCATTCCAAAAGAAGAAACCTGATCTGAAATGCCTCTCACCACACCCTTATCTCTAGTGATCTGTATAGGAGGGGTTTAGATGGGACACTTCTTAGGTGTTTAGAAAAGGATGAGTCCAACCAAGCATTAGTTGACATTCACGAGTGCATTTGTGCAGGACATTATAATGGTCTTGCCATGGCCCGAAGGTTGCTTAGGGTAGGGTACTATTGGCCTACCATGTAGACAGATGCAGTAGCTTTTGCTAAGTCTTGTGAAAAGTGTTAGAAACGTGGAAACCTAATACATGCTCTAGGCAGGGAGCTTATTCCTTCTATTTCTCATTGGCCATTTTAGCACTGGGCCTTTGACCTTGTTGGGCAGATTCATCCCAACACATCAGGTGGACACAAATTCATTATTACTGCTACTGATTACTTTACCAAATGGGTAGAAGTTGTCCCACTTTTTGTTGCCTCAGGCAAGACAGTTTCTTTGTTTATTCTGAATCATATCATCTGTTGGTATGGAGTGCCTTCTGAGATAATCACTGACAATGGGGGTCAGTTTAAAAATAAGGACCTTAAACATCTGTGCAAGAAATTCAAGATAAAATAGCATTGGTCCTCCATTTACTTCCCGCTAGGAAATGGATAAGCAGAGGCTTCAAATAAGACCGTTCTCAAGATTCTCCATAGAATAGTTCACAAGAATGGTAGAGATTGGCACCTACAAATAAATCCAGCCTTGTGGGCCTACAGAATGAGTATTCATACTCCAACAGGGGCTACACCTTTTTCCCTCACTTATGGTGTTGAAGCAGTGTTACCTTTAGAGGTAGAGATCCCTTCACTTAGAGTCTCCCTCAAAGGTTTAGTGACAGATGAAGACTACTGCGCCATGAGGTTACAGGAACTAGAACTTCTAGATGAAAAGCGTAAAGCATATTTTGATCACATGAGAGTCTACCAAAAGAGTATGTCCAAAGCTTTCAACAAGAAGGTTTTCCCTGGGGAATTTCAAGTGGGGGATCTTGTTTTGTGAGAAAACCCTAAGAACCAACAAAATAGAGAACAAAAAGGGAAGTTCTAACCTAATTGGCTTGGACCATACATCATTACTACAATTTTTGGTACAGGTGCTTATTTATTATCTGATCTAGAGGGGGAATAGCTCCCTAACCCTATCAATGTTTTTCACCTCAAGAAGTTCTATTCATGATACCCATTCTATCTAGGGGCATCCTTTGTACATATCTTATTGATTTTGAAAAAAATTCTATAAAAAAAATCATATATGATGCTGAAAAAATCCTAAAAAGCATATAAAGTTCTGAAAAAATCAAAAAATGCAAAAAATTCAAAAAAATAGAAAAGTGCCTTGGTGAAAACTTGGAAACAGGTGCTTTGGTAGCAAAAATACAAAAAAATTGAAAAATTTTGAAAAATCTCCAAGTGGTGAAAACTTGGAAACAGGCGCTACTTGAGGCCTTTGCACCCTATCTTTTAGCATGCATCCTCGACACTTAGCCTTTCTCCATCATGCCTTGACCTTGTTGCCTTGATTTGGAATTGGTCTTTGTCTTTGTCTAGGGGGCATAATCATATTAGCTTTGGTCTCTAGGATGTGTTGGTCTTTAGGACATCTTGCAAATGGTGTTTTTTCAACACCCACCAAACAGTGTTTTTCAAGACTACTCTAGCGTCAAGTGTTTCTCAACACTTATTAGATATCCTACCCTATAGTTTATCATGATATGATATTTCCACTAGCAAATGCGATACTAAAAGATTGATTCTATGACCTACACACACACACTTAAACACTTGACTCACTGAGGCTTGTTTGACTTTGTTTTCTTTGTGTGATGTCTATGATGATTTCTTTGATGAGTGTTCTCTCCCTATGATAGTTTTCAATGATGCATAGCTAGAAGACTGAGGGCATGAGGACATGTTTTATTTCTTTTTCTACTTATGGGTATATTTTGCTGGTCCTAATTGTCATTAGCATTTATGCTTGATCTACTTAACACCTAGGATCTACAAAGTATTATCCTTGACTGTATGCGAGTGCATGCTTATAGCCATCTTGACCTTTGTATGTCCTGATGCAAGCATAATCTCGCTATAGAAAACTTAGGTAATCTCACTGCACTAGTCATCTTGACCTATATGTCTTTGTTGCCTAGGTGGGATTTCCACATATCAATTTGATATAGATCATATTCATATACCCATAGTCATACTAGTGTGTATTGTATGATCTTATGATGCTACCAATAAAGCTCGATGATGATTATTAGATATCTATTGGTGTTGTGACCTTGCAAGTCAACCACTTCCATAGTAGGTTGCATTTTTAGGTTCATGATAGTTAGTTTTGCATCTTGCATATGGAGAGAGCTCTCCTTTCATCTTTCGAGGACCTGTCGGTCAACTGCGCTCACTTCTCCTTGTCTTGATCATGTCTTTCGCTCCTTGACTTTAACATCACATCCTTTTTCCTATCATCATAAGGGGTTAATCTTATCATCATATCTATATCAAAAAGAGATCATTTTCAAAAATATAAGTCTACATCATACACATGAGAATTAAAACATACATCTATGAAAGAGAATATACATGAGTATATATATCATACATTTTGAGAAACATGACAAGACAATGTAAAAACAAACACATCCATCACAAGTGAGATAATAACAAAGATACATCGCAAATCCAGTAATCTCATATATAAATGTCATAGTACAATATACAAAATGAGATCCCAAAATCTAGATCAAAGTCTCATGATATGTGTCAAACATCAAAAAACCTAAGCCCTAAACCTAGGACTCGCTGCCACCATCGCGAGGACCTGGTGGTGGAGGAGGTGGTGCCATGTCTGGTGCTACATCAAATCTGCCTACTACTACTGAGTAAGAAGGAGCTCTTTCACCCACTGGTACTGCCTATATGTACAGCCCATGATAGTATGCAGCTCACCCTGCCTCTTTCGGCTCTCTGCAATGGAAACTTGTAGTGCTCTCTCTCATCACTCTGTCTTAGCCCTCTGATCTGTGAGCTACTACTCCCTAATCACTATAGTGATCCTGAGCTGCTGCATCTTAGCCTCTAGAGCCTGTATCTTGGCTCTCAGGTCCTCTCCTCCTTTAGGTGGATCCTGCCTGGCCTCTTCCTGTCGGCGAGCTAGTCTCACCTCATCCTCAGGGGTCACTGATCTCCATCTCTATGACCTTTTCTGGCCACTTAATCTAGATCCCTCACCTGTCTCCCTCACTCTCCCTCTCCCTCCATCCCCTCCATCTCCTCCATCTCCTCCTTCATCTCCATCATCCCCCTGTGCTCCTAGCTAAACATCTGGTATAGTGAATCTGGGGAATGGAGCCCTACGCCTCTCTGCCTTGTAAGCTGCATCTACACCTGCATCCACCATGTTTGGAAGGTACTCCCATGGCTCCTAACGTACTGCAACTATATCCTATACTACCTACTAGTAATCCAGCATCGGCAGCCAACCATGGCTCTCCTCATCCCGAAATCGAGCATATGTGGTGGTCTCTATAGGCAACCTCTACTGGCAGCCAAACTGCCTCCACACCCAAGTAATGACAAATCTCTTGACAATGTCAGAATGCCAACCTACTAGTGGCCGACTGCAAAGCATGTAATCCAGCTCCCATCTGTCACCCCACTACTCGCATGCCCTATAAGGTCTCCATATGAATGAGGTGAGCTCATCCAGCACTCTCCTATAATAAGTGACATCCCCACTATGTGCCTTAGAGATGAAACTGGCATATCTATACATATAAGGATACTTGCGCTCCCTAAGCTGCACTCATGGATGCACTACAAGGATGTGCTCCCACACCCATATCTGAGCAATTATAGCCCCGCATGCCCAAGTCCTACCATCCTGGTAGATGATCTCATGTAACTCATGGTATATGTCAGCTAAAATGGTTGGACCCCATGCCATCCATCGTGGACATGCCACCAGATCCACTAGCAACCTAACCCATCCCAGTGGGAAACCCTTCTAACTCATGTCAATGATAAGGCCTGTCTAATAATAGAAGCAACTATGCAAGGTACTAGGAAGTCCCTGCCAAAATTTTCCATCAATCGATCCCAGCTGACATGTTTATCTATAATCATCACATCCTGGAACATGCCCTAGATGCCCTGCCACCCCTCAGTAGGATCCTGATCATAGTATACCTATGCAATCAAACAATCATGTCAGTTTCTATTATCTGAAAACTTTACATCTATGGCTATCTTTAAACATAATTATACTTACAGGCTCGCCATGGCTAGGCACTCAGAGAATTCGATAGACGTCCTCAAGTGAAATAGATGCCTCTCCAGTAGGCAAATGAAAGGTGTTGTGCTCACTGTGCCACCTCTCAGCAAGCGCAGTCAACAATTCATGGTCAGCTCAGATATGGGGCATTTGCAGTAAGTACCCGAAGCCCATAGCCCTCAGGTCTTCCTTGCCTAGATCATCTAGATCTTGAACAAATCGTAACCCCATCACCTTCGGTGCTCTGATGTGTAGCGCCAGAAAGTGCTCCTACAAAACTATTAACCCTAGCCAGATGTCAGCACATATCATGATGGATGTCTAAAAATTATTACAAAACATCTTAAAAAGTAAACATTGTTAGGACCCATGTTATTTTGCTCAAAAACATTAAAACATGTCAAATTTTTATAATTAGGCAACAATATTTTTTGACTAAGTGTTGTGCGACACTTTGTCCTATAGTAGTGCGATGATATCTATTCGTGTGATACTTCACATAGTGTCATGCGACAGTTCATCTCATGTCATGCGACACTTTATTCAATGCTCATGCAACACTATTTTGACCCATGAAGTGTCGCATGATAGTTATCATCAAATGGTGTGACACTTATAAAGGGTTGTACAAGATTTCACCCGAATTCAAAAATTTGAGATTTAAAAGTAATAAAAAACATGTTTTAATGCATTAAATGCTCATAGATGACCCAAAAAAGTGAGTTTTTTCAAAAACATACTGGGGTAGCATAGTGCAGAGGTCGGTTGTGCAACTAGGCGTGCTTGAATCGATGCCTATGGACCGGGATCGCTGCTTGCTGGGCCATTTTCTCTCTCTAAACTCTTGAAATTCTCAAATCACTAAAAGACAAATGATTTTGAAAATGACCTTTTTACCCCTTATATAGCATTTTGACATTTTGACCTAATTTTCAAAACACCTCAGAATTGTGCGAAAATTACACCCCTAGCTAATTTTGACATCCTGGATCCATTTTCAGACTCAAAATCTAAATCCGAGTTTATCTTGATAGTCAAAATTGCATTTCAAAAATTTTCCCTCTTCTGCGCAATTGGTTGACCATTTGAGGCCTGATCCTTCGATCTTTGCTAGGGCATCTTCATTTCTTCACCCCCATCTCTTTTAAACTCCTAGTCTATCATTCATTTTCACTCACTTCATTTATTTGAAGTTTGACTTTATCTTTCTCAGTCAAATTGGGGCATGTCTTTCCCGCTTGATGGTTATCCTATCATCTTTGATTATGATTTTTAGTGACTTGATCAAGTTTATTAGTTTTCTATTCTCCTCTACCTGATTTTGATTTCAATTCCAAGGGGGCAGTACCTATCAGTTTCAAATCTTTGATTCAGCTTTATCATTCAGCTCAGCCTAAGATTCTTATTTTAAGACTTGATTATCACTTAACAGCAACGGTGTTGATCTTGTCTTTTATTTTCACACCTGACTATCACTTAATAGCAATGGTGTTGGTCTTGTCTTTCAGCTTATGCTTATGCTTGTCCTGTGTTCCCATTCGTCAAACACACATCTGAGTTTTTTTGTGATCCCAAATCGATCTCACATTTCAATTCTTCTTTGACCACATGTGTTCCTAGAATGATCACACATTAGTCAAAGAGGGGCAAATGTATGCACCCTAAAATGGTCACCTAGACTTTGGGCTCCCATTCAGTAATTTATCAAATCCCTAAATCAATATTTTCAAAAATCAACATTTTTAGCTCAATATCAATTTCCTTGATCAAATCTTATTTTATCATTTTTGATTATTTTCCTTGGGCTAACCATTTTATCCTAAAGTCTTTATTTAATTGAAAGGAATATTTCCTCCCCTTTTATTAAATAAAAGCCCCCACTTTTCCTCTTATCCTAAGTTGCACAAATAAATCATTATTCTTATTTTATAAAAATAAGAAAAGCACTTTTTGTCTCATATGAACACAAAAGTCAACTCTTATTTTCTCATTGGAAGATATTTGTGCACATGGATTGCTCATCTTTGATGCTCCACCATTGATTAAATCTTTTGCCTCTTAATCTCCATGGTCTATTCCTTTTCATTTCCTATAAAAGAAGAGCTCTTTTCCTCATTTGCATATCAATCTTTTATGCTAATGTTATGTTGCACATTTTCTAGGTCACTTTGGAGCTTTTGAAGATTTGGAGCATTCATGGCTTTTGCATCTACATTCCATTCATGCATAGTAGCTTCATTTTTATGATTTCATAGTTTAGATTTTCTTTCAAGCTTTAGAGTAACTCATCTAGTTTAACTAGGAAGGCTTGGTAATACTTGCATATTTTCTTTCATAGCTTAGCTTGCATAGCTTGCATCTCTCATTTCTAGCTTGCATGTTCATCTTAATCTAGTTTTCATTTGCATTTCATAGTGATTCTTGGGGGTATTGGCATTGTTGCCCTTGTCTTCATTTGAATCTCTCATTGTGTGGTTGACTAGCAAGGTCATTGGCTTTATAGCTCTAACTGAGAGCAAACTTTAAATAATCTTGCAACTTCATGCATAGAGAGCTCTAAGGCTCTTTCTAAAGTTTTCTATTCATGGATTCCCTTGGATATAATGACTTAGAGAAGTGCACCATTTGAGTGTGTACAATATGCATATACTTTTATCATGCATTACATTCATTATTCATCCAACATGATAGCAGGCAGATAACTGATGAAAAAAATGTTTAAGCTATTATTTAAACCAACACACTATATTTAAACTTATTGTCTAAATATTGCATAGGAATCAACATGTGCATGGTTGTTATCATGGAAAACTTTAACTGGCATAGCTAAAATGATCAGTTCAGAATCAATTACTAATAGCATTGAAGACTTAGTAGAAACCGACTAAATAAATCTAGATGTGGGACTTTTTCAGTTGGATTTTATAGTTTCCTTGAAGATCAATATTTTTTTCAGAATGATGTAAGTAATTAATTTACATTGCAACAAAAATATTTAACCATTGAATTTCAATTAACAAATTGAATTAAATAAACATGAACATAAATAATAAATATAGTCCAAATTTTATAATATTATAAAAGGTTAATTTACATTTATGATTTAAAAGGATTCAGATGAATCAGTTAGAAGTTCATTTTAGTGAAATTCTTGTTGTGCTAGGACAGAAATTGGTATACTGAACTCTCTAATCCTTTGTTTTATGTTTGTCAAAAGTTTAACTATATGTTTCATCTTTGGTCTTAATTTTGGATTTTCATTTGTACAAATGATTCCCAATTTTATTATTTTCTCCATTTCAACATAAATTTGTTTTCCCTTGTAAATACTTTTTAGACAGTCATCAATGACCTCTGTCAAGTTCTTCTCTATCTGTGCCTTGGTTGCCCACTGAGGAAGTGTCAATCCCATCTCAGCTAACTTGAGCTTGTTGGCTTTACACTGCTTGTCAATTCCAATAGTACAACTCCAAAACTATATATATCTACTTTCAGAGTCGGCCTCACTTGATATGCTCTTTCTACAAAAACAAAACATAAAACATATATACAATAATTCTAAGAACGTAATTTTAAAATAAAGTACCAAAAACTTAATAGATTTTTTAAAAAGAGATAAATTTTCAAATGAATATATTGGAATAATTATTCTAGAACATTAAAGAGATGTATATTTTTTGAGAAATTCAAATAGAAAAGTCTTCTTAAAATTGAACTCCACAAATCTAACAATTTTGAGACTTCACTGCATCCACACTTCCTGGCATAAATTCTATTACAACGTACTCTACAATCAAGTAAGTTTACACACCAAAATCTTATACCCTTAATGAAGATTTTACAAAAGAAGAAATTATGAAAATACAACTTTTATTACAGCTCTATATAAAAAAATATTACAAATGGCTAAATATATAGAATTCATAGCCATAGGAAAAAAATGAAAGAAAACTAGATACGCATGTATCTAAATAGGTTTTATTTACTAAGGAATAAAACTAAGAAAACTAAATTCTAAATATAAATATGCAAATCTTTGCACATTCCTTATTTCCATAAAAACAAATAAAACTAACTAAAAACTCTTCAAAAAACATTTTTTCCAACATCACTTATCCACATACTCCTCCTTGATGCTGAGAGGGCTAACAATTCGATCTTCGAGTGTCAAAAAATAATCCTTTGCAACCACCTTCATGAAGATATCCGCTATTTGTGCCTCTGTGTTGATGTATTTCAATTCAATTGCATTCTTTTGTACCAAATCTCTAATGAAGTGTTATTTCAAATCAAAGTGTTTGGTCCTGCTACGATGAACCAGATTCTTGGCCAATTTAATGGCACTAATGTTGTCACAAAAAATCATAGTAGGTTAAACCTAAATCTCACCAATTTCTTCAAGAAGCTTTCTAAGCCATAAAGCTTGTGTGCCTGCTGAAGTGACTGCAACATATTCTGATTTTGTAGAAAAGAGAGCAACCATACTTTGCTTCTTTGAACTCCATGTGATTAAACCAGAGCCCAAAGAAAAAAATTTACCAAATGTAGATTTTCGGTCATCCAAACTATCTCCCCAATCAGAATCACTAAAGCCAACAAGCTCATTTTTTTTAGAAGAATAGTGAATTCCAAAATCGAGAGTGTTTTTCACATACCTCAAAATTCTCTTGGCTACCTTCATATGTTCTTTCGGTGGATTTATCATATACTTTGAAACCAATGAAACTGAGTAAGCAATATCAGGTCTTGTGTGAGTTAGAAACATCAAACTACCAACAATACTTCTATATGATATCTCATCAACAATATCATCACCATCATCTCTACATAATACAACTCCATGAGCAATTGGAGTAGAAAGAGGTTTACAATTAGCCATATCAATTTTCTTTAGTATATCCTTTGCATACTTTGTTTGACAAACAAAAATTTCATTTTCATGTTGATAAACTTCTATTCCTAAAAAATACTTCATGAGACCCAAATCTTTCATTTCAAATTCATTCATCATAGCAACTTTGAATTCCTCTTTCATCTTAAAACAACTACCCATATATAACAAATCATCAACATACAAAGTCACAATGATAATATCATTACCTTCTTGCTTGTAATAAAAGGTAGGTTCACTCTTACTTCTTTGAAAGCCATTCTGCTGAAAATATCCATCAATCCTTGCATACCATGCATGTGGTGCTTACTTGAGGTCACACAAAGCTTTCTTTATCTTATAAACATGATCTTCTTTGCATTTAACTTCAAAACCTTGTGGCTATCCCACATATACTGCCTTTTCTAAGTACCCATTTAGAAACACACTTTTCACACCCATGTGATGAATAGTCTATTTTTTTTGAGCTACAAGTGAAATAAGCATTCTAATAGTCTCTTGTCTTGCTACTGGTGCAAAATTTTCTTCATAATCAATACCATACCTTTGAGTGAAACCTTTAGCAACCAATCTTGCCTTGTATCTCTCCACACTCCCATCACTATTATATTTGATCTTGTATACCCATTTTGTGCCAATCTTCTTCTTCTCATGCGGAGGCTCTAAAAGCTCCCATGTCTCATTCCTATCAATGGAATCCATCTCTTCATTCATTTCTTGCATCCAAACCTCATTAGTACATGCATCTTCAAAACATGATGGCTCAAAATCAGCTTTAGCTAGTAATGCAAAATTTACTATCTCACCCATTGGATCTTCTTCATGTTCTTGATTTTGACTTCTCTCATAAATATCATTTAATATTCTTACCCTTCTTGTAGGACTTGGACTTGGGGATGAGCTTGCACTTGAATTTGATGAGGAGTTGCTTGGTGAACTAGAAGATCTTGAAAAAGAACCATCAGTTGGCTGCTCATGATTATTATTATCAATAATATCATCATCCAAAATAGATTTTGGGTTTTCAACATGGTCTTTTTGATGACCATAAACTCCCCCTTCATCAAAAATCACATCTCTTGAGACAAGAATCTTATTAGTAACATGATTATACAATCTATAAGCTTTGCTTTCCTCACTATAACCCACAAAAATGCATGGTTCACTTTTAGCATCTAACTTTTATCTATTTTGATATGGTATATGAATATAAGCCAAGCAACCAAAAAATTTAAAATGATTCACATAGGCCTTTTCTCATACCATGCTTCATAGGGAGTCATCTTGTCTAGGGCACTTGTAAGACTCCTATTGATAATATAGACTATTGTAGCAACTAAATCAGCCCAATAAGTATTATTCAAACCCTTGGTTTGTAACATGCTCCTTGTCATTTCTACCATAGTACGATTCTTTCTTTCAGCCACTCCATTTTGTTGAGGTGTGTAAGCAGTTGTGAGTTGTCTCTTGATCCCATTCATCTCACAAAAATTCTAAAAATCTTTGGAGCAATACTCTTCCTCCATGATCTGTTCTCAAACATTTGATTGTATTTCCTTTCTCATTCTCTACATGGGCTTTAAACCTCTTGAATGTATCAAGGGCTCCATCCTTAGTCTTCAAAAAATAAACCCAACACATGCGTGAGTAATCATCAATAAAAGTGATAAAATATGATGACTTACCCAAACTTTGTGTTTGCATAGGAACACAAATATCATAATGAATAAGCTAAAGTGGGTGATGAGCCCTCTATGCATTTCCTTTTGGAAATGATTCTCTTGCATGCTTCCCTTTTGCACATCCCTCACAAATTTTGTTGTGCTCTTCAACCTTAGGCAATCTAAGAACCAATGCATTTGATGTTACAATCTTCAAACTATGAAAATTCAAATGACCATACCTGAGATGCCACAACCAACTTTTATCCTCATAAGCCATATTCACAAGCTGATTGTCATTTTCACCAAACTTCAAGGGAAACATCCTATTCTTTGTCATAGGAACAATTGTAATCACTTTATTGCCCTAATTCTTATCATAGATAGTACATTTCATATTTTCAAATACAACTCTATAATTATTCTCACATAGCTGCCCAACACTCAATAAATTATGCTTCAATTTTGGAGTATAATAGATATCTTGAACACTTTTCATACCTTCTTTTGTCTGAACTTTCATGGCTCCTTTGGCTCCAACCTCCACTGTATTATTATTACCAAGAGTAATATTAGATTTATAGCCATCATAAAGCTTTGAAAAAATATCCTTGTTACCAAACATATGATTAGAGCACGCAGAATCCAAATACCAAACATCGCTCATATTATTTTCAGTTTTGCCATAACACAAGAATAAATTACTTGAGGAAAGATCCTCATCTTGTTGAGAATAATTTGCATTATTGTTACCTAATTTTAGCCTACACTCTTTCTCATAGTGTCCATACCGATTGCAATGGTAACATTGAATGTTTCTTTTATCAAATCTACCTTGGCCTTTTCCTCTTTGAGTACCTCCTCTTCCTCTAGTTCCTCTTGAAAAGTTCTGATTTTGACCCCTTCCTGAACCTCTGTGATTGTTATTGTTGTTGCTAGCACCATCATTCTTTAAAATTTGCAATTGGGAAGCAAAAGCCTTCTCACTAATGTTGGTATACGTGTCCCTTATTCTATCCTCATGTGATATGAGAGATCCAACTAGTTCATCAAACTCCAAGGTGGATAAATTTTTACTTTCTTCCATAATAATTGCTACAGTATTCCATTTTGGGGTTAGAGATCTCAATACCTTTTGTATCACATGCTCTTGGCTCATAGGTTCACCCAAAGTGGCCATTTTATGAACCACATTCTTGACTCTTACACAAAAGTCTCCCACATTCTCACCTTCCTTCATCTTCAAATTCTCATATTCTATTTTCAATGTTTGTAGTTTCACAACCTTGATCTAATCATTGCCATAGTAAGCATCTTTTAGAGTCTTCCAAGCCTCCTTTGTTGTCTGTGCATCAGCAATTATGGGAAACAAACTCTTCTCAAGAGCCATTTGAATGTGAAATAGAGTCATTGCATTCTTCTTCTCAGCTTCCTTCTTCAATCTCCTCTCGTTAGGTGTGAGATTATCCCAATTCTCAGGTTGATTCAACAATCTCCCAAAAGTCTTTTCCTATCAAAAAAAATTTCATCTTGATTGACCAATATTGATAATCAACTCTATCAAATTCTGAAATTTGCAAATTATTTGTCATGCTGAAAGCTTCATAATCCTAATGCTTTGATATCAAATGAAGATTTTACAAAAAAAAAAATTATGAAAATACAATTTTTATTGCAACTCTATATAAAAAAATATTACAAATGGCTGAATATATAAAATTCATAGCCATAAGAAAAACATGAAAGAAAACTAGATACACATGTATCTAGACAAATTTTATTTGCTAAGAAATAAAACTAAAAAAACTAAATTTTAAATATAAATATACAAATCTTTGAATATTCCTTATTTCCATAAAAACAAATAAAATTAACTAAAAACTTTTTTAAAAAACACTTTTTCCAACATCGCTTATCCACACTTAATAAAATAAATTTTTAACAGAAAAAACAATGATGATACCTAGAGATGTATAACCGATAGTGAAGCGAAACCCCGAAGAACTTGGTGTGAGCTCATTTTTGTTCATATTCCCGGCTACCCCAAAGTCAGCAATATGGGCTTCCAGATGTTCATCATGAATTTGGACACTATCACCATTTCTTGGCCATTGAAAAAATATCCTAAAATTCGCATAAGATTTCGGTGACGAAGTGGCCCCAAAATCTCAAGCTCTGACAAAAAGTGTTGTAGGGAGCACTCTCTATCCTCTGAATTTTCCATTCTTTTTATGGCTACTGTTTGGCCACTACCAAGGATTCCCCTATAGACTGTTCCAAATCGTCCTTTTCCAATTATTTTTCTCTCGCTAAAATTGGCTGTTGCTTCAAGCAAATCCTCCTGTGTTAGTTTCAAGTATGGCTGGGAAATTCTTTGGATTTCGACCTCTAGGGTTTCAAAATCAGAGATACGGTTTCTATTTCTGTTCATATAGAGTTGCATAAAAACAGAGAAGAGTAAAACAAATGATGCTACGAACACATTAGTAGTGAAGAGGGGGAAAGCTCGGAGTACTAGATGCAGATAATAAAGCTTCCATGATATAATTAGGGAGACAACACAGCAAATTAAGTAAACAAATATTAAAATCCCAACGGATTTCCTCATTAAACTAATCTTTCCCCTACTGCAGAGCTCCGTCTGTTAACCTCTCTAGCATGGATAGAGTCCTTCTAATTGAGTCTCCAACAAAGTAATAATGATTTGGGGTGATTAACCACAGATTTATTGACTCCTAATTTCCAATAATTTAGTCAATAATCATTGTTCTAGTGATTAACCACAGATCAATATCAGAAAAGAACATCCGCCTACAATTTTTTTAAACCAATGTTCTGTTTTCACGCCACGTATTTGCAATGTCATATTAAAATTATTTTTAAAAAAAAGTTGACTATCAAATTTAAGTCTTATTTTTCTAAGAGAAAATAATTTGTCTGATATAAATATACCTTTTAAATGTTTTTAAACTTTACAAATCAGATGGTCACTACTATAAACTCTAATGCTCCCATACACCCTATGAAGTCTAGAGCCCATTAATTTTTAGTAATGATATTTATTTGGTATTTACTAGTGAGTATCATCATTTTTAATCTTTCAAAATTATATTGATTTGTTTTGAATTATATTTAGATATTTATACTCGATTATTTCTCAATTTATTTGTTTGAGATTATCTTCGTTCAAAATGATGCCTTATCAATCAACATATTTTTTAAGGTCTCGAAAAAGAAGTTAGAAATCGAAAACTGCTCACAAAAGAGCTCTCTAATACCAAAACAAAATACAAATACAGAGTTTGTATTTATGTATACCAATCAGCAGCAATGTGCAGTAGAAGTACAACTAAAAAACAAAAATGGAGACATGTCAAATTAAAATTGAAGATGATCTTTTACAAAATATAACTATATTGAACTGACAACAATAAAATGATTACAAACTATGATTACAATACCTCGAGGGATTCGGAGCTACACCAAGAAATGTTTGCATCTTTTAGCTCTCTTACAAACTGCTCACTTCAAGCTTCACTGACTATTGTCTATTTCATTGAGCTCTCTTACGAATGGCACACTTCGAGCTTCGCTTACTGTTTGGAGCAATCACTACAAACTGCGAATTATTGTTCAAAAAATATTCCTATACTCTCCACACAAAATGAACTCGTTCCAAGTTACTTATTACTTGGAACATTTTTTCCTTTTTCCTTTTGATTGTTAGAACAAAATTCCCCCCAAGTTTCAAATGCACCTGCCAGTATTAACGTCACTGGTAATACATTGTTGCACGTGGGGAGCGAATGAGAGAGATGCAATCCCAATGCAAATCTTTTTCAGGCTGCTCCTCTACAGATTTTCTAGTGACTAATGTCAAGAGAAAATGGGAAGGGTGAAAGCATTTTCTGCAGACTCCTCCTCCACAAATCTTCAGGCTATTATCTCAGGACAATTAAGTTTAATCTAAAATTCCAAGAAAAGATTGTATCAATTGTTGTAATTATAACCAAATGTATTGCTAGTTGTAGTTTACATGTCTAATTCATTAGTTTTCATGTTTCTCATTGATTATCAAAAATATTAGATTTGATAATTTTGTTGATTGTCAAGAATATTAATATTGACAAAATATCTAAAGAAGGTTATTGGATCTCTAAGATTAATTCTCATGAGAGATCTATTTGACAATAACATCAAATATGAACAAGCAACAATATATGCCAAAAGTTCATAATGATCACAAAAACTTTTTATTCCTTAAATAATGTATCAAACATAATATCCTTATAAGTACTTTTAGAATTAAAATAATTGTTCATATGATTCATTTTAAAAGAAAACATAATTTTAAGCATTAAATAAAGAAAAATAGTGATAATAATATCATTCAATATATATTCAGTTATCTTATTATGTGATAATCTGTGCTTCATGATCTTTATATTTTATGATCTAAAACAATAAAAAAACTGTAAAAAAATTACTATGTTTTTGCAAATTTAGAAAATCAAATCTAACGAAAAAAATTAATTTTGACTTATTTTTTTATTTTTAGTACATTTTAGATGGAGCTTTAACGGCCGCCGAAAAAATAGTGCTTTGTGAATCAAGTCGTATCCGACATTCAATCAGAGTGGGAAAGAGAATCACAAGTTTAGAAAATCAGGACTTCAGATCTGAAGAAGTCTTCTGCACAGGTTTGGCTGGAAAGTAACTGAAAACAACTAATCAATCAAGTCGCTTTAAGACCGCGAATGCGAAAAATTTTATATTATTTTTGGCGGGTCGCCTAAGATAACGAGAACAAACGTGGCAGCAGATTCCTATGCGTTTGAAAAATTCCTCCTGCTTACATAAATGTAGAGTAACAGTTCTCTTCAAAGGTAACAGTGGTCCTCATCGTTTGAACTCATCAATATCTTAAATAATTCCAAGATAATTTAATTTCAATAAAGTCTAATTCAAACTAAAAAAAATGAAAACATGATATTATTTTATTACTTTATAGATAACCACTTTAAGTCACGGCTTAAGTTGAGGATCCCTTATTCATGGTCCTCCACAATGATGCAAATCCTAATAGACTAATTTCAATAAATGAGGTAGTTACAATCATGAAAAATTCTAATTTAATAATGACTTAGTTCGAATCATCTTAGCATTTTTATTTATTTGATTATAAGTTTAGCAAAATAAAAGAAATGGATACAAGTTTATATGGTAAAAGATAGTGACTCTATTAATAAACTTTCATAATTTTTTTGAGAATTTATTTTGAAACTATATCTATAATTATATTTAGAGTTCTAAGTTCAAAGACAATTAAAACCAAGATTAATGTAATCTCTTAGCAAGGAGGATCTTGAAGCATTTGTATTGTTCCTTGAATGATTGACCTTCTATAATATCATATTACTTTTGTCATTATCTAAAGGCAAAGAATTTGTAATTCATTTTGGATTTTTTAGTTCAAGTATAAATGACTTTTGACATGATAGTTCACGTAGGTTAGATACATGGTCAAAATCCACTGATGGGACTTGAATTCTTTGTCCCCCGAGAGTATGGTGCAAGGGCACCTATAGGTCAAAGGAGGCTTATGAAATGTTTTGATTCTTGAATGAAAGTAAAATATGTAATAAGGTATTTTGGATCATTTGGATGATAATTGTAATCATTTCAAGTAATTTTGTAAGGCTCATAAGCCAAATTGTCAATGTAAGGCCAATAAGAACCTAGTAGGTCAAACCTAGTCAAATGAGTAAGAATAAGGTAGAATTAGTGGTTTTGAGTCATTTTGGCCATGTATGGAACAAATTTGATGCAATGATGTCCATTATGTGGTTAGAATTACAAGTTGTCAAAGAGTTACAAAATGTTGCAAAAGTTGCTTTTGCAACATTTACAAAATGATCAAGCTAAGACCGCTCTAGTAGTCCAAGAAATTGGGGCCGAAAAGGAAACTACGGAAGAGGAGGAGTTATCAAGACATCATCTTGAAACTCAAGAAACTAGTGGAGGGACCCCCCTTCTGGAGGGAATTTATGTCATATTAATAGGGACATTTAAGAGTAAATTATCTTGTAAAAGGTCATCTTAAGGGATCTTATGTCATAAAAGGTTCTACTAATGGGTCTTGTGTTATAATAGGTCATCTTAAGGGATATTATGTTCTATTAAGTCATAATAGGAAACTTTAATGGTTCTTAAAGGGTTTTATTTCATAATCTAGAGGTTATTAAGGAACCAAGTATAATGTCATAAAGGATGGACTAAGTTAAGGGGTTCTAGGTGTCTCAAGGGGTCCTAGGTGTCTTAAAATGTTTTAGGATACATACTTAAGGGGTCCTAAGATAATATGTTAATGTTTCTTACTATACATGTGTATAACAATTTTATGTATAAAATGGAAACATATAGAACATATACATAACATTTAAATATATCAGAAAGAAATCTACATATTTAAAAATCTAAAATACGGATGTGGACAAAAATAGATTTCTACAGTTTAAAAAGTAACATAGTCTGTATAGTTTCTGATATATACTAACTAAAAAAAATTAAAAAACAATTTTAAAAAAAAAATAATTCTCATATTTTATAAATAGGGGTTTCTAACATTTTCTAACTAGGGTTTTCTAATTAGGATTTTCTAATCAGGGTTTTCCAGCTAAGGTTTTCTAGTTATGGTTTTCTAACTGGAGTTTTATAACATTTTCTAACTAGGGTTTTCTAACTAAGCTTTTATAACATTTCTAACTAGGGTTTTCTAACATTTTCAAACAAAGGGTTTGTAAAATTATCTAACAAAAATTCTTAAACATATGTACATAACATTTTAATATATCAAAAAATAATTCAAACATTTAAATATCTAACTGTACATGTCTACAACTTTAAAAACTAACATTTTCTACATTTTATGATATAACTAACTAAAAGAAATTAAAAACAAAAATTTAAGAAACATTTTTTATAGTATTTTAAAAAAAGTTTTCTAATACTTTCTTACTATGCTTTTCTAGCTAGGGTTTTTTAACTAGGATTTTCTTTCTAGGATTTCCTAACGAGGGTTTTCTAACATTTTCTAAAAAGAAGTTTATAAAATTATCTAATTGAAAACAAAAAACCTAAGATAACTGAAAAACACATAATTTATAATTAGAAAAATAAAGAAAGTAAGAATTATGTGTACTTGGTATCAAAGATGATTAGAAGATGTCAAAATCACTCATGGGATGTTGATGTCAAGCTAGTACATTAGAGGGTTCTAACACCTAGGGGTTTGTAAAAAGGTGAAAATGACTTCTTGTTGCTAGATTTTATTAAAAATCTTGCCTAAGGGGAGTTTGAACAAACACCCCCTTCATACAAAGCCCCTTGCATAGGGGCTTCATATGAAGGGGGGGGGGGGGGTGTTTGTTCGAACACCATTGCATAGGGTTTTCTAACGAAGGCCCCTAGGGCCTTTGTTTGAACATGCATGTTTGAACGAAGGGACTCAAAATGGTTTTTTTTGGGATGTCAATTTTTCATCATTGTAAAATGTGGGAACCTTTTTTGTGGGCTAACCCACAACCAAATTTGATTACATGAAACAAACACCATGTGCAAAGGAACTAGAAGAATAGAAAGAAGAAGATTTCTATTCAAAGGACCTTGAATTTTTGTCCCTGGGAGAATGATGCAAGAGCATTAAGGATTCAGTAAGGCACTATGACCATTTTTAGTCGAAATCATGTAATAAGGCCAGTGTAAGTTCATTCCAAATTTTTCAAGGTTCAATAAGTCTATTATGTTCATTTGGATCAAATTGTAAGGCCATTGAGCCATTATGTAACCATTAGGCGGGTGGTCCCACAATAGTGTGTCCCACTTTTTTAGACATGTTGAGTTTTGCTTAAATAACATATTTTTAATAAAATATGATGATTTAAGCCTTTAAAGGTTCCATTTGAAGGAATTAATTACAAATGGTTAGCTCAAAGCCTCTTAGATTTTTAAAAAAATTGATATAACTTCTATACTCCTCATTCATACCTACAATGGAGTCTCCTTCATACCTATTAAAATGCTGACAAAAGATCACTTCAACTTTATGTTTTAGTAGATCTATGTAGTATGATTCTATTCGAAACAAGCTTTCTAATGAATATAATTTTAATACATATTGAGCTCATTATCACTTTTAAATATTACTTTAACTAAACATAGGTTGTTTGGTCATTCAACAACCTATCTCTTCAAGACTTCAGGAAAAATAGTAAATTACAAAAAAAAATTATGAAAAATATGTAGGAAAAGAGTATTTGTGTTACCTTTCAATAAAAAAAAAAAGGAGAAATGAATTTTGATATACACAGATCAAGTTAGAGCTGTCCAACTGACCTTATGTCTAAGTTATAGTTACTGTCACTTTAGAACTTAATAAACTATGAAATATTGACCCAAAATTAATGAAACCAATTGCATCCTTCAGATATTGAAGTTACAAATATAATCTCTAATTACATCGTTATCATATTTTAAAAAATAGTTACGTTGATCCAAGTGACAGTAACTCCTTAAAAACATAGTTTTTCACACAAACCACTTTTCGAAGGACAAGGAAAAATGAATTTAAATGAATTTTAATTTTTTTAAAAAATATATTGAGAAACTAGAAAGAAAATTCTAAAAGACTCTAGTTTACATCATCTTCAAATTCCTAATATTTTTGCGGCAACAAGTGTTTGAAAGTGAAGTTTTTTCTTAGAATGTTGATCTCTGTGTCAAAGTTGGCCAAAAAGTGGGACCACCCAGGCCTAAAGAGGCCCAAAATTGGTCAATATTGGTCAAAGTTTCTATGAGTGGTTCAAAGGGTAAAAAATAGTTGAATTCATGTTATTATATCACAATTGACATATTTTTATGGTCTTAGGCTCATATGTAGTCATTTGAACACAAAATTTAAAAAGTTGCTTGACAACTTGTCAAACTAAGTCCTAACTGATCAACCAATTAGGTAGTTGATAAATATCAGTTGCAATTAGTTAAAGTATGCATAAATACCTTTTTTGGGTTGAGGGTTGAAGGGGTGTGTATTTGGAAGACAAAAATTTGAATAAAATGTTGATTTAAAACTCCCATACCCTATCATTTTGTTGATTAGAAGATTATATCTCACGAGAATGGAGTGAACTCATTGAAAGAGAAATTGGAGATTAAAATATAGTGTGTTTACTTCCATTTGAACTTGGTTTGACTACATCAAACCATTGGACTAGTTCTGGTGCAATTTTCCTCTCAAGAACTCATAATTTTTGCATTAATATAGATATTTATGGTTAATAGCAGCATTTGGCTCTTGTTTAAACTAGACTAGTGAAGTTTTGAAAGGATTTTGAAATGGTGCTAAGCATTGTTGCTCCATATTTGTTGCACCTTCAATTTCTAAGATCATACTTGTACTACTTTTGATCTTAAAACTCTTTATGTTGATTATATATTAAATATATTAATATAAATCTGGCATTGGCACTTTACTGACAAAAAAAACACTTGGTTTGAGGCATGGCCATTGAATAAGGAGGGAGAATGGTTAATTTCTTTCAAAACTATCTTGAAACCCTCAAATACAAGGGTTTCATGATAAAAGGATTCATTGTGAGCTGATTTCCAATGTTCAAAAATTTTGAATCTCTGGTATCTATTATCATTTTGAAATTCTTTCAAATGGTATTGGTCTCAAGTTTAATTAATTTATCTAATGAAAGTTATGTGAAGCCCAAGTAGCAGGTCTGGTATGGCAATTGTAACTCTATGTAACTGAGAATTGCATTGTTTGATTAAATTTAGTTATGTTTGAAGTCTCTAATTATTGGAAGGAGTGAAATAAGACTGTGACAAAGTAAATGACCCATTTAAATAGCACGATAAAGATGTTAAGTGTTTTGAAAACTCTGATTTCTCTTATCTTTATCCAACTGTTTTGAAATCTGTGACTATCATTGCAAAATTCTGAATAGTTACCACTATGATTAGAGTTTCCCATGATTCTAGGGAGTTTAATTGAGATATAGAAAACCTAAATAAACAATCAAATTATATGGAACAGTTTCTAAGTTTGTTCTGAATCACTATGTAGAAGATCAATATCTGATTGTCCCAAGATAGTGACAGACTTAGTCAAAGAGTTTTTTATTCAAATACAATTTTTCCCCATTTGTGTTCATTGTGAGAATCAAGAAAGTGTAACCTTGAAAGGAGAAATAGATGGTTTAAGTCCCCTTCACTAATGTGTTCTCAAAAGGTTCTATTTCATGTAATCTTTGTGGTACGTACTATGATAAGACAACTTGAAATGGCAGTTTGATAGTCCATACATTACAAGGTGTGAACAAACTAGTTAGAGTTCAGTGTGGGTCATGTAGGTTGAAGATTTTGGTTGTATTCATGAGTAATGACCTTAAGTACCCATCTGGAGGACTATTGTATATCTGTGAGGCCTTTTCAGTAGTATGGTTGATGATATAATAGGAATTGTGTTGGAATAGTCTTTTGAACATGGATGAAAATCAATGCCATATTTCAAGATTTTTTAGAGCACATTAGGATATGGTGCTCAGTCAAAGGAGTGTTCCCTTTTTCCTTGATAGGTTAAGGAGTGCAATGGTTGTTTTAAGAAGCCTAAATAGGTGAGTTTTGTTACAAAAAAAGGTGAAGATTGACAAGTTTTCAAGTTGATGTGTGAATCCTAAGTCCTCTGCATCCCTCCCTCCCCATGTCTCCCTTTCCCTTCCTCTCTACCTCTCTATCTCTCCATCATTATCTACTTACCCACCTCTCTCACTCTCTATCTCTTTAAAATCTATTCCTCCCCCTCTAGGTCTCTTATCTCTCCCACCCCAAGTTCTAATTGTCTCACCTCTTAATCAATCCCCTCTCTAGTTCTCTCCCTCCCTCTCTACCTATCTCCCATCCTCCTTACCCCCCTCTCTCTATCATTTTTAATCTAACATTTTCTTCTCTTTCATCTCCACCTCTCTATCTATCCCCTCTAAGTATCTCACTCACTCCCTACTACCTCTCCCTCATTCCCTCCTTATCCCTCTCTTTCTCTTTAATCTTATTTCTCTCTCCCCTTTTATCTCTCAATCCTATCTCTAAAATCTCATTTTTTCCCTCTTCTATTCCCCTCTATTTATATCACCCCCCCTCTTTCTCTCTCCCCCCATCTAAGTCTCTCACCTCACTATCTTCCCCTCTCTAGATCTCTCTCTCCATGACCACTTCTCTTTGCCCACCTTTAGATTTATCCCTTGATGAACTCTTTCATTCTTTTCTCCCTTTCCTCTCACCTCTTTGTATCCTCCTTCCCTGGATCTCTTACTCACTCCTCCCATTCCCTAAAACCTATGCCCTAAACTCTATATCATATAAATTGGATGAAGAGGTGATGACCTCAAGAGGGGAGTTAGGGAGAAGAGGAGAAAAAAATAACAAAGAGAGAGACAATTAAGAAGGGATGTAGGGAGAGGTAAAAAAGGAGAGAGTGAGGGACCTAGGAAAGGAGGAGATATATAAGTGAGAATAGAGAGAATATGAGAGTTCATAAAGAAATAGTGATAAGGGGGTATATATAGGATACCTATAGGGGAAGATAGAGGTAGGATACCTAGATGGGAGTGAGAGTGGTGAGATAGATACATGAAAATTGAGAGAGGTAGCTACTGAACAAGTATGGAGATGTAAAAAGGAAGAGATGGAGGAATAGATAGCCCTAGAGAGGAGAGACATCTAGGGTGGTTGGTTGAGGTGATGAACTAGACAATGAAGAAAGAGAAGAAGAGAGGGAGCCATAATAATAGAGAGTGACATATGAATATAGATATGGGTGTAAAGAGGGAGTAGGAGATTGAGAGGCAGAGAGGACTTGAATGGGAGGTAGAGACCAATCTAGGTGGGAGAGAGATAATATAGAGTGAAAGAGGAATATAAAGAGGCAGAGGGAAGTATTCAAATAGGTAACCTCAACTCTATGTTGGTCCTAAACCTTGTACCATCAATCTTGTACCCCAAACTTTATACTCTAAACGCTATAACCTAATCCTTATACCCTACACCCTACTACCTAAATTCTATACAAAAGATGGAGAGGTGATGTGCTAGAGAGAAGATGAGAGAAAAGAACGCAAACAAAGAGAGGTATAAGGATGGATGGATGGATGGAGGGAGAGGTAGAGAGGGAGTGAGTTAATGACCTAGAGTAAGGAGAGGTAGAGATAAGAAAATGAGTAAGATAAGTTCACAACTAAAATTTCAGATGAAATAGGTCACATCTCTTTAATTTGAAGGTAAATTCAAGGGTGGAAGTGGTCCTAAAATTATCTAAGGAAGTAGAAATTAAATCAAGTATAAAAAAGAGTGTGAAATTGGTCTCACAATTAAGAAGTAGAATTTGTAGCATTACATATTTATAATGTTGTAATTTACATATCTTTAAAATATCAAAAAAAATAAATATTTTACAATATTAAATTAATTTGAAAAATAAAAATTAATTTTATTAATTTATAAATTATAAACTTTTATTATAATTTTATTTATATTTTAAATTTATTTATTTAATAATTTTTACAATTCTCCAATATTAGAAAATCGTGGTTGTAAACTTATTCCTAATTGATTTTTCTTTATATTTACGGTTAAAGTAAGAAGACTAAATTCATTTGATACTTGGATTAGAAATTCTGAGTTTGAATGGTATGTCCGCGTTTGGAAGTAAGTCTACCACACGAGTAGGTTGAGTTTACCTCCTTGATGGGTCACCCATGGAATGAGAGTTAACATCCTTGTATCTTCGTTTAAATGATTTTGGAAATTTATCTGACACTTTCGATAAATTTAAACTAGCAATGAGGGTTTGTTTTTACATCATAATGATATGCAACCCTCAATTCAGAATCACGACATGGTAAATCTACTAAACATCAATTTAATATACATATGTTTAGTGTTTTTATAAGACTAATGTTTTCTTTAAGCTCCCTTCATCGTCATTTCACTTAAATTTCTTCTGAATTTCCATTGCGTTAGGGAAAGGTGTTAGGGTTATTAGGGTTTCTCGGGGCTTGCTGCTTAGCTCGTAAATAATGTTTCTCACAGATAATTTTCCCATCCAAGGCATGGCCAGTGCATCTCTACTGCTTGCTATCAGATGCTCTATGCAGTTATTAGCCCAGGTAAGTAATTGAAGACAATGCGGCCAATATTGTTCTTCTTGTTCTGAACAATCTTTGTTAGCAAAGGTAAATTAATTATCAATCAAACAGTCGGCACATACCAAGCACCATGCCATTCACGTGTTTATTAACATGCTCTCTCACCTGCCTGGCATTAATGTTTACAATTACTCGGTACTACGGTAATTCTAACATTCAATGTATATCAGTCTTAAAGTCTATAAATTAAGAGATTGAGCCTAAATTCCTCAGAGTTCATTTTATGAGTTTCTCCTCTGTTTCCTGTTTTTCAACTATCTTTCTATCAGCATTTCTTTTTCCTGTTAATTAAAATTAAAATTTGATTAAACATCTTGAGGCTTGATATATAACGTGAAACTATTCTTACCATTCAAATCAGCTCTGAAAATGCCATGACTTTGTTCTTTACCACAAAGATTGCATTCTAGGCCATACAAAGTTAAGCATTCAACAAAGACCTGTTTAATTTTTCAGCAAAATTTGCCAATTTAAGATATTAAACACTTAAAACATAGCAAATAATATTCATACAAATTTCTTGTTAAGCAACACCTCCCTTCCATCAGTTTAACTATCAAATGCCTCAGCTGTCATAAAACAAATAATATTCATAAAAAAATCCTATTAAGCAAAACCATAATAAGTGATTATCCAATGCAAGGTGAGTACCTAGTATTTCTGGAAGAGCAGCTATGAGAATATGATGCCGTATACAAATCCTGGTTTTTCCCAAAGCCCAATAGAAATTTGCTAAGAAAAATTGATAAACGTGAATAGGAAACCTGTACACTGAAATCATGTCAAAATTCTTCAGATAGTTTTGGAAGCCAGTCTTTGTACTTTTCAAATAGTTACCAAAGCAGAGATTAATTGGAAAAGTTGAACAGACCCATAGATTTTGAAATAACTAGCTCAGATCCATATAAGAACACGTCTGAAATGCACTCATAAATGGTTTTAAGAAAAAATCGGCAAAACAAAACACTAGGATTTTTTGAAAAAGTTGGGAATTAACCGGGAAAAAATCGGATTTGGAAAAACACGTAAAAAACTAAAGTAAAACGGTAAAAAATTACCAGACGGGGTAGAAAACAAAGAAGGAAAGGAGATATATATTACGACAGTTCTTTACATCTGACTCACAGTAGTTCTTTACATCTATGCCTCAGTTCAATATTTTTTCACATATAGATCTATGACATACATATTTTTTCACATCGTTAAAAACTGAGTCATAAATGTAAAGCTGCCAATATGTAAAACACTGAGTCATAGGAAACCAAACCACGTCATGTAGCTTTTGGCATCGAAAACATATTTAAAACTGTCGTAAATTCTGATGCATGTTTATAAAAATGTCGTATATATTAAACTATTTGTGTATGGACCAATTTTAAACTGTCGAAAAGCTCTCTTGATAGGAAGTTTAAAGTTAAACAAAATACCCGGGAATCGAATGCTTGTCATTTGCGGGCCTGAAATTTTATGGCCGTATTGGTTGTTTTTCTACTTTTGAGCTGTACATGACACACTGAAAATTTATTGGACCGTATATATTGACACGTTAAATTTTGATAAAACTGACAATGTCACACTTAAATTCATTAATAAACCGTCAATTTTTTTTATAAATAATATACTATGTTATTTAATGAAATAAACATATATTTGTTTATATATAAAATATGATATATTTTAATGGCGAGCTAGGGCGAGCGGGAACAGGGTGAGCAGCGCTAGGGCTTCTAGTTATTCAATGGAGCCGAGTGAGTCTGGCAACGATGAAGATGACCCACTTGAGGGTTTGCGGGATCTGGCAGTTGGGGTTCTTTTCGTGCCTAGTGCGCCTTGGTCAGCTGCTCTCCTGGTGTGGAGCCAATGTGGTCTTGTTTTTACTGGGATGGCTGGAGATGCTTATCCTGAGGCCTCCTCTTTTGTCTGCGTAGATCTTCCTCTCTCCTGCCTCGCCCCTCTTCCTTGGGCTCTTTCTCGGTGTGAGGAAGGCTGGTGCGGGCTTCATGGGGTCAGGATTTCGTTTGTCTTGCCATGTGCATGCTTCGTCGGTGGTGTGGGCTTTCTTTGGGGGGACGGATCTGGTGGTTCCTTGGAGACTCTCTCGATGGATCTATCTTGCTCTCCTCTCTTCCATTCATTTTGTGGAAGGTTTTTGGGGCTCTCTTCACTGGTCGCTTCTTCTTCCTTAGAGCTTTTGGGTAGGATGGCTGTCGGGGTTTAGCCTTCTTTGATGCAGGGGGTTTTCATTTTTGTTTTCCTCCTCTTTATTTTTATGGAGATCTTTGTTGTTGCCCTGTGGCAAAGCTTTTTGAGGCGTGTTTTGCCTCTCGGTGCTTTGGTGCGAAGAGGCTTCTTTTCTCTTTTGATGCTCAGGGTTGGAGGGCGGTTGTGTTGGAGTATTGCCTCTTTCATCCCTTTCCATTCTATGGTGCAAATCCCTATTGAGGTGGGGTTTCACTCCTGGGCCTAGTAGTAGCTAAAGGCTTCTCTTCTTCTTTCTTCTTTCTTACATCTTATGGAGGTGGAAGCTCCTTTTGAGGTGGAGGCTCAACCTATAGAGGTGGCTCGTTGCTAGATGAAAGAGGTGTGAAGGAATGTTGTTGTTGAGCTTGGTTTGTGTTAGAGGGAGCTCGTTTTGCCAGAGTTCTTTGCCTGTACTTTCTTTCTCCTAGTAGATTGTGGCTTGGTGGTTTGGGGAGACTTTCTTTACCCCATTTCTCTGGAGAAGGTTGGGGGACCCTTTCAAAACCCTTATGTTTTGGCGCCGCTCAAGTTAAATCTGCTTAAATATTTAAGTTGTTGTTTTTATTCATGTTTGGTGTTGCAAGGGTGGATTGGTCTTATTACCACCATGTTGGTTTTAGGTCTCAAGTTAAATCCCAGAATGGTAATGGGAGCCATTTCAAAACCCATATTACTGGTTTGGGGTGCTCGAAAACCCTGGTTTTCTTTTGTTGGCGTAAAGCTTTGGCTTCACCCTAATGGCTTCGAGTAGCTAGAGCCTCAGTGTCTATCCTTCTTTTGGTTGTTGTTGTTTTGATGTTTTGGGGCTGCTGGTAGTTCTACTAGCAGTCTATATTGGGGGGGTTCTGTAAAAATTATCTTCTTGTCCTAACTGTCTCATTTTAGGTCTGTGCTATTTTTTTCTATCTTTCACTACTTTCGCATTGGGTTACAGTTCCTTTAAAAATTAGAATGTATATGGTTTTGGGGCCCATTTAAAACCCGTTTTCCCTAATAAAAAAAAAATATGATATATTTTTATGAAAAATGTTTCCATTTTATTTATTATATAATTTATTAATTTATAGTATTTTTAAAACAAAATCTATGAATTTTAGAAACTTGTTTTACCAATTTAAAATATTAATATGCAATATATAAACTTAGAAAATTTCTTAATTAATTTGAAATATATTACTAATTTATAATTTTTTTCTAATTTTATATTATTTTATCACAAATAAAAGTTTCTATATAATTTATTATATATTATTTTTATTGACTTAAAATCTTTTCAAAATAAAACATATAATTTAGAAATTTGTTGAGAACATTTGAGAATTTTGTAAATATTACTAATTTATAATAATATTATATTGAAAAAATATTTAAAACTAAAAGAAAATTTAGAATATTCTTAAATTAGAAAAAAATTAACAATCAATATTCATCTTAAAACATAAAATAAAAGCCATTAAAATGACCAAACCGCAATGAAAAATTGATAGGACAGGTAGGGCAAATTCTAGGCATTGGTAAATAGGAAAAGCAGAGTGTTTTTTGGCGCCACCAGTAAAATGCAATTTTCACCCGTTAATCACCCATTAATCACGATTATTTCCGATTTATTTGCCGATTAATCAGTTCATAAAATCATTGGATTTAGCTGATTTTGGACGTGCAACTCCCGATCGCAATTATTCCTGATTAATTACATATTTTCTCTCCACTGGTTTCGATAATAAGAAACCATTTTATAAAGTGAACAAATGTTCTTTTCTTAAATTTGAAAATAATTGAATATTGTCTTAATGTCCATTTTTAAATTTGTGATGGGAGGCTATTCCATGCAATGATATGCTACTAAGACTTATTTTCTATGTAAAACTTTTAATTTGCCATTGTATGCTATATTGTTATATCTGGCCGTGCTTTCATGTGCACTCTTTGAAATGGATGAACTCATGTGCACTCTTTCAAATGGACATGTTTGGTTACCATATGTTTTAACAATTATATGTTGCTCAACTTTGACAAGGCTACTGGGCAACACTCAGTCGAAACATATTTCTCTTTCACAAATGGAACACATACACTTTCTCATAATAAAATAGACAATGATTGGAACTTAACAATTATATAAATTTTTTAAAAAATAATAAGTACAATTTATATAACAATAGATTGTAGGAAAAATTGTTATACACTATTTTGTTAAGAAGATATAAATGAATCACTTAAAGTTTCAAATATTGAAATCCTTGGTTTGAGAAATCCAAATTAGTATATTTAACCACATCTTTCATATCAGATCTTAGTTTTGGATCTTCATGTGTACAAATGATTCCCAATCTTATAACTCTGGTCATTTCATCATAAATATGCTTTCCATTATAAATATTTTTCAAACAATCATCAATGAGCTCCATCAAATTGTTTTCTGCCTTTACCTTGTTTGCCCACTGCGGAAGCATCAATCCTTTCTCAACTAAACTTGAACTTGTCGGCTTTATGCAACTTATTAGCTCCAACAGTACAACTCCAAAACTATATATATCTGCTTTTAGAGATGGCCTCAATTGATATGCCATTTCTATAAAGGAAAACCTAATCATATAAATGCAATAATATTAAGAACTTAATTTAGAAGAAAATTAATAAAATCTTAAAAGATATATTTCTCTGAACAAAATATTAAATTATTAGATTCATGAAGTTTCTACAGTTTATAATTATTGACATGCTTGTTTCTGATTTAGACAGATTGTAGCCAACTTTTGGATTGCACACAATGATACATCATCACAACAATCAAACATAATTTTAGCATTTTGTTCTCTTAGTGATTGCCCTAATGATAGATCACTGTGTTTGATGGGAAACCTTGACTAAAAAAAAATATACAGTCTAATCTAGAAACAAGGAAATTGATTAAATTATTAGAATTAAAGTTTATTGATTTTTTAGACTTCTAATTGGTAAATACGAATTGATATTTAAAACATAAGCAGACCAATTTTTTTTAAAAAATAACTCATAAAAATAAATTATTTTAAAACAAAACAAAATTAAAAAAGCGAGGGCAACGATGATACCTAGAGCTGTATAACCGATAGTAAGGCAAAACCCTAAAGAGCTTGGTGTGAGCTGATTATTTTTCATAATCCTGGCTACGCCAAAGTCAGCAATATGGGCTTCCAGATCTTCATCAACAAGTATATTTGCAGGGTTCAGATCACAGTGCACAATTGTATTCCTGAATTCATGGAGAAGATAAGCCAATCCATGCGCAAGTCCAACGACTACATTCAATCTTTGCTACCAATCCAATCTGCAATCCAGTGGACCGTGCAACAGAACATCTAGGCTAGAATTAGCCATGAATTTGGACACTATTATCATTTCTTGACCATTGAAGAAATACCCTAAAATTCTGAAAAGATTTCTGTGACGAAGCCGCCCCAAACTCTCAAGCTCTGACGAAAAGTGCTCTAGGAAGCACTCTCTATCCTCTGAAAGTTCCACTCTTTTTATGGCTACTCTTTGGTCACTGGATAAAATTCCCCCATAGATTGTTTCAAATCGTCCTTTTCCAATTATTTTTCTGTCGCTAAAATTGGCTATAGCTTCAAGAAAATCTTCCTGTTTTATTTTCAAGTATGGCTTGGAAACTCTTTGGATTTCAGCTTCTAGGGTTCCAGAATCAGAGACACAGTTTCAGTTTCTGTTCATATAGGGTTGCAGGAAAATAGAGGAGATTAAAACAAAAGATGCTACGAACACAACAGTAGTGAAGAGGGGAAAAGAACAGAGAACAAGATGCTGATAATAAAGATTCCATGATATAATTAGGCAGACAACACAGGTAATTAAGTAAGCAACTAATAAAAACCTAATAGATTTCCTCATTACACAGATTCTTCCAACTACTACAGAGCTCCGTCTTAGGCGGAAAGCCTTTCCAGCAAGGATAGAGTTTTAACAAACTTTGTATTTGATTCAACAAGTTTATAATTGTCTTTGGGTCAATAGGCATAGTTTTATTGATGCCTCGTAGTTGGCAATAACCCGGTAAATCATCTTTCCTCGAGTGGAGGAGGATCTTTCCCTTGTCATTATCAGTACATTTTTTGAAACTATTTTCCATTTTCACACCATGCCTATGTTTGATGGGTGGATGGCCATTTTTAGGCATCTTCCTATTAACAAATTTTTGGGGCAATACCATGTGAAAGATGAAAATTTGTACAGGTAGTTAAAATTCACCTGAATATATAGATATAGTTCGATAAAAGATTAAAGTCTAAATAAGTTTATATTGGAAACAAATTAAGTTAAGAGTTTATAAAATGGGTATAAAATGACATTGGCAATGCCATCTCAATAAAAATCAAATATTCGTCAAGTGTATGGTATTAGTTTAGAATGAAGTTGTCACTGTCATATAATTAATCATATTCATTCAATCACTATGTACTGTGGATTTGGATTATTTAAAATCGGATTTACCATAGAATCAACCAAGTTCATCCATTGACTATCTAATATGGTCTAGACTCAAAATTCAAAACTCAATTTGTCCTACTAACGCTATTTAGAAGATTTTAATATATTAATTTTATAATTACATATTATTTAAGATTTGAAAGGTAATTTTAAATGTTATAGTAAAATTGTTTGATAAGTAAAATAAATGCAATTTGTTTCATATTAAATATATTTTTTGGACTGTAAGAATTGGATACTTTCTTTTTACAAATTACAGTGCATTTAGATAAACTTTATAGCTACACAGTACACCCTCTCATATTACAAAGTTTGTGTGGAGAGTCAACCTATCTTCCTATAGTACCACATCTGTTTGGATGAGACTAGAACTTGTGATAACATCTTGTTACTATTTTACGGAAGAAAAATCAATGATTATCTTAATTTTTAATCTTTAAAATTTATATTGACTTATTTTGAATTATACTTAAATTTTTATACCGGATTATGTGACAATTCATTTGTTTAAAGTTAATTTTTTATGTTCAATCAATATATTTTTTTTAAGAGATCAATAATTGTAATTAAAATCATAGATTTTGTTAGTTGTATATGTACTTGTCTAATTTATTAGATTTAGTGATTGACAAGGAAATTAGTATTTACAAATATCTTAAAGAGATTATAGATATATTTGACAATTACATTAAGAAGAAATAAACAACAAAATCTACCAACAATTTTCACAAAATTTATAATTCTTATATAAGAAATCAATAAGCATGCTCTTATAAATATGCTTTAAACTAAATCAATTTTTTTCCTTTTGATTCTTTATATTCTTCAATTTAAATAAATAACATAATTCAAAACTTCAAGTAAACATAAATAGAATATATGACAGAAATAATACTAATTTTGCGTCAGATATATGAAAATGTGTACGTTGGACTCACTGATCATTTCAAACGGTCGGCATATGCATGTCAAAAACATATGCATGTAGACTCATAATTAGTGGCAGACATTATTTACCTAATGTGAATTTACAAACCAATGGAAATCCACTGAAATATTAAAAAAAGGAGTGCTTTGTCTATGAAGAAATATCCGATATTGAATGAGGGTAGGAGAGAGAATCACGAGTTTAGAAAGTCAGGACGTCTTTTCCGAACAAGTCTTCTGCACAAGCTTGGCGGAAAGCATTATAATTTTATTAAATTTTAATAATTTTTACAATTCTCCAATATTATAAAATTTAATTTAATTAAAAAAATTTAATATTTCTATACCCTTGCCTACGCAATGCACGTGGTTGAAAAGTTATTCGTAATTGATTTTTCTTTATATTTACGGTTAAAGTAAGAAGACTAAATTCATTTGATGCTTGGATTAGAAATTCCACGTTTGAATGGTATGTACGCGTTTCGGAATAAGACTACCGCACGACTAGGTTGAGTTGACCTCCTTGACGGGTCACCCAAGGAATGAGAGGTAAAATCCTAGTAGCTTCTTTTAAATTATTTTGGAAATTTCTTTGACACTTTCAATAAATTTAGACTAGCAATGAGGGTTTTTTTTTACATTATAAATAAATGTTTTTATAGAGATCAGTTTTGTGAAGAATTATTTGAATAATTAAATTATGTAACATAACAAAATAGATAATGATTGGAACTTAACAATTTTATAAATTTTAAAAGAAATAACAAGTATGATTTACATTACATTAGATTGTAGGAAAAATGTTTATACTCTATTTGTTCAGAAGACACGATGAATCACTTAATTTTTCAAAATATTGAAATCTTTGGTCTGCAAGAATCCAAATTGGTATATTGAACTCCCTAATTTTTTCTTTTATGCCCATTAAGATTTTAACCACATCTTTCATATCAGATCTTAGTTTTGGATCTTTAAGTGTACAAATGATTCCCAATCTTAGAACTCTCGCTATTCATCGTAATTATGCTTTCCATTGTAAATATTTTTCAAACAATCATCAACGAACTCCATCAAATCATTTTATGCCTTCACATTGTTTGCCCATTGCAAAAGTGTCAATCCTTTCTCAACTAAACTTGAGCTTGATGGCTTTACACCACTTATTAGCTCCAACAGTACAACTCCAAAACTATATATATATATATATATATATATATATATATATATATATATATATATATATATATATATATATATATATATATATATATATATATATATATTTATATATATATATATATATATATTTACTTTTGGAGATGGTCTCAATTGATATGCCCTTTCTACAGAGGCAAACATAATTATATAAATGCAATAATATTAAGAACTTTATTTAGAAGAAAATTAAAAATATCTTAAAAGATATATTCCTCTGGACAAAACATTAAATATTAGATTCATGAAATTTTTACAGGTTATAATTATCAACATGCTTGTTTCTGGATTAGACGGATTGTAGCCAACTTTCAGATACACAATGGTCCCTCATCAAAACAATCAAATATAATTTAAGCATTTTGTTCTCTTACTGATTGCTCTGATGATAGATCAATATTTGATTGAAAACATTAACTAAAAAAAATACGCAGTCTAATCTACAAACAAACACATTAATTAAATTATTAGAATTAAAGTTTATTGCTTTTTTAGATTGATAAATACAAATTGGTATTTAAAACATAAACAGACAATTTTTTTAAAAATAACTCATTCAAATAAGTTATTTTAAAACAACACAGGATTATAAAATAGAGGGCAATGACGATACCTCGAGCTGTATAACCGATAGTAAGGCAAAACCCTAAAGAGCTTGGTGCAATCTCATTATTGTTCATAATCTAGGCTAGGATTAGCCATGAATTTGGACACTATTACCATTTCTTGACCATTGAAGAATTAGCCTAAAATTCTCAAAAGATTTCTGTGACGAAGCCGTCCCAAAATCTCAAGTTATGACAAAAATTGCTCTATCCTGTGAAAGTTTCATAACTTTTCCAATTATTTTTCTGTCGCTCTAATTGGCCGCTACTTCAAGCAAATCTTTGTGTGTTATTTTCAAGTATGGCTTGGAAACTCTTTGGATTTCGGCCGGCTTGTAGGGTCTCAGAATCAGAGACACAGAATTAACCATATTCATTCAATCACTATGTATTATGGATTTGGATTGAATACTTAAAACTGGATTTACCACAGAATTAACTAAATTGATCTATTCACTATCTAATATGGATCTAGACTCAAAATGTAAAACTCAATTTGTTCTACTAAAATTATTTAGAATATTTTAATATATTAATTTTATAATTACATATTATTTAAGATTTGAAAGGTAATTTTAAATGTTATAGTAAAATTGTTTGATAAGTAAAATGAACGGAATTTGTCTGATATTAAATATAATTTTTTAGACCCTTTCATATTACAAAGTTTGGGTGGAGAGTGAACCTATCTCTCTATAGTACTACATATGTTCAGAGGAGACTAGGACTTGTGATAACATCTTGTTACTATTTTACGAAAGAGAAATCAATGATAATTTTAATTCTTCATCTTTAAAATTTATATTAACTTATTTTGAATTATACTTTAAGTTTTATACTAGATTATGTGACAATTCATTTGTTTAAAGTTAATTTCTTATGTTCATATAATTCAAAATCTTATCACATCAATCATTTTTTTTTATAAATAGATTAATAATTGTAATTAAAATCATACATCTTGTTAGTTGTATATGCCCTTGTCTAGTTTATTAGATTTATTGATTGTCAAAGAAATTAATATTTATAAATATCTTGAAGAGATTATAGATGTATTTGACAATCACATTAAGAAGAAATAAACAATAAAATCTACCAATAATTTATAAAAAAATTATATATGTAATTAAAATCATACATCTTGTTAGTTGTATATGCTCTTGTCTAGTTTATTAGATTTATTGATTGTCAAAGAAATTAATATTTATAAATATCTTGAAGAGATTATAGATGTATTTGACAATCACATTAAGAAGAAATAAACAATAAAATCTACCAATAATTTATAAAAAAATTATATATGTAATTAAAATCATACATCTTGTTAGTTGTATATGCTCTTGTCTAGTTTATTAGATTTATTGATTGTCAAAGAAATTAATATTTATAAATATCTTGAAGAGATTATAGATGTATTTGACAATCACATTAAGAAGAAATAAACCATAAAATCTACCAATAATTTATAAAAAAGTTATATTTCTTATTTAATAAATCAATTAAAATGCTCTTATAAATATTCTTTGAACTAAATCATTTTTTTCTTTGTATTCTTTATATTCTTCAATTTAAATAAATAACATGATTCAAAACGTTAAGTAAACATAAATAAAAATATATATGACAGAACTAATACTTAATTCTGTGTCAGAGATATGAAAATGTGTACGTTGGACTCACTGATCGTATCAAACGGTCGGCATATGCATGTCAAAACTTATGCATATAATAGTTTGTTTCTGCATCACGGCAAAATCTGTAGACTCATAATTAGTGGCAGACCTCCTCCTGTCGACATTATTTACCCAATGTGAATTACCAAATCAATGGAAATCCACTGAAATTTAAAAAGTAGTGCTTTGTCTATGAAGAAATATCCGATATTGAATGAGGGTAGGAGACAGAATCAGGAGTTTAGAAAATCAGGACGTCTTTTCCCACCAAGTCTTGTGCACAAACTTGGCGGAAAGCAACTGAAAGCTTCTGATCAATAATTTCGCTTATAAGACCGCGATGGCTATTAAATTTATAATCTTTTTGACAGCAATTAATTTTATATTCTTTTTGGCTAGACAACTTATACTAGCAATCACATGCTTTTGTGCATGCAATGATGAGCCGATAAGTTTTCTTTTTCCAATTTAAAATAGGAAATTCTTAAATGAATATGTTTTTGCATTAATTTTTAATTTGGTTTTTATGTAGAAAGTAAATTTGTTGCACGTGAGTGTTAGGAAATTGCATGATTTTTATGTACAATTGACTATATATAATTGTTGATTCTTGAAAAATACATACAAAACAAGTTAATAAATACATAGATAAAAAATAAAAAGTGCACTTAATCCCGAAAATAAAGTATGTTAAAAAAATCAAAAAATCGACCTCATTCTAAATTGGCGAGAGATGTTAATGTCTCGGTTACAAGAAAAAAATACCAAAACATTAAAAATTATAAAATGACACTTTATAGATAAAGAAAATAAAATTTAAATTTTGTATATAAATGATCTAATGCTACAATTAGCAATGTTTAACTATGACATAATACTCAAATTTTAATTTTGAATTTGATAAAAAATTGGAACAATTAAGAAATGAATTTATATCATAATATGAACGTGAATTTATTATTTTGCCTCCCAACTATTTAATGGGATAAAAAACCCTTCATTCTATTTGTAAAACAAAATTATCATTGAAATATTATCAGTTTTTAAATATCATATAGAATGAATTAAGTGAATTTTTCTTTTTTTAAATTTTGTAAAAATTAAAAATCACATTCTCATAAAAATTATTTTTTAGTATAAAAGATTTAGTAGTTAATCTTATGATAGTACTTGTTGAATTGATGTTTTATATTTTTCATAATATTGTACAAATGACTTTAAAGTTGTTATTGTTGATGATGATTGAATAATTAATTCAAAATTAACATATTTATTTGTTATTTTCTTCTATAACTTAGAACATTAATAAAATATCCTTTCATACAAAGAGAGAAAATATCCTTTTATATAAACACATAAAATATTACCCTTAAAAAATTTATACGCTAAAAAATTTGTAACAACATTATTCCCAACAAATAAATTATAATGAAAGAATGTTTGTCAAATCTCACACCAAAAACTCTAAAAAATTACTCTCAACATGTCTTAAATTAACTAAACAAATACATCTACGTAGTAAATAGATGGAATCAAATTTTTTAGCCAGGAGATGCATGGATAAAATCATTCTGAAGATTACATCTTTGTACATTTTTCTGGTCCATTATCTTTGAAGTGCAATTGCTTCATCACAACAAGTTGGTCCATTATCTATCCTAGCAATGCATTTCAACCTTATGCATTAATTCCTTCCAGCCTTCTCAAATTTACAAAATTAGCAGCAAGTTCTTGAAATCCTCTGCAACCTGCTATACTCAGATATCTTAGATATTGTACATATTGCAAAATGAGTGTGAATTTGAGGACAACCTCACCAACACTTTCAATAGTTGCATATTCGAAAAAATTTGAATATTCCTATTTTTAAAGTAAAACTCCTAAAAATTTTAATCACAAAAATACCCAAAAAGTTGATGCAATCAAATAGCATAAAAAGTTACCAAAACCTTATAAATGTTACCTATAATTTAATATGTTAACTACACTCAACAAGAAATACTTTTAACAATGATTAAATATTATATATCTATTAACCATATAATTCTTTGCTGGAAAATTATTTTGCACGCTTTTGTGCCTGCAACGTAAGTTGATAGTTTCTTTTAATTTACAATAGAAAATAATAAGGAAGATCAACCAATTTTGATGATCAACATGACCAATTTCTATTAAAATTTTTGAAAATATGAAGTTTCTTTTTTTATTATATTTTCTTTCTAAAAAGACTTACTTTCTTTCTATTGTGAACATATCATGTTAATATGATAAATATTATAAAAATCAACTTTGTTCTTTGTCAAAAGCTTCTCTTTAAAAATATTTATTATTTAGAAATATTCCTACTATAAATGTGCTATTATTTGTTTATTTACTTTTTATCTAATATTAATTTCTCATAAGCACACTTTCTAAATTTAAAACAAATATTTCTATCTTAAATCCCTAAAAAGTTAAACCTTCTTATTTTATTATATTTAACTAAAAACTGGTTGTATTATAAAGATATGTTTCTATTATAAATTTTTTATATTATATAAATACATTTCTATTATAAATTTAAAAAATAAATTAAAAAATCAAGTTCAATTTTTTTCACATTCTTTCAACGTTCCATCTTAAATTAGTATATGGTTATAATTGATTTTTTCATACTTATTAAAAAAACAAGGATTGTGTATGCATTTTATAGTTAATTATTTACAAATTTTTAATAAAATATTTTAATTTTAGAAATGAAAAAAAATACAGATAAAATTTATTTCTAAGTTTTTTTTATAGATTTATAGAATAAATAAATTATAGTTATCTCTCAAAATGAAACTACTTTAAAAACTAAGGTTCTAATACAATCACTTTAAAAAAATTAATAAATCAAGAATCTCTTAATTGTTGGAATTAATCTATATACATACTACACACTACAACTACAGAAATGATCTAATAATATTTGAAAAGTTAAAACTAAACCTTTAATGACAATCTATCTTTTAATGCAATGCATGTTAGTTTTAAAATTTGTAGAGAGAATTAAAATAAAATTTATTTTATTCGGTTTATGGAATCTATGTAATTAATCCAAATATGATTGTCAATTTTGAAGTAAATATTGTGAATCTTACTTTACAATTGTCAATTACATTTGATATCTCACAATGGTAATGCATGAAGTAGCAAGTTGAGGAAAATCTTTCACAAGACACATCATTCTCCAAATTGCCCACAATAAAAGATTGAAACAGCTGAGTTTATTGTAAATAAGAAAATGTGAATATTTAATAATTTAATCTTTTACCCTAGCAACAGATATATGTTTCCCTATATTTGATAGTTGTAAAATTAAAACAAAAACAAGTCAAATAATCCTCCATCCATTTGATTTTCCAAATAAATTAATAATTTAAAGTGCATGTTATAACTATCCTTTTCCTCTCTTTTACATCAAATTTAACATTTGAAAGGTCTTGGTCATGTAAAAAAAACATCAACAAGAAAGTAACATTTAATTACAAATCAACTTAAAGCTTTGAAATCTCCAAAATGAGATCAAAAAATAAATTTATATTTTTGACAAAGTATAATTCCAAAACTAATGATTTTTTTCTAAAAGAGATCACATCAAATATTACATAATGAGATCCTTCAGGGCCCTGCACCCAATAATTCTACAGCTTAACATAAACTCTAAATCAAAATAATGCAGGAAATTATTTCAAGGTTTATAATAATAAAAAAATATAGTACAAACATAGGCAGCCTATTCTTGGTTAAGATAAAGCAATTAAAAAAATAAACAAAATACCTCCTCTTTCCAACTTGTCCTCCATGGGAATGACAGCTCTAGAGAAATTAGTTATTGCATTACTTCAGATCGATTTAAAGCACCAATGAAATAGTGAAATCTATCTTGATCCTAAAACACAATACAAAGAAAATTTGATAATTTTAAAATAAGGAAAAAAATAGTATGCTGCTGAGAAACTTCAAAGCATTAACATAGAGGCATAAAGTTGATTCTACACATCCTCCCTACCTGCACGAAATGAAACCTTTGAACAGATTACAAACATGCATCAAAGTATATTGGAAATGTTTGACAGAGGTGATCATATCATCTTTGAAACTATTTTAGACACTTTCTAAGACATACAAGCAATTACTAAAAGGATCTTATCAGTTTAAGGAAAGAAATCACAAAAATATAAAAAAATTAAATATTTCCTTTTTTCTTCTAAGATAAAAGAAATTAATAAATAAAAATAATATGATCTAATATTTTCGGCACGCTTTTTGGAAGGGCTGATAATTTTCTGATCAAAAAATAAATTTTATACGAGCAAAGCTCCCACATATAGCCTATCGGCTAAAATAGCCTATCGGCTAAATTAAATAATTAATTGTATAATGTAATATAAAACTATATAATTTTATAAGGTTCAAGCAATTAATGACGATCAGAGATGAAAAGAAATTATTGCAGTGATAGATTTTAATATAAATATATATAATTCTATTCTATAATAATTAAAATATCAATAAAAAATAAGTTTAATATATTTTATTATTATTATTTATAATTTAATAAGAATACATAAATAATAAAATTTATTTGAAAATTAATAAAAAATAATCCTTTACAAGCATTAATAAGGGAATAGAGAGTATTTTGTATAAACTATAATGATTCTTTTGTTCAATCAAATCGATGGATTACATGATGCTACTGTAATGAGATTTTTCCTGACTTGACAAAGTTAATAAGGGAATAGCTATTATATAAAATTGCAGATATTCATATACTTTTATCATGCATTACATTCATTATTCATCCAACTTGATAGCGGGCAGATAACTGACGAAAGGAAAGGTTTAGCTATTATATAAACCAACACACTATATTTAAACTTATTGTCTAAATATTGCATAGGAATCAACATGTGCATGGTCCTGCTCACGGAAAGCTTTAACTGGCATAGCTAAACGATCATTTCAGAATCAATTAATAACAGCATTGAAGTCTTAGTAGAAATCGACTATATAAATATAGATATGGGTCTTTTTGAGCTGGATTTTATAGTTTCCCTGAAGATCAATTTTTCTTTACAGAATGATGTATATAATTAATTTATATTGCAACAAAAATAGATAACCATCCAATTTCAATTAACAAATTAGATTAAATTAACATGAACATAAATAGTAAATATAGTTCAAATTTTATAAGATTATACAAGGTTAATTTACATTTATGATTTAAAAGGATTCAGAGGAATCAGTTAGAAGTTCATTACAGTGAATTTCTTGTTGGGCTAGTATAGAAATTGGTATATTGAACTTTCTAATCCTTTGTTTTATGTCTGTCAAAATATTAACTATATCTTTCATATTTGGTCTTAATTTTGGATTTTCATTTGTACAAATGATTCCCAATTTTATAATTTTCTCTATTTCCACATAAATTTGTTTTTCCTTATAAATACTTTTTAGACAGTCACCAATAGCCTCTGTCAAGTTGTTCTCTATCTGTGCCTTTGTTGGTCATTGAGGAAGTGTCAATCCCCTCTCAACTAAACTTGAATTTGTTGGCTTTACACCAATTATCAATTCCAACAGTACAACTCCAAAACTATATATATCTCCTTTCAGAGTTGGCCTCACTTGATATGCTCTTTCTACAAAACAAAACATAAATTATAGATACAATAATTCTAAGAACCTAATTTGAAAATAAAGTTAAAAAAGAAAACTTACGAGAATTTTTTAAGAAAAGATAATTTTTCAAATGAATATACTGGAATAATTATTCTAAAACATTAAGAGATGAATAATTTTTGAGAAATTCAAATAGCAAAGTCCTTAAAACTGAACTCCACAAATCTAACAATTTTGAGACTTCCCTGCATCCACACTTCCTGGCATAAATTCTAATACAACGTACTCTACAATCAAGTACGTTTACACATTTACACATCAAAATCTGATACCATTACCAAAATAAATTTTAAACAGAAAAGGCAATGTTCATACCTGGAGCTGTATAACCGATAGTGAAGCGAAACCCCGAAGAGCTTGGTGTGAGCTCATTTTTTTTCATAATCCTCGCCACCCGAAAGTCAGCGATATGGGTTTCCAGATGTTCATCAACAAGTATATTGGCAGGTTTCAGATCACAGTGTACAATTACATTCCGGAATTCATGATGAAGATAAGCCAATCCATGCGCAACTCCAACGGCTATATCCAACCATTGCTTCCAATCCAATCTGCAATCCAGTGGGCCGTGCAAAAGAACATCCAGGCTAAAATTGGCCATGAATTTGGACACAAGCATCATTTCTTGGCCATTGAAGAAATAGCCTAAAATTCGCATAAGATTTCGGTGACGAAGTCGCCCCAAAATCTCAAGGTCTGACAAAAAGTGTTGTAGGCAGCACTCTCTATCCTCTGAACTTTCCATTCTTTTTATGGCTACTGTCTGGCCATTGGCGAGGATTCCTCTGTAGACTGTACTAAATCGACCTTTTCCAATTATTTTTCTCTCGCTAAAATTGGCTGTTGCTTCAAGCAAATCCTCCTGTGTTAGTTTCAAGTATGGCTGGGAAATTCTTTGGATTTCGGCCTCTAGGGTTTCAAAATCAGAAATACGGTTTCTATTGCTGTTCATATAGAATTGCAGAAAAACAGAGAAGAGTAAAACAAATGATGCTACGAACACAATAGTAGTGAAGAGGGGAAAAGCTCGGAGCACTAGATGCAGATGATAAAGCTTCCATGATATAATTAGGGAGACAGCGCAGCAAATTAAGTAAACAAATAATAAAATCCCAACGGATTTCCTCATTAAACTAATATTTCCCCTACTGCAGAGCTTCGTCTGTTAACCTCTCTAGCATGGATAGAGTCCTTCTAATTGAGTCTGCAACAAAGTAATAATGATTTTCGGTGATTTCCAATAGTTTAGTCAATGGTCATTGCTCGAGTGGAAGAGGCTATTTCACTGATCAATATCAGAAAAGAACATCCGCCTACAATTTTTTAAAACTAATGTTCCGTTTTCACGCCACGTATTTTCTACAATCAAAATATCGGGACAGCATCCTGTGATAAAGAAGAGTCTGGACCGACCGTCAAAATTTATATAATTTTTTTTATGTATATTTACTCTATAAGAAGAGATGGTCTCAGATTTGAAATGTAATTTGCAATGTCATATTAAAATTATTTTTAAAAAAAAGTTGATTATCAATTTTAAGTCTTAGTTTTTCTAAGTGAAAATAATTTGTCTGATATAAATATACTTTTTAAATGTTTTTAAACTGTACAAATCAGATGGTCACTCCTATAAAATCTAATGCTCCCACACACCCTATGAAGTCTAGAGCCCATAATTTATTTGTAATGATATTTATTTGGTATTTTTTAGTTGAGTATCTTTATTTTTTATCTTTCAAAATTATATTGACTTGTTTTGAATTATATTTAGACATTTATACTCGATTATTTCTCAATTTATTTGTTTGAGATTAAGATCATCTTCGTTCAAAATGATGCCTTATCAATCAACATATTTTTTAAGGTCTCGGAAAAGAAGTTAGAAATCTACAACTGCTCACAGAAGAGCTCTCTAATACCAAAACAAAATACAAATACAGAGTTTGTAATTATGTTTACCAATCAGCAGCAATGTGCAGTAGAAGTAAAACTCAAGAAAAACAAAATGGAGAAACGTCAAATTCTTTTCTAATTAAAATTGAAGATGATCTTTTACAAAATAAAACTATGAACTGACAACAATAAAATGATTACAAGCTATGATTACAATACCTTGAGGGATTCGGAGCTACACCAAGAAATGTTTGCATCTTTGATCTCTCTTACAAACTGCTTACTTCAAGCTTCACGAATTGCTCACTTCGAGTTTCACTTGCTGTTTGGAGCAATCACTACAAACTGAGAATTATTGTTCAAAAAATATTCCTTTACTCTCCACACAAAATGAACTCGTTCCAACTTACTTATTACTTGGAACATTTTTCCCTTTTTCCTTTTGATTGTTTGACCTGCCAGTATTAACTTCACTGGTAATACAGATTTTCTAGTGACTAATGTCTGGAGCAAATGGGAAGGGTGAAAGCGCAAAGCAAAGTTTCTGCAGACTCCTCCACAAATCTGCAGGCTATTAGCTCAGGACAATTAATTTTAATTTAAAATTCCAAGAAAAGATTCTATCAATTGCTGTAATTAAAACCAAATATATTGCTAGTTGTAGTTTACATGTCTAATTCATTAGTTTTAATGTTTCTCATTGATTATCAAAAATATTAGATTTGATACTTTTGTTGATTGTCAACAATATAAATATTGACAAAATTTTTAAAGAAGGTTATTGGATCTCTAAGATTACCCCTTATGAGAGATCTATTTGACAATAACATCAAATATAAACAAGCAACAATATATGCCAAAAGTTTATAATGATCACAAAAAACTTTCTATTCCTTAAATAATGTATCAAACATAATATCGTTACTTGTTCATATGATCAATCTAAAAGAAGACATAATTGTAAGCATCAAATTAAAAAAAATAGTGATAGTAATATCATTCAATATATTTGTCTGCAGTGGGACCACGGGATGATTCATCGTCGAGGTGTCAGGTGGGGATTGGCTGAACTGGTATGGGATTGTCGTGCCCACCGTCCGTTAAGAAAATATGAGGCGGGTTGGGATTAGAGATTTGGATCGATGGCCGACGGGTGATCGCATGGAACTTTCTCTCCCCATGCGATCATGCGCCCTCCATCTGATTAGATGCAACAGACCCATAGCCAAGGACAGGTAACGGTGGGAAGGTTTATGGGGTGTATGTTGAATCTCAATAGTTTGATATATGCTCTGGTTTATTTTAATATTTTAATATAATATTCGGCCTTGGCCTCTTATCGATAAAAAAAAAAAAATCATTCAATATATATTCAATTAGTTTATTAGAATATTTTAGACCCAAAAGATAACAAAATTTCCAATTTAAATGGTAATAACATTTATATACAAAATAAATACTTAAAGAAAAAGCATAGAAAAATATTAGATAAATGCAAAGATGTACAAACATAAAATGCCATCAGATATATAAGAATGTGTACGTTTTGGACTCACTAATCATTTGAAACTGTCAGCATATAATACACTATTTTGAAGGCATGTTAAAAACTTATGTGTCCGTTGCTTTGCTTCGTCATCACGCTAAATTTAATGCTTTGCTTTCTAATCACGCCAAAAGCTATGAATATATAGACACATAATCTATGTGATATCTCCTGTCGAAATCCATGAATATCCACTTAAAGGTACAAGTTAAGCTTTTATTTATGAATAAATTTCAAAAAATAGAAAATACAATAGATTTTCGTCAAATTTTTAACATTTATGTTTTATGATCTGTATATTTTAAGATAAAAAACAACAAAAAATCTGTTAAAAAAATCACCGTATTTTTGCCAATCTAAAAAAACAAAATTGAACCTTTTTTTTTACATTTTAGAGCAGATTAATAGCCACCGAAAAATGTCCTATACGATATTCAATCAGAGTGGGAAAGAGAATCACGAGTGAAGAAGTAACTGAAAACAACTAATCAATCAAGTCGCTTTAAGACCGCGAATGCGAAAAATTTTATATTATTTTTGACGGTTCGCCTAAGATAACGAGAACAAACGTGGCAGCAGATTCCTATGCGTTTGAAAAATTCCTCCTGCTTACATAAATGTAGAGTAACACTTCTCTTCAAAGGTAAGAGTGGTCCTCGTTTGAACTCATCAATATCTTAAATAATTCCAAGATAATTTAATTTCAATAAAGTCTAATTTAAACTTAAAAAAATAAAAACTTGATATTATTTTATTACTTTATAGATAACCACTTTAAGTCACGGCTTAAGTTGAGGATCCCTTACTCATGGTCCTCCACAATGATGCAAATCCTAATATACTATTTTATTTTATTTTTTTCTAAATTTACCAAAGATTAAGGAGGTTTAATAATTCTTAATGTTTGAGCATTTCATCTCATCCATTAATGAGATTGAATGATACCGTTCGCATTCTTGAAAATCTTTGAAAAATTCTAATTTAATAAATGAGTTAGTTATCGTCTTTATTTATTTGATTGTAAGTTTGGCAAACATAAAAGAAATGGATATAAGTTTATATGGTAAAAGATAGTGACCCTATTAATAAACATTCATAATTTTTTTAAAAATTTATTTTGAAATTATATATATAATTATATTTAGAATTCAAAGTCAATTGAAATCAAGATTAATATAATTTCTTAGCAAGGAGGATCTTAAAACATTTGTATTGTTCCTTGAATGGTTGACCTTCTATAATATCATATTACTTTTGTCATCATCTAAAAGTAAATAATTTGTAATTCATTTTAGATTTTTCTGGTTCAAGTATAAATGACCTTTGACATGATAGTTTGGGCATTGATATGTCCTCAAACCATATAATTACTTAAGTAATGGATTAATTTTTATCTTGTCCTCATATAAGTTGGAGAGGTACGTGTCCAAAACAAAAAAGGAACCAACTACAAAAAAATTTCTCTCACATCAACTGCACATTCTCATAGGAGTTTATTTATCTCCTTTCTCAAACCTCAACCTTACACCTTTCCTATTGATTTTGATAGATTTTAAAGATTTGTTCCAAAATGTTGAGCCCTTGAAAATATTAGAAAGAATCATGAAGTCTTTACATTGTAGGTACTTGTCATTTATAATTTTGCCACATCTTTTTTCTTGTTTAATTATCTCCCGACAATTTTTTTTGAAAGATAAGATATTTATAGTTCCCATTTTTTAATCATAAACCTTCATTATTTTAGTTTCGTAGACATAGTAAACCAAGAGAATCTGAGTGGACGGGTGCCTGTATTTCTATGTGGCATTTTTTAAAGCTGTCATGAAAGCTAAGGTTTATCCTTACCGCTAGTGAAGCTTTCTTCTTTTCTACACTTAGGGTGTGATCACTAGGGCATTTTATTTTCTAGTATCAAGATTGGGTAGTGGGTCACGTAAAGGTGTGTAGAGTATATAGTGGGAGGTCCCATAATAGAGTGGCCAAAGTGAAGGTAAGTGGAGTATACAGTGGGTGGTCCCACAATAGTGTGTCCTACTTTTTGACCAACTTTGACATTGAGATCAACATTCTGGAAAAAAAAAAATTCACTTTCGAACATCTATTGCCGCAAAAGTATTAGGAATTTGAAGATGATGTAAACTAGAGTCTTTTATCATTTTCTTTCTAGTCTCTAAATATATATTTTTTTAAAAAAATTAATTTCATTTGAATCCATATCCATTTTTCTTTCTCTTTCGAAAAGTGGTTTGTGTGAAAAATTGGTCTTTTTAAAGAGTGATTGTCACTTGGATTACCATAACTTTTGTTTCACAAATGATAACTATGTAATTTTTTCAAGGTTATATTTTTAACTTCAATATTTAGTGGATGGAATTGGTTTCATTTATTTTGGTTCAATATTTCATACTTTATTAAGTTCTAAAGTGAGAGTAGCTATAATTTTGGATCTATCTAACTTGATCTGTATATATCAAAATTTATTTTTTCCATATTTTGATAGAAAGGTAACACAATACTCTTTTCCTACATATTTTTTATAATTTTTTTTGTAAGCTACTATTTTTCTTGAAACATCAAAGAGACATGTTGTTGAATGACCAAATAACCTATGTTTAATTAAAGTTAATTTTGAAAGTGACAATGAACTCAATATGTCTTAAAATTATAGTTGTTAGAAAGCTTCCTCAAATTAGCATCATTGGCATTTTTTGTTTTAGAATATCATCTTGTTTGGTCTTTGTTTGACGCCTTGAAAGTCCTTTTTTTTTTTTTTTTCTCTTGCTGAAAATTTCAAGTTTGAGGTCTTCGTACGAAGAAAGACTTTGTACGAACCGATCCTAGGGATTCATGTGAAGGGGTCTTCCTGCAAAGAACCCTTGGGAAAATTCCAGCGACAACAAGCCCCAACAAAATTTTACCCAACCTAGTTCACCCGAAGTAGGTTGGCTAAATATGTTTTTCTTTTGGTATGGTATAAAAGAAAATGTTTTTTTTTTCATTTTTCACACAATTGCAATCAACTTAGTTCAAATTTTTACTACTGCTCTAAGTTTTTGAAACACATTTTTTTGGACGAGAATTGTTATTGGTGTTTTGATCAAAGATGATTTTTCGGAGAGGATAATTACTAGTAAGGTAAATTTTTCTAATACTTCTTTTCAAAGAGGAGAATTATTATTGCCAAATTTTTAGAATACATGTTTTTGGAGAGAATAAATGGAGAACAAGAAGGGAAGACAAAGTAAATCTGCAAAAAAAAGGTCACCTAGTACCGAACAAAAAAATCGTGAACTTGCATTGATAAATTATTATAAAACCAAAGAAGGTATGGATCTACAACTCTAATTCTACATGCCCAAATTTTATGGACCTATTCTCTATGTTTCTCTAATTTGATTTGTTTTTTACAAGTGTTAGTATTAAAATAAAGTATTGATAAACTTTGTTAGAAGACAAGTCTTAGCACGTGAAGCAACTCCACAAGAGAGATTCAACTCCCGCTCTCTACATTTAAACCCTTCCCCACACGGTGCATGTGGTTATAAACTTATTCCTAATTGATATTTGTCTATATTTATGGCTAAAGTAAGAAGACTAAATTCATTTGATACCTAGATTAGAAATTCTTGGTATGTATGCATTTGGAAATACTTCTACCACACGAATAGGTTGAGTTGACATCGTTGATGGGTCACCCAAGGTATGAGTGGAAACATCCTTGTACCTTTGTTTAAATGATTTTGGAAATTTTTTTGACACTTTAAGTAAACTTAGACTAGAAATGAGGGTTTGTTTCTACATCATAATGATATGCAACCTTCAATTTAGAGTTGCAACATGGTAAATATATCAAACAATCAATTTAATATACAAAGTTTTCTTTGTGTATATTGTATTTTCTATTAATTAAAAATTGAAAACTACATATTTACAAAAAAGAGGTCGGGGATACAAGATGAGTTTTGTGAAAAATCATTTGAATAATTAAATTATATATCATAACAAAATAGACAATGATTGGAACTTAACAATTATATAAATTTCAAAAGAAATAATAAGTACAATTTACATTACATTAGATTGTAGGAAAAATGGTTATACTCTATTTGTTAAGAGAACATTGATGAATCACTTAAATTTTCAAATCCTTGGTCTGCAAGAATCCAAATTGGTATATTGAACTCCCTGATTTCTTCTTTTATGCCCATTAAGGTTTTAACCATTTCTTTCATATTAGGTCTTAGTTTTGGATCTTCATATGTACAAATGATTCCAATCCATAGAACTCTTTCTATTTCATCGTAACTATGATTTCCATTATAAATATTTTTCAAACATTCATCAATGAGCTCCATCAAATTTTTTTCTACCTTTACCTTGTTTGACCACTACCTAAGCGTCAATCCTTTCTCAACTAAACTTAAGCTTGTTGGATTTACACCACTTATTAGCTCCAATAGTACAACTCCAAACCTATATATATATATATATATATATATATATATATATATATATATATATATATATATATATATATATATATATATATATATATATATATATATATATATATATATATATATATATATATATATATATATATATATATATATATATATATATATATATATATATATATTCTTTTGGAGATGGCCTCAATTGATATGCCCTTTCTATAAAGGCAAACATAATTTTATTTAAATGCAAATATTAAGAACTTAATTTAGAAAAAAATGAAAAATATCTTAAAAGATATATTTCTCTGAACAAAACATTAAATTATTAGATTCATGAAGTTTCTACAATTTATAATTATCAAGATGCTTTTTTTTGGATTAGACATATTGTAGCCAACTTTTAGATTGAACACAATGATTCATCATCAAAAAAAAATATATAATTTTAACATTTTGTTCTCTTTGTGATTGCTTTGATGATAGATCAATGTTTGATGGGAAACGTTGACTACAAGAAAATAACCTAGAAACAAACACATTGATTAAATTATTAAAATTAAAGTTTATTGAATTTTTAGACTTGTAATTGATAAATACCAATTGAACATAAACAGATCAACAATTCTTTAAAAATAACTCATAAAAATAAGTTATTTTAAAACAAAACATAATCGAAAAACAAAGGGCAATGACGATACCTAGAGATGTATAACCGATAGTAAGGAAAAACCCTAAAGAGATTGGTGTGAGTTCATTAAATTGTTCATAATCCTGGCTACGCCAAAGTCAACAATATGGGCTTCTAGATCTTCATCAACAAGTATATTTGTAGGGTTTAGATCACAGTGCAGAATTGTATTCTTGAATTCATGGTGAAGATAAGCCAATCCATGCGCAACTCCAACGGCTATATTCAATCTTTGCTTCCAATCCAACCTACAATCCACTAGACCGTGCAATAGAACATCCAAGATAGAATTAGCCATGAATTTGGACATTATTATCATTTCTTGATCATTGAAGAAACAGCCTAAAATTCTCAAAATATTTCTATGACGAAGCCGCCCCAAAATCTCAAGCTCTGACAAAGAGTTCTCTAGGCAGCACTCTCTATCCTCTAAAAGTTCCATTCTTTTGAAGGCTATTCTTTGGCCATTGGATAAAATTCCCCTGTAGATTGTTCCAAGTCGGTCTTTTCCAATTATTTTTCTGTCGCTAAAATTGGTTGTTACTTCAAGAAAATCTTCATGTGTTATTATCAAGTATGGTGTGGAAACTCTTTAGATTTCGTCTTCTAGGGTTTCAAAATCAGAGACATAGTTTTTGTTTCTGTTCAGAAAGGGTTGCAGGAAAATAGAGGAGAGTAAAAGAAAAGATGCTATGAACAGAATAGTAGTGAAGAGGGGAAAAACACAGAGAACAAGATGCATATAATAAAGCTTCCATGATATAATTAGGGAGATCACACAGGTAATTAAGTAAGAAACAAATAAAAGCCTAATAGATTCCCTCATTGTACTGATTCTTCCAACTACTACAGAGCTCCGTCTTAGGCGAAAAACCTTTCCAGCATGGATAGAGTTTTAACAAACTTTGTACTGGATTCATCAAATTTATAAATTTTTTTTGGTCAATAGGCATAGTTTTATTGACACAGGTCCTAGTTGCCAATAACCTAGTAAATCATCTTTCCTCAAGTAGTGGAGGATCTTTCCCTTATCATTATCAGAACATAACATACACCCAAAAAATAATTTCAAGTTCTATTTTCCATTTTCACACCATGCCTATGTTTGATAAATGGGTGGCCATTTTTAGGCATCTTCTTATAATCAAATTTTTGGGACAATACCCTGTGAAAGATGAAAATTTGTACATGCACTTAAAATTCACCTGAATATATATATATATAGTTTAATAAAAGGTTAAAGTCTCAATAGGTTTATATTAGAAACAAATTAAGTTAAAAGTTAATAAAGTAGACATAAAATGACATTGGCAATACCATCTCAATAAAAATCAAATATTTGTCAAGTATTTGGTATCAAATTTGAATGAAGTTCTCACTATCACAGAATTAACTATATACATTCAATCACTATGTACTAATGTATATATACTATGGATTTGACTCAATATTTAAAACTTGATTTACTACAGAATGAACCAAATTCATCCATTCACTATCTAATATGGATCTAGACTCAATTTGTCCTACTAACACTATTTAGAAAATTTTAATATATTGATTTTAATTTTTAGAGTAAAATTATTTGATAAGTAAAATGAATGCAATTTGTTTGATATTAAATATATTTTTTAGACTATAAGAATTGTATACTTCTTTTTACAAATTACATCGCATTTAGATAAACTTTTGACATTACAAAGTACACCCTCTCATATTAAAAAGTTTGGGTGGAGAGGTGGACCTATCTCCTTATAGTACTACATCTATTTGGAAGAGACTAGAACTTGTAACAACATCTTGTTCTTATTTTATAGAAGAGAATCAATGATTATCTTAATTTTTAATCTTTAAATTTATATTGACTTATTTTGAATTATACTTAAATTTTGATATTAGATTATGTGACAATTCATTTGTTTAAAGTTAAATTTTTATGTTCATATCATTCAAAATCTTACCTCATCAATCAAAATGTTTTTTTTAAAAAATAGATCAGTAATTGTAATTAAAATCATGGATCTTGTTAGTTGTATATGTACTTGTCTAATTTATTAAATTTATTGATTGTGAAAGGAATTAGTATTCTTTTTTATTATATATATAAGAGGATCGAAAAAGATACAAAGTCGGAATAGTATCAACAAAGAGTACAAAAGAGGAGGCTCGACCTCACCAAAAAAGAGACTACATCGGAATGTACAAACTAAAAAGATCAGAGTTCATAGGAGTAAAAACACTAATGAAAGATATCATCATGGGTGTCAACCCAAACAGTCCACCACAAAGATCCCTCCATCCACACAATATTCTTCCACTCTTGGATTTGAGTTACCATGAAAATCTCATCCTTTTTAGACTTGATGTTCTTCTTAATCTCCTAGTTGAGAATCTTGTAGGTCCTCTCAAACATCTAAATACCATCTAGGTTCCTTCTCCACTCGTAACCATGCTTCAGCTCATAAATGAAGAAAGTGGCATGACCATCTCTCAGGAATCTCCTTAGCTTATCCTTCTCCATCATCATTGTAGTGTGAAGTTTGCATAAAGATTTTGAAATGAGCAAGTTTTTGAAAAGACTTAGTAAGAACTCTAGGTTTGTTCTGATACCTTTCCTCGTTCCTGCATTTCCAAATCTTCCAAAGAATATTAGAAGAGATAATATTCCAAAAGAGGTTAGAATCATTTTTAATGCCATTAATATTCCTAGTGATAATTTCAAGAATATTCACATGCCTTGGGTAAGTGGTACCAAACATAACCCAAATTTCTTTAGCAAGGATGCAGTTAAAAAGAAGGTGTCTACCAGATTCAGGAAGTCTACAAAGGCTACAAAAATCATTCATGGAAGTATCCTTTCTAAGAGGAAGTCTGTCAAGAATAGCCAGCCATTTAAAACATTTAATTTTCGGTTCAATAGTACCTTTCCAAAGAATATCAAAAAAAATTTCCAACTACCATTATCAAGGGTGGAATACCAAACTGAATTAACATGATCAATGATGGTCTCATTGTAACCAATAATATTGTATATGTTTTTAGCCTTGATTTTTTATATAATGACTCCATCAGGCCATTTACATTTCAAGTATCTATGAGATTCCACATGACAGGTAGTGGGCAGGTCCTTAGCATCTTTAAGAATCATATTATAAGTATTCTTCTGAGAGACCAGGATATCAAATCTGCTTCTAAGATCCTCCCAGCTAATAATCTTGTCCTGATCAAAGAGATCAACCAATTGAGATATGCCCATATTGGACCAGTTCCTAGCAGAGCAACCTTGGGAGAGGGCAAGGGGTTTTCTGGATAAATATAAATTCCACCAAATGGATCTTTCTCCATAAAGATGCTTATCATCATGGAAATCCTTATTGGCAATATGCTTTTTGACATGATCCCAAGCTTTCCATATGGATCTAAAAATGAGAGATCCTTGAACCACAATAGGAAAGTCACCAAAAATCAAGTCACTAAAAGGAAGATTCTTCCAAGTTTTAGCATTTCTTGGGAAGCCCCTTTATATTTTATGTCTAACAAGGATCTTTCATGGGTTGTTACCATCCATGGAGAGAAAGATCCATTTGGTGGCAAGGGCGGTCCCTTGCAATTTAAGATCCTTCAACCCCAAGCCCCCAAGGAGTTGGCCAGTTTGGCACCAGTCCCATTTAACAACATGCATCTTTTTATTTCCTTTACCATCAGACTAGAGAAAATTCCTAACATCTCTTTGAGTTTCCAAAATTTGATAATTACTGAACATCCAGGCAGAAGAATAATAAATATCATAGGAGGAAAGAATATTTTGACAGACTTGAACCCTGCCAGCTAGAGATAAGGATCTATTATGCCATTTATCTAGCTTCTTGGTAATCTTGTCTAAATGACCCAACACCACATATCCTTGAGGGAGGGTTCAATAGAAAAAGGGATGCCAAGATATCTAACAATCTTATGAGGGCCACCCCATTGAAAGTTGAAATGTTTAAACCACTCAGGGAGTTGATCCTCCCAGCCAAGATAAATGGACTTGGTTTGAGATAACCAAGCACAAGAGATAGTACAAAAGACGTTAAGATTGGTTTGTAAGGCCTCAAAACTAGCATCATTGGCTTCAAATAAAATGGCCTATCATCAACAAACTGGGAGTTGATAAGCTCATCATTATTAAGGAGAGAAATACCTTTAACAATAGGGGACAAAGAGTTATCCATAAGGATGTAGTAGAGAGCTTTCGAGGCTATGACAAATAGGGCAGGTGCCAAAGGACAACCTTGTCTGATGGATCTACCAAGGGGGATGTGGTCAAAGAGGGAGCCATTAACATCAACCTGGGAAAGGGTGTCATTAAGCAACATACGAACTGTATTACAGAAGATACTAGGGAAACCAAAAGCCTCAAGAATCATGGAGATAAAGCTCCATTCCACTCTGTCATAAGCTTTTTAAAAATCCAAGAGGAACATTATAGAATTCTGTTGAGAGTGATTAGCCCAATTCATGGCTTCCCAAATGGTGATCAAATTGTTAAGAATATATCTTCCCTTAATGAAACCAGTCTAGGTGGAAGAGATAAAATTAGGTAGGATATCCACAAGCCTCAAAGCAATAATCTTGGCAAGAATTTTGTAAGAAACATTTAGGAGAGTGATAGGTCTCTAATTTTTAATGAGCACTTTGTCCCCATCCTTGGGAATAAACTTAATGATGTGCCTATTGATAGTAGCCCCAAGAGAGCCACTGGTAAGGGCTTCCACATAGATGTCTTGTAGATCCTTGCATATCCAACTAATGTTAGCTTTATAAAATTCCACAGGAAGGCCATCAGGCCCAAGGGCCTTATCACTGCGAAGAGAGTTAATGGCTTTATCAATTTCATCCAAAGAGATATCCATAGCCAAACGATCAACATCAGTAGTAGACAACTTTTTAGGAATAAGAAGTTTGCACTTAATTCTAAGGGCAATAGCCTCCTCCGAGTCCTCAGAGGTGAAGAGGTTTTTGTAGTAATCAAAAAAAGCTTTTTTTATGATGTTTAAGTCAGTAATGTCTTGATTATCCACAAAGATTATCTCAATAGTTTCATTGGACTGGTTGTGTTTTATAAGATTAAAGAAAAATTTAGATCCATGATCGCCAAATTGAAGCCAATGAGCATGCGATCTAATCTTAGCTCCTCTGATCTTGACTTGTTGATGCTTCCTTAGGGCTTCTTTTGCAGAGATCACATGAGAGATAAGATCCTCATTCAAGGGATAGTCTTGAATGTTAGCTTCAGCTCTCTGGAGGTCAGAGGAGAGGAGTTTTTCAATGAATCTATAATCTTTGTCCCTTTTTTGGCCAATAGTTTTAAGTAAGTTTTGCCAGGAAAGCAGGTTCTTATTCCATTTATCAACGTGGGAGCTAGTGGGAGAGTTGAAATTATTGATATGTCGGATGATGTGGATGGCAACCAGAACGTCTTCATCTTTGACAAGGCTAGTATTCAGGATAAACTTAGAATTGGGGCCTCTATTGTGCATAGGGGCATTGTAGAGGCTGACGCAAGAAGAAATTGGATGGTGGTCAGATAGGGCAGTGGAGGTGACACAGACATAGTTCCCCTGATTATCAGGAGGGAAGGAGAAGAAATTTTTATTACCATAGAAACAATCTAATCTAGAATAGATTCTGGAGGAACCTTGTTGAAAATTACACTAGGTATGCCACAATCAGAGATTAGTGTCCTTATTACCAGATAAAGGGTCAAAGAAATGTTTGGAGCTCATCATCCTATTCCAGGGAAGCTTTTCTTGGTCCTTCCAAGCAAACAGGAGGCCCCAATATTTGTCTTCTTGGGATTCCACCATGTTGAAGTCTCCACCAACAAGCAAAGGGATACTAGGGAGAGTCGTCAGCCAATCCCAAAGGTTCACTCTATCCCTAGCATCATTTGAGGCATAGATAGAGCATATGCCAAATATACGATTGTTATAATTGATGGTGATCCAAACAACTTTGTTACATGGGGAGAGGCCATTGCCTGTTATGTAGTTACCCCATTTAGGGTTAATAAGTAAAGCAATGCCTCCCCTACCTCTGGATTGATCAGTGTAAAATTTGAGTGCATCCCTCCATAAATAGTTAAGGTTGGAGTCAAGAATGAAACTGATAGCTTTAATTTCTTGCAACATCAGAAAATCTATGGAACTAAAAGTATCAAGAAAATGCCTAATGACAAACTTCCTATCTGGGGATTCAAGACCCCTGATATTCCAGGAAATGCAATTCATGGGGAAAAATGTGAAAGGATAGGACACAGGTCTTCAGCCCCTTCAACTGGGGACATATTAACAAGGGAAGATTCACTATTCTTCTTACTAGAGGAATCCTTATTTTTGGAGCCTATAGACCTCGCTCACCGTTTAGAAGTAGGGAGGTCATTTTTGAGCTCATCTTCATTATCAGAAATGACCGGGGATTGGGAGTCAACATCCATGGATTGTTTAAGAGGGATAGAGACCACCAAGGGCTTTGTAAGGGATTTGGAGGCCGAGATGACCTCAAGCATACAATCATCACTAATTTCTTTAAAAATCTTATGCGGGAGTTTTCGAGAAGGTTTTGGGTTGTTGCAATTGCCGGAGGGTTCGATGTTGATAACATTCAAGGGAGGGGAATAAACTTGGAGATCCTGCGAAGTGGGGCTATTTGAGCTCAAAGGGGGCAAATGTTTAGACAGGTGGGGAGTAATCAAAGAAGCATTATCAGTCTTCGTATCCTTCCTCCTTCATTTTTTGGTAACAGTCTGGAAGCCATCCTCTGGGGTCATGTTGTCAATGGAAATAGAAACAGTTGAAAAAGAGACGGGGTCAGGAAAGCAGGGATACCAAACATAATTAACATGATCAATGATGAACATTGTAATTAAAATCATAGATCTTGTTAGTTGTATATGCACTTGTCTAATTTATTAAATTTATTTATTGTGAAAGGAATTAGTATTTACCAATATCTTAAAGAGATTATAGATATATTTAACAATCACATTAAGAAGAAATAAACAACAAAATCTACTAACAACTTACACAAAATTTATATTTCTTATATAATAAATCAATAAAAATTTCCTTATAAATATTCATTGAACTAAATTAATTTTTTCTTTTGATTCTTTATATTCTTCAATTTAAATAAATAACCTAATTCAGAACGTTAAGTAAACATAAATACAATATATGACAGAATTAATACTTAATTCAAACTGTCCACTTATGCATCTAATACTTTGCTTCCGAATCACGGCAAAATCTGTAGACTCATAATTAGTGGCAGACCTCCTCCCTTCGACATTATTTACCAATGTGAATTCACAAATAAATGGAAATCCACTGAAATATGAAAAAAAAAAAGAGTGCTTTTTCTATGAAGAAATATCCGATATTGAATGAGGGTAGGAGAGAGAATCACGAGTTTAGAAAATCAGGACGTCTTTTCCGAACAAGTCTTCTGCACAAGCTTGGCGGAAAGCAACTGAAAACTCCTTATCAATAATTTCGTTTCTAAGATCAAGACGGCGATTAATTTTATTATCTTTTTGACGGGACCCCCAAGATAACGAGAACAAACGTGGCAACAGCTTCTTATGCGTTTGAAAAATTCCTACGCATTACATCTAGAGGGGATTATGTGATAAGAAATTATAAGTGATATTTTAATATATTTTATGTTGTATAATTAGTTTTATAAAGTAATATAAATTTATATAATTTGATAAGGTTGTAAGAATTAATTATTTTATAATAATTAAAATATCAATAAAAAAATAAGTTTAATATATTTTATTATTATTTATAATTTTGTAAGAATATATAAATAATAAAATTAATTAAAAATAATTTTTTAAAAAGAAGAAGAAGAAAAATTATAGTAAAGTTAATTTTTCTTTTTTGATATTTATTTTCTTTTGGGCTGATAATAATAAAATACAAATTTTCTTCATTGTTGTTCTTATTGATAATATTTAAATATATATATATATTTTTTAAAAATAGAATAAACGGGTGATTTTTTTCTTAGAAAAAAATAAAATACATGTAGGAGTTTTAAAAGTCTGATGACTAAATATGACTAAAAATAAAATTAAAATAAAGTAGACCAATGGATAACTTTGCCAACTGTGTGAAGAGGTTTGGTGGTTTGGAAAAACATTTTTTGGAGTCTTTTTAAACTTTCAATGATGATGTTTTGTTAGGTATTGTACAAGAGAGAATCACTAGTTGAGTATCTTAAATTTTTAATCTTTCTAAACTATATTGACTCATTTTGAATTGTACTTCAATTTTTATAGATCATTTGACAATCCAATTGTTTAAAGTTAGGTCTTTATGTTCATATCATAACCTCATCAATTATTATGCTTTTTAAGGTCTCCAAAAAGGTTAGATCAATAGTTGTAATTTCAACTATAAATCTTGCTAGTTGTACACATGTATTTATCTAATTCATTAGATTTATAATAATGACAAAAAATTTATATTCTTTAAATAATGTATCAATCATGATGCCTTCATAATTACTCCAACTTAAATTAATTCTTCACGTGCTCTTATCTAAAAAGAAACATAACTAATAGCATTAAATAAATATAACTAATAGCATTAAACAAATATCAATACAGAGTAATATCATGAAATATATATTCAGTTAGCTTATTATATCTTTTGAGACACAAAAGACAACAAATTTTGAATATTAAGGGTAGTAACATTGATATACAAAATAATTACTTAGAGACAAAGTATAGAAAAGCATTAGGTGAATACAAAAATGTGGAAGAATAAAATGTTGTCAGATATATAACAATGTGTACATTAGATTTCTGAATAATTTCAAACATTCAGCCTATAAAACACTATTTTGATTTCATGTTAAAAATTTATGTATCTGAAACTTGCTTTCTAATTTTACACTAAGCTCCTTACAAAAATGTATTATTGACCAAATTTCAAAAATCAGAAAATACAACAGAGTTTCCCAAAAATTTTAGTATCTGTTTATCTGCATATTTGTGATCGAAAACTACAAAAAAAATTGCAAAAAATCACTATATATTTTGATAAATCTGAAATTTTTTTATTTTTGTCTTTAATACGTTTTTGTAAGAAGCTTAGCGCTGCCATGAATATATATGCTAATCACTGGTAGACCTCCTACTGTCGACATCCTTTACGCACTCTAAAATTCCTTAATCCATGAATATCCATTGAAAGCTACAAGATAGAAAAGGAAAGCATTATGAATCAAAACATAGCAGGTGTTCCATCAGAGTAGGAGAGAGAATCAGGAGTCTAGAGAATGAAGATTTGTTATCTGCAGAAGTCTTCTGCACAAGCTTGGTTGGAAAGCCACTGGAAACTACTTATCATCAATCATGTTGATTTAAGACTGCGAAGGTGACAAATTTATTATCTTCTTGATGAGTCACCAAAGATAACGCCAAGAAACGTCAGAGCAGCTTCTTATGCATCTGAAGAATTCCTACGCTTTACATAAATGTAGAGTAACAGCTGTCTTCTAAAGTAACAGTGGTCCTCATCGTTTGACCTTCTCAATATTTGTGATTCCTTTGGTGGTCAGCGACAAGCTCTCTTACAGACAGATATTATTACTGTCACATGATTTATGTATTAAAGGATAATAATATTAATCAACCAACATTTCTTTGTAACTTGGCACATCCAATATTAATAGTTCATCTCTTTCTCTGATCGGTAACTTGGCACATCCAATATCACAAATCGTCCCCGACCTTCTCTTCTGATATCAATTGAACAAATTAATAAACAAACACAGATAATACGGCAAAGAGAGTATTTTGTATAAAGTATAATGATTCTTTTGTTCAATCAAATCGATGGATAACATGATGCCTCTGTAATGAGATATTTCCTCTGACTTGACAAAATTAATAAGGGAATAGTTACTATATAAAATTGCAGATATTCATATACTTTTATCATGCATTACATTCATTATTCATCCAACTTGATAGCGGGCAGATAACTGATGAAAGAAAAGGTTTAGCTATTAGCTAAACCAACACACTATATTTAAACTTATTGTCTAAATATTAATCAACATATGCATGGTCCTGCTCATGGAAAGCTTTAACTGGCAGAGTTAAACGATCATTTGAGAATCAATTACTAACAGCATTGAAGTCTTAGTAGAAACCGACTATATAAATATAGGTATGAGTCTTTTTGAGCTGGATTTTATAGTTTCCCTGAAGATCAATACTTTTTTCAGAATGATGTAAATAATTAATTTATATTGCAACAAAAATAGATAACCATCCAATTTCAATTAACAAATTGGATTAAATAAACAAGAACATAAATAGTAAATATAGTTCAAATTTTATATAAGATTATACAAGGTTAAGTTACATTTATTATTTCAAAGGATTCAGAGGAATCAGTTAGAATTTCATTACAGAGAATTTCTTGTTGGACTAGTGCAGAAATTGGTATATTGAACTCTCTAATCTTTTGTTTTATGTCTGTCAAAATTTTAACTATATCTTTCATATTAGGTCTTAATTTTGGATTTTCGTGTGTACAAATAATTCCCAATTTTACAATTTTTTCCATTTCAACATAAATTTGTTTATCCTTATAAATACTTTTTAGACAGTCATCAATGACCTCTGCCAAGTTGTTCTCTACCTGTGCCTGTGTTGCCCATTGAGGAAGTGTCAATCCCCTCTCAAGTAAACTTGAGTCTGTTGGCTTTACACCAGTTATCAATTCCAACAGAACAACTCCAAAACTATATATATCTGCTTTCAGAGTCGGCCTCACTTGATATGCTCTTTCTACAAAACAAAACATAAATTATAGATACAATAATTCTAAGACCCCAATTTTAAAATAAAGTAAAAAACAAAACTTACTAGATTTTTTAAGAAAAGATAATTTTTCAAATGAATATACTGGAATAATTATTCTAAAACATTAAGAGATGAATAATTTTTGAGAAATTCAAATAGCAAAGTCTTTCTTAAAACTGAACCTCACAAATCTAACAATATTGAGACTTCGCTGCATCCACTCTTCCTGGCATAAATTCTATTACAACTTACTCTACAATCAAGTACGTTTATACATCAAAAAATGATACCATTACCAAAATATGTTTTAAACAGAAAAGGCAATGATGATACCTGGAGCTGTATAACCGATAGTGAAGCGAAACCCCGAAGAGCTTGGTGTGAGCTCATTTTTGTTCATAATCCTCGCTACGCCAAAGTCAGCGATATGGGCTTCCAGATGTTCATCAACAAGTATATTTGCAGGTTTCAGATCGCAGTGTACAATTATATTCCGGAATTCATGATGAAGATAAGCCAATCCATGCGCAACTCCAACGGCTATATTCAACCTTTGCTTCCAATCCAATCTGCAATCCAGTGGGCCGTGCAAAAGAACATCCAGGCTAAAATTAGCCATGAATTTGGACACTATCATCATTTCTTGGCCATTGAAGAAATAGCCTAAAATTCGCATAAGATTTCTGTGACGAAGTCGCCCCAATATCTCAAGCTCTGACAAAAAGTGTTGTAGGCAGCAATCTCTATCCTCTGAATGTTCCATTCTTTTTATGGCTACTGTTTGGCCAGTGCCAAGGATTCCCCTGTAGACTGTTCCAAATCGGCCTTTTCCAATTATTTTTCTGTCGCTAAAATTGGCTGTTGCGTCAAGCAAATCCTCCTGTGTAAGTTTCAAGTATGGCTGGGAAATTCTTTGGATTTCGGCCTCTAGGGTTTCAAAATCAGAGATACGGTTTCTATTTCTGTTCATATAGAATTGCAGAAAAACAGAGAAGAGTAAAACAAATGATGCTACGAACACAATAGTAGTGAAGAGGGGAAAAGCTCGGAGCACTAGATGCAGATAATAAAGCTTCCATGATATAATTAGGGAGACAGCGCAGCAAATTAAGTAAACAAATAATAAAATCCCAACGGATTTCCTCATTAAACTGTTCCTTTCCCCTACTGCAGAGCTCCGCCTGTTAACCTGTTACATAAACGGATGATTAGACCTTAATGAAGGAGTCCCCCATTATTTTTGGATCTCTTATTAGACTGAGACAAGAACAAAAGAATCCAGAAAGGCAAATTGAGTTTAATATTATGATGAAAATAAATTAGTTCATAGGAAAAAGAAAGATGAGAGTGGAAGCATTTGAGTCTACCTTCGAGGGTTACAAATTTTATCAATACCAGTGCCACATCTTTCCATTCACTCAGAAGATCTTCGCGGTTGAAACCATTTTGCAGACGAGGAATATTTTCACCTAGGTCAACGAATTCTTTGAGGTCCTATTCGTAATGGCCATCCTGTTAACTTTTCCCCTCCCTATTCTCATAATCTAATCCTTATTAAAGAACTGCTAGTTTATGCTCACATTGTGAATGAGGTGGAAAAGTTATGCATCCTTTGCAATTACCAAAATGCCATTATCAAATGGCTTATTATACAACTGCACACCGCCAGGGAAAAGATAAACAATATGGAAGCTATTTTAGAGGTTGAAGCCAAAGCAAGGGATTGGTCCCACACCAAAGGAAACAAAACCTAGGTCAACAAAAAGATGGCAGACGTCGTAAGTTTCAGCAAGCTGATGATGGAGAAAACAACCTATTCCTCCTTCAACACTGTATAGGAGGAACTGAAATTCAGGAAAGCTAAATAGATGAAGTGTGAGGAAAGTCTATAGGTTATTACTTATTTTCGTAAAGAAGGATTTTCTTTAGGGTCTGTTTGGTTGCTGGAATTGACTTGGAATTAGAAAACAGGAATTTTGTGAATTGGTATAGGTCAATTCTAATTTTGGTCTAAAATGAGCATTCAGCCAATTCTCCTCAGAACCTGGAATTAGAATTGAGGCATAGAATTGGAATTGGGAATTTAATTTTGAGAAAGGAAACCAATTCCTGTTTTCCAATTCCAGGTTAATTCCAGTATTGAGGAATTGAAGGAAATTTATCTTTCTTCTGTTTAATTTCCTTTAGAAATTGGTTCTAAACTCTAGTTGTTTAGTTTCTGATTCTTTTATTGTAGTGAATTTTATAGTTTAACTGGTTAAATTCGCTTCTGGTAAATTCCTTTCATTCTGTCTTAAGAATTGATGTTTTTATTACTTAAGACTTAATGTTATTTTACTATGTTTAGTTCGGACCCTTTCCCTATTCAGAACTTTTCAGATAAAAATGGAAAGAAAGTTTTCAATTTAAAGGTAATAACATTTATATACAAAATAATTACCTAAAGACAAAGCATGTAAAAGTAATGGATAAATGCAAAGATGTACAAAATAAACTGTCATAGATATATAAGAATGTGTACGTTAGACTCACTAATCATTTGAAACGGTCAGCATATAATACACTATTTTGAAGGCATGTTAAAAAATTATGCGCCTAATAATTTGCTTCCTCATCACGCAAAATTTAATGCTTTGCTTATTAACCACGCCAAAATCTACGAATATATAGACATGTAATCTCTGTGATTCCTGCTACTGTTGACATCCTTTACCCACTCTGAAATTCACAAATCTATCAATATCCACTGAAAGCCACAACGGAAAAAAAAATAGTCTTTGTGAATCAAGACATATCTGATAATCAATCAGAGTGGAAAAGATAATCACGAGTTTAGACAATCAGGACTTCAGACCTGAAGAAGTCTTCTGCACAAGTTTGGTTGGAAAGTAACTGAAAACAACTTATTAATAATGTCGCTTTAAGATCGCAAATGCGAAAACATTTATAATCTTTCTGACGGGTCGCCTAAGATAACGAGAACAAACGTCGCAGCAGCTTCCTATGTGTTTGAAAAATTCCTCCTGCTTGCATAAATGTAGAGCAACAGTTCTCTTCAAAAGTAACAGTGGTCCTGATCGTTGCAAGGGAAAGATCCTCCTCCACTCGACGAAAGATGACATAAAGAATTATTGCCATTTAGGTTACGTCAATAAAACCATGCCTATTCACCCAAAGTCATTATTAATCTGTTAAAACTATATCCATGCTCGAAAGTCTTTCCGCCTAAGACGAAATCAGTTAGGTTTTTATTAGTTGTTTATTTTGAATATTTGTTCTGTTTTACAAAGAAATGTTGGTTGAATTTTTTTTATTAATATTATTATCCTTTAATACATAAATCATGTGACAGTAATAATATCTGTCTGTAAGAGAGCTTGTTGCTGACCACCAAAGGAATCACAAATATTGAGAAGGTCAAACGATGAGGACCACTGTTACTTTAGAAGACAGATGTTACTCTACATTTATGTCAGGCGTCGGAATACTTCAGATGTATAAGAAGCTGCTGTAACGTTTCTTGGCGTTATCTTTGTTGACTCGTCAAGAAGATAATAAATTTGTCACCTTCGCGGTCTTAAATCGACATGATTGATGATAAGTAGTTTCCAGTTGCTTTCCAACCAAGCTTGTGGAGAAGACTTCTTCAGATAAAAAGTCTTGATTCTCTAGACTCGTGATTCTCTCTCCTACTCTGATGGAACACCTGATATGTTTTGATTCATAATGCTCTCCTTTGCTATCTTGTAGCTTTCAATAGATATTCATGGATTAGTGAATTTCAGAGTGGGTAAAGAATGTCGACAGTAGGAGGTCTACCAGTGATTAGCGTATATAGTCATGGCAGGGCTAAGCTTCTAGCAATTTTTTTTTAGATTTCTACCACAAATAAAACAGATATTAAGTTTTTTGCGAAATTTTGTTGTATTTTTTGATTTTTGAAATTTGGTCAATAATACACTTTTGTAGGGAACTTAACGTAAAATTAGAAAGCAAGTATCAGGTGCATAAATTTTTAACATGCATTCAAAACAGTGTTATATATAAGAAATCTAATGTACACATTGTTATATATCTCACAACATTTTATTCTTGCACATCTTTGCATTCACCTAATACTTTTCTATACTTTGTCTCTAAGTAATTATTCTGTATATCAATGTTACTACCCTTAATATTCAAAATTTGTTGTCTTTTGTGTTTCACAAGATATAACAAGTGCGACATAGTGGCCAAGTACTATAAAATATAATTTGTAATTAATTTAAATTATAAAATAGTTCTACTTATAATTAATTTTAATATTAAATATTTAGGCCAAATAACTACTTTTCTGCAATATTACAATGTTATTCTATTAAATCTAAATTTATCTAATATATATTAAAATAAATTAAAAAATTATTCAATATTTTATAATATAAAAAAAATAGTCAATATTATTTTAATATAATATGATACAAATTACACATTAGACTTTTGGTAAAAAAAATTAAACAAAATCAATTAAAATTTTCAAAAACTTTAAAATATTCAATAATTAGAAAATAATAAATAAAAGGCTATTCATGCTCTTTATTCCTAAAAAGGTGGTCTATAAGACCTCAAATGTATTAGCCAACTATATCATAAAATTTTATTTTTTACAAATGATAAACTTAAAAAATTTACATTTAGACTATAGAATGTGTTATTTTTAACAAAATAAGAAATTACTAAATTATAATTGGTGCAAAGAATTGGTTTTAATCACTAGTTAATGGAAGAAATCCAAAAAGTACTAATAAGGTAACTGAATATATATTGCATGATATTACTCTGTATTATTATTTGTTTAATGCTATTAGTTAAAATTTTTGAATGCTATTAGTTATGTTTCTTTTTACATAAGAGCAACTCAAGAATTAATTTAAGTTGGAGTAATTATGAAGGTATCATGATTGATACATTATTTAAGGAATATAAATTTTGTGTCATTATTAGTACTTGTCGTTTCTTTTTTATATTTCATTATAAGTTTTCTCATTTGTAAAATATAGATGCAAATTATTTAACTTTATAATATCTAGAAATTAATTTTATTAAAATTTACCACATTTGTTATTTATTGTCCTTCCACTTATTTCATTTAATTTTCTTGTCATTTTCTAACTATTCTGTAAAATATGAAAGTTTCGTTGAATATTCTACATAATTACAACATTCAATGCATGTATATATATTAAATTTAAGTTGAAAATTTTCCATATATTTTACTAAAAGTGTAAATAGAAATATAAAGAATTATAAATATATTTTTATAAATAAATATAAAATTATGTATTTTTAAATTTTATATATATAATGAATTAATTCCCTGTAAAAATAAAATTTGTATCAAAATTAATTATAATTTATAAGTTATAATTGTTGAAATAATTCTAATTAAAAATAAAAAAATTATTGTTACAACTATATTAAAATAGATCATTCTAATTATGTAATTTAATCAGTAATTAAAATACATTTAATTAAAATTAAAATTATGGTTAAAAAGAACACATAATATTTTTAACATTATAATTAGGTTTCTATTCTTAAAATTTCAACTATTATTAATGCTATCAATATGATTCTACATTACAATTTATTAGTTATTAAAAAAGTTATTGCTTCTACTATAACTTTAAAAAAATATAATAATTAAAAAATCAATACACTATTACTTCAACTTTATTTCTACAATTTAACTAATAAAGACAAGTACTTAGCCACTAGGTGGCACTTGTTATGAATCTAATGAATTAGACAAATACATGTGTACAACTAGCAAGATTTATATTTTTAATTACAACTATTGATCTAACCTTTTTGGAGACCTTAACAAAACATAATAATTGATGAGGTTATGATATGAACATAAAGACTTAACTTTAAACAATTAGATTGTCAAATGATCTATAAAAATTGAAGTACAATTCAAAATGAGTCAATATAGTTTAGAAAGATTAAAATATTAAGATACTCAACTAGTGATTCTCTCTTGTATAATACCTAACAAAACATCATGATTGAAAGTTAAAAAATGCTGTCAAAAAATATTTTTCCAAACCACCAAACCTCTTCACACAATTGGCAAAGCTATCCATTCGTTTACTTTATTTTTATTTTTATTTTTAGTCTTATTTAGTCATCATACTTTTAAAACTCCTACATATATTTAAATATTACCAATAAGAACAAGAATGCGGAAAATTTATATTTTATTATTAGCAATCTAAAAGAAAATAAATATTAAAAAAGAAAAATTAGCTTTACTCTAATATTTCTTCTTTTTAAAATATCTTTTTTTATTAATTTTAAAATTAATTTTATTATTTATGTATTTGTACAAAATTATAAATAATAATAAAATATATTAGACTTATTTTTTATTGATATTTTAATTATTATAAAATAATTAATTCTTATAACCTTATCAAATTATATAAATTTTTATTACTTTATAAAATTAGTTATAGAACATAAAATATATTAAAATTTCACTTATAATTTCTTATCGCCTTATCCCTTAATTCCCTCTAAATGTAAAGCATAGGAATTTTTCAAACGCATAAGAAGTTGTTGCCACGTTTGTTCTCGTTATCTTAAGCGATCCGTCAAAAAGATTAAGGAGTTTTCAGTTGCTTTCCGCCAAGCTTGTGCAGAAGACTTGTTCGGAAAAGACGTCCTGATTTTCTAAACTCGTGATTGAATATCGGATATTTCTTGATAGACAAAGCACTCCTTTCTTATATTTCAGTGGATTTCGATTGATTTGTCAATTCACATTAGCCAAATAATTGCCACTAATTATGAGTCTACAGATTTTGCCGTGATTGCTAAATTTTTGACATGCATATGCCGACCGTTTGAAATCATCACTGAGTCTAACGTACACATTTTCATATATACGCAAAATTAAGTATTAATTCTGTCATATATTGTATTTATGTTTACTTAACGTTTTGAGTTATGTTATTTATTTAAATTGAAGAATGTAAAGAATCAAAAGAAAAATTTGATTTAGTTCAAAGAATATTTATAAGAGTATTTTTATTGATTTATTATATAAGAAATATAAATTTTGTGTAAATTGTTGGTAGATATTTTGTTTTTTCTTAATATGATTGTCAAATATATCTATAATCTCTTTAAGATATTAGTTAATACTAATTTTCTTGACAATCAATAAATCTAATAAATTAGACGAGTACATATACAACTAACAAGATCTAGGATTTTAATTACAATTATTGATCTATTTGGAAAAAATATATTGATTGATGGGGTAAGATTTTGAATGATATGAACATAAAAAATTAACCACTCTCTACCCAAACAGATGTGTACTGTGTAATGTCAAAAGTTTATCTAAATGCATTGTAATTTGTGAAAAGAAGTATATCCAATTCTTACAGTCTAAAAATTAATTCTTACAGTCTGAAAAATATATTTACTATCAGACAAATTGCATTCATTTTACTTATCAAACAATTTTACTATAACATTTAAAATTACCTTTCAAATCTTAAATAATATGTAATTATAAAATTAATATATTAAAATCTTCTAAATAGTCTTAGTAGGACAAATTGAGTTTTAAATTTTGAGTCTAGATCGAGATTAGATAGTGAATGGATGAATTTGGTTTATGTGGTAAATCTATTTTTAAATATTGATTCCAAATCCATAGTACATAGAGATTGAATGAATATGGTTAATTATGTGATAGTGGGAACTTTATTCTATACTGATACCACATACTTGACCAATATTTGATTTTTATTGAGATGGCATTCCCAATGTCATTTTATGCCGATTGTATAAACTTAAACTATATATATATATATATATATATATATATATATATATATATATATATATATATATATATATATATATATATATATATATATATATATATATATATATATATATATATATATATATATATATATATATATATATATATATACAGATGAATTTTAACTACCTATACAAATTTTCATCTTTCACATGGTATTGTTCAAAAAAAATAAAAATTGATGGAGCATTCAGACCTATGAGGGAGGCTGCCCAGCAAAGGCACGAAGCCTCTAAGCAACCAACCAATAAGGGAAGTCCCACCACAGAGACGTTTTAACAATCAGATATGACGCACTCTGTACTAAAACCTCTTCGGCTAAGAGACAAGGACTGAGGAGTATGCATTCCGCCAAAATCGACTAGGGCACGATCCCTTATGGTTTGTAATTGGAAAATAGTCTTAAAAAATTTCTCGATAAATGTTCTAGTCTGATAATGACAAGGGAAAGATCCTCCTCCATTCGAGGAAAGATAATTTTTTTGGTTATTGCCAACTAGGAGGCATCAATAAAACTACGCCTTTTGACATAAAGATAATTCTAATTTAGTTGAATACAGTAAAAGTTTGTTAAAACTCTATCCATGCTGGAAAGACTTTCTGCCTAAGATGGAGCTCTGTAGTAGTAAGAAGAATCAGTGTAATGAGGAAATTTGTTAGGTTTTTATTAGTTGTTTACTTAATTACCTACATTGTCTCCCTAATTATATCATGGAAGCTTTATTATAAGCATCTTGTTCTCTATTCTTTTCCCCTCTTCACTACTGTCATGTTCGAAGCATCTTTTGTTTTACTCTCCTATGTTTTCTTGCAACCCTATCTGAACAGAAACAAAAACTGTCTCTGATTCTAAACCCCTAGAAGCTGAAATCCAAAAGAGTTTCCAAGCCATACTTGAAAATAACACAAGAATATTTTCTTGAAGCAACAAGCAATTTTGGCGACAGAAAAATAATTGGAAAAGGCTAATTTGGAAAAGTCTAGAGGGGAATTTTATCCAATGCCCAAAGAGTAGCCATAAAAAGAATGGAACTCTTAGAGGATAGAGAGTGCTTCCTAGAGAACTTTTTGTTAGAGCTTGAGATTTTGGGTCGGCTTCATTTTATAAATCTTTTGAGAATTTTGGGCTATTTCTTCAATGGTCAATAAATTACAATAGTTTCTAGATTCATGGCTAATTCTAGCCTAGATGTTTTGTTGTACGGTCCACTGGATTGCAATTTGGATTGGAAGCAAAGATTGAATATAGCCATTAGAGTTGCGCATGGATTGGCTTATCTTCACCATGAATTCAGGAATACAATTGTGCAATGTGATCTGAAACCTACAAATATACTTGTTGATGGAGATCTGGAAGCCCATATTGCTGATTTTGGCATAGCTAGAATTATGAAAAATAATGAGCTCACACCAAGCTCTTTAGGGTTTTGCCTTACTATCGATTATCTAGCTCTAGGTATTGTCATTGCCCTCTCTTTTTCAATTTTGTTTTATTTTAAAATAGCTTATTTTTATGAACTATATTTTAAAAAAAGTTATTATGTTAATGTTTTAACTACCAATTCATATTTATCAATTAGAAGTCAAAAAACTCAATAATTTTTAATTCTAATAATTTAATCAATTTCCTTGTTTCTAGATTAGACTATGTATTTTTTTTTAGTCAACGTTTCCCATCAAACACAATGATCTGTCCTTGGGATAATCACTAAGGGAACAAAATGATAAAATTATGTTTGATTATTTTGATGATGGATCACTATGTTCAAAAGAAAATATATATAATTTTGGATTTGTACTATTGGAGCTAATAAGTGGTGTAAATCCAACAAGCTCAAGTTTAGTTGAGAAAGGATTGATGCTTCGACAGTGGGCAAACAATGGAAAGGTAGAAAATAATTTAACGGAGCTCAATGATGATTGTTTGAAAAATATTTATAATAGAAAGCATATTTGCGATGAAATAGTGATAGTTCTATGATTGGGAATCATTTGTATACATGAAGATCCAAAACTAGGACCTGATATGAAAGATGTAGTTAAAATCTTAATGGGCATAAAAGAAGCAATTAGGGAGTTTAATATACCACTTTCGATTATTGCAGACCAATAATTTCAATATTTTGAACCTTTATGTGATTCATTTATGTCATCTTAACAAATAGAGCATAACGGTCTCTAGGGGGAATATAACAGTCAGGAATCCGGTTCGAAAGGGAAAAAGGTTTGGAGAAGCTTCAACATCAATACTGTGCGAATGGGAATTATTAGGGAGGTCATTTACCCTAAGATTCTGGAGGACAATGAAGGAAAAATCCACAAGGAAGAGTTGATATATCCTACTCTAGTGGTTCTTAGTGATAAAGCCAAGGAAACAGATATGGACTTCCTCAACAACACCAAGAATAGCATGCTGGATCAGTTTAGATCTTTCAAATGGCTATACCATGAAACCGAGGACCTCAAAGAAAAAATTCAGAGTCTAGACAACAAGGAACACAACACCACAAAGAGAAAGCAAAGCCTAGAGACTTGGGTCCAGCACCTGGAATCCAAAATTATTAGCCTTGAGAATACCTTGAAGGGAATTGCCGAGAAAAATTTCAAAATCCTCAAAACGTCCAATGAGAACTTGAAATTCGTAATAAAAAAAATGGAAGAAAAAATGGAAACCAGTGCTAATCATAGGAGAAGGGAGGATGAGAAGGAGCCCACCGAAGGACCAGGAAAAAGAACCAGGGCCAGAACCAAGAAAAATAGGGAGAAAATTGACCCCCAGGGACCCCAAGATTTTTAGAATGTTAAAGAGGCTATTGAACTAATGGAGGCCCTCGAAAGCAATGCAGTTGTCATGCTCAAGAGTTTAGCATAATTCACTCTGGTGCCTCTTTTTTTCCCTATTTTGACAATTTTTGTGTTTTTTCTAGCTTGGCCCTTCTGTGGCCTGTTCCTTGGTTGACTGAAACTTTAACTCTGTAATGTTTTCGCGCTTCTCATTTTCACATTATACTCTGTTGTAGGTTTCAGGCACCCTATAAAACCTATTTTACTTAATAAAAAACAAATAGAGCATAACCATTTTTCCTACAATCTAATGTAATGTAAATTGTAGCTATTATTTCTTTTGAAATTTATATAATCGTTAAGTTCCAATCATTGTCTATTTTGTTATTATACATAATTTAATTACTCAAATGATTGTTCAAAAAATTGATCTTTATAAAAACTCTAAACATATCTGTATTAAATTGATTGTTTAGTAGATTCTAAATTGAAGGTTGCATATCATTATGATATAAAAACAAGGCAATGGCTATCCAGAAATGAAAATCTTTTACTTTATATAACTTTTTGTAAACTTTTGAAAAAATAAAATAAGTGTTACCCCTTTGTATGCTTAACAATTTTAGTGGCTACATAGTTGCTACCTAAAAACAAACCCTCATTGCTAGTCTAAATTTATCTATAGTCTCAAAGAAATTTCCAAAATCATTTAAACGAAGGTACAAGGATGTTACTACTCATACCTTGGGTGACCCATCAAGGATGTCAAATCAATCTACTTGTGTGATAGACTTATTTCCAAATGCGTACCTACCATTCAAACCCAAAATTTCTAATCAAAGTATTAAGGGCCTGTTTGGTGCAAGGAATACCGAATGCTGGATATAGTCAATTCTGGAATATCCTGCAATTCTGGAAGATACATATCCTCAAAATGATATCCAGAATATGTGTTGCAATTGTTTGGTTCACCCAGAAGATGACTAATAGAGTCTGCCCTAATAAGTTGAAATGGCTTTGGCAATTTTGCCCCCAGTTGCAGGCCATCCTCTGCCAACCAGAGTTTGAGTAGGTTTTCAATTTGTTGGCCTTCACGGACATGGCCACCACATGTCTGGCTGCTGATCAACATAAGATGGAAATACTACGATCCATATATTGTGAACCGAATTCCTCCATTCTTCACACATTCCACCCACGTGTAGCGCACAGGAACCACACTGCCCCTATATTTGGCAATCCTTTCAAAGGTGGAAACAAAGAGATCGAAGTGCGAGAGAGGAGGGCTGCAGAGAAAGAAATCGAAGTGCAGGAGAGGAGGGTTGCAGAGGGTTTTTGGGTTGTCTGAGAGAAGCAAGCGCCAGAAACGTAGTGGAAGAAGATGTTGATTTGCTCTGCAGAGTAGTAAAGGTGAAAATGGTGAACGAAAAATGAACAAAAATTTCAGATGTGAAATAGTTTAAACAACAAGTGGACCTAGTAGTACATAAAATTGGCATTTGAAAAGTGGAATTAGAGCCTGGATTTCTAATTCCACCTTTTCAAATGGAAGATGGAATGCTAGTTTTTTGGGCAAAAATGGAATTTCATAATTCCAATTCTTGCTTCTTAAGATGGCCACCAACATGGAATAGAATATGCCAAAAATGATATTCTGGAATATTGACCCATATTCCTGAATAGTTGTAATTTGGAATCACTACTATTTGTGTATGCGTGTGGGGAAAATGTAAGATTCACTCCTAAATCCAAATTCCCAAAAGAGTGATCCAATTTGATCAACCAAGAGGTTAATACACAATCGAATCAATCTATGAAGAATATGAAAGAAAGAATAAATCCTATACTTCCCTATAATTAGATTAAGCTTGAAATCTAAAATAATTGAAGTGCAAATACTAACCTTGAATTAGGGCAGATCTGGAAAATGCTGAATTCTAGCTTCTGTATGAACTTTTTGAAGATTCCATCACCTATTCTGGACTAGAAATGTCAAGGCAGAGAAAACCTAGAAATCTTTTCTCCAAATTCACACAGGTCGACTTTGACCTTTTGAAAGGTCAAAGACCACATTATTTATTTGAAGTGAGATTCCAATTCTATTCGCAAATCCTAAAAGATTATCGAAAAGGGTATCAGAATTCACTCCCAGATTCAAGATTTCACACCTATACCTGCAAGAAAATGGGGGTTTTTGGTTGTATGGGGGGTTTGCCTTAGTCAAGCCCCAATTTAGGAATTAACCTTGAAATTGAATTGAATTATATGGTGCATAAACAAAGTAATTGAAACAAATCACTTCGCTTATGTTGAAGTCCTTGTAGAGGATTCAAATCCTCAAATCCACAAGTAAGAATGCTTCAATGAATGTAGGATGTCTTTAATCAATGGTATTTTGATCTTCAACACCAATCTTGATTTGATATTTGCATATGAGAAGGTTTGAATGAATGGAGGAGGGATCTTCAATGGGGCTCCAAGGAGATTGAATCCTTCAATAGCTAACAATGGAACTCCTTGAAGGATGAATGCTTGAACACTTGAATGCTTGAAGACTTTCTTGAATGCTTGAAGACTTTCTTGATTGAGTGATGTCAACTTGATATGAAAAATGAGAGAGGAAGGCCTCCTTTTATAGTGATCTAGGGCACACCCCTCTAGATGGGCCACCTTGAAGAATTAAATCCCAATTAGGTCCTCACCTTTAGAAAATATACCTTGATTAAATACCATTAAAGGATTTACCATTTCGGAGCCCGAAACAGCCGACTCAGAAGCGGGAAATAACTTTCCTGAAAACTAAATTACCGGTGAATGAAACTTTGAAATTTTGGTAGGAAGAGGTCAAGGTTGAGGTCAACCCTAACCTGGTCAAGGTTGAGGTTGACCCTGACCTAGTTGGGGTTGAGGTCGACTTTGACCTCAAACCCTAACTTTGCTAGATTCTGCAACATGAGTTCCAGGGGTGCCAGAAATGCAGAATTTGATGTCAGAACATGACCCAGTGTCAAGAACATACAGAAAATACTTTGAATGATATGATGAAGGACTAGGAGGTCTCATTTCTGAACCCTACCTAGAAAATGGAGCCATAGGAGAAGGAAAATTAGGAAAGTCCTTAAGACCTTAACCCTAATTTTACCTAGAATGAAGAAATCAAGTGTGGAGAAGAAGTGGAAAGTGGGGAGAAAGCCAAATACATGAAAAGACCCAATCAAGGTGCTTAACATGACCCCAAACCACTTACTCAGAGGGCTAAATTCTCTTAACATGGAAGTGCTTCCATTTTAAGACGATACATTAAGCCCCCACTTTAGCAAGTGTATGGACTCGATGCAAACTCTTGGTAAAGGAGATAAAAATAACAAGATAATCTTATCATAATCCAAGGGACAAAGAGAAATCCCAAGCCCCCAGGGACTCAAGTCTTCATTGACTTTTAAATCACAGATAAGAGAGACATCTCTAAAGGAAGAAAGAAAAAGTGTGATTACCTCACCCAATGAGAACTTATGTCCCATTGTGAACCACACTGGAAAAAGGTGCAACTGGAAAGATGGAATTGAACTGCCTAGTGAATGTGGCTACTCACTAGTCAACCCATCAAGGATTTATCCTTAGGAATATTCTATTCCATAAGAATAAATGAAAAACAAAAGAGATCCCGTCTTAAGGACACTTCTGACCTTAAGGGATCACAATATATGTGTATTTGAAATTGGAGGGATCAAGAGATCCTAATATAAATCCATACTTTAAGGATTAGTTTTTAATCCAAAAAGAAAGATTGAAAAGTAAATTTAAAGTGCATGTCTTCCTCAGGATTTAGCAACTTATGTGCGTTACCTTTAGAAGATTTAGCATGTTTTGAATTTTTCATAAGTGCATGTGTGCAATAAGTGAGCAGAGCATATGCCCCGATGTTAAAGTCATTGCTGAAACTTTAACAGGAGCAATGGCTTTAACGAAAACATAAACAACTCCACCGATTATGTTTCCATGTTGAGATGCCCCCAGACAAAGACAAATCAAGGGAAATATCACAGAAACATACAAAGAACACGGAAGGGATCTACCTACCATGGGGTCAATATGATCATAAGATAATATATATATATATATATATATATATATATATATATATATATATATATATATATATATATATATATATATATATATATATATATATATATATATATATATATATATATATATATATATATATGATATTATTGCAAATGAATTGACATCATTCCCCAAAGAAAGTAGAACTACAATCACAAAGGAGGAAAGATCACATAAGATATATGAAGAAGAATCTTTTCGGACCATGACATGGAGACCAAAAAGAATTAGTGCTACCATATCTCTAATCCAAGCAGATTACACAAGGAAACATTTACGAACAATAGCACAGTTACAACATAACATTGAACAACGCATAGAATAATAGAGATACATATAGAGGAATTTGAACAATAGTTTCAATTCCTTCATCACCTTGTACCAACGGAGTAACAAGGATCATATAAAAGAATCTAACAACATTTAGCAAAATACATTACGGGAGAAGCATAGTACAGCAAGCAAACACACAACAAAACTACCACTAAGGACAAGCCAATCAAGCATGCCACCTACTTTCCCCATCTCGTTGTATATCATTTAGGGTAGGTGGGTAACTTGGAAGAGGGACTATATCCAATATAGTAGGAATGATAGCTAGTTCCAAACAAGGATCCTCTTGAGAATCACTATGTTCGATACTAGGTGTAAGAGTTAATTGAGATGAAAGCATATTCGACAAATCAATGTCAATGTCAATAGTTTCATATTCATCAGTAACATTATCAGTATCATCAAGAGTATCCTCGTCATCCAAATTAATCAAAATAGGATCTAAGATACAAATAGAATCATCATAATCATGCATGTGAACATCATTATTAGTAACAACATTATGCATAGGTGTATCCGCAGAAAGTAGAGATCTTTTAGCTTTAGCATGAGCATGACACTTTTTACGACATTCATTAGCAGATCGGTTACATTTTGATTTATTTGAAATAGGTTGAGAACTAGGAGGAACAATCACAGGATCCTTCACAGGTTCTGTAGGAAGATCAATAGGATTATCAACCATAGGAGGAGCAATCATAGGATCTTTGATAGATTTAGTAGGAGGAACTTGATTAACAGAACAAGAAGCCATAGTTGAAGGAGGTATCGAAGGTGTAGGTAAAAGACCATGATTAAGATCCATAGGAGGTATGCTTAATTGAAGAATCTTACGATGCTTATAGGCTTGATATGATTGAAAAATATTATCAGGGTGAGGAGGACATGAATTAGGTAAGGAAGGCCAAAAGAAATCCAGAGCAGCACAATCTCTAGGCCTAGAAGGTCAATATAGACTATATTGATTGTCTTCACTTCACCATCATGAATGAACTTAAGACACTTATGTATAGGTAAAGAAAGAACATGCATGGCAGTTAACCAAGGAAAACCTAGCTTAACTTGAAATTGATCAGAAGTAGGAACCACAACAAAGATAGTGTTCACAAGTTTTCCAAAAAGTTCAACTGGTAAAGTAATAGAGCCAAATGAGGGATAAAGAAAACCATTACAAGTTTGAATCCACACATCCGATGTATCATAGAAGTCGTATTGTAAGCTTTTCATAAAAAGATTTTCTTTAGTGATAACATTGACTAAGGAGGCAGGATCAACAAGACAACCATGAGTAGGTATCTGAGCAACCCTAGCAGCAATGTAAAGGGGACCATCAGGAGCCTTAACAATCTCAGAATCATCAAAGGTAATCAAAAGTTCCCAAGGTCTTTTATCCTTAATTTTTTGTCACGATTTAGGTTGAGGTTTCACTTTAGGTTTAGGTTTATCGTGAGGTTGAGATGGAACTTGAAGTGAAGGTTGAGGTGGAGATATAGACTTAGCAACATGCTCCACTTGATTAACAACATGATTAAGATCATCCATCTTTGAATCATATACAATTTCCATAGCATATGGTTGAGCAATAGTATTAGTATCATGCGTAGGTAAATGATTCATATAGATTTGAAGGTTCTGATTAGGAGGAGAGACAGATTGATTCCCACTACTATCCAGATTATCAATAGATAAAGCTTTAGCATCAATGAGATCTTGGACCTTATGTTTTAAAGAATAACATCTCTCAGTATCATGACTATTTTGACGATGATATTAACAAAAATAATTTTGATCAAAAGATTTAGATGCAATCGTAGTAGGTAAAAGAGGTTGAATAGGAGGTAAAGCAATCATATTAGTAGGTAACAACCTATTCATAATAGCATGTAAAGTTTTAGAAAGAGGAGTAAACATAAGATTTAATCGAAAAGAAGTGGATGTAGAAGTGGCATTATGAGATGCAACAACAACCTGATCAGCAACTGCATTCGCTTGTTTGTTTATCTTGACATAATTATTGAATTTTTGAAACTTATTTGGATTAGGATCAGCATCACTCTTATCAACGGGAATAGGAGCCATTGGAGTGTTGCTCTCAAATTGACTCACTTGTAATTGATAATGATGAAGCACTACACAAAGTTGTTGAAAAGAGGTAAATTCAATAAGTAGAATCTTATCTCTAATATCCTTTTGCAAATTTGAAATAAACATACGTTGAATATCAATATCAAGAACGGGATAAGAAATCTGAGCATGCAAATGCTTAAATCTACCAATAAATTCAGTTAACTTTTCTTTAGCACTTTGTTTACAATGCATTAAATCAGTCAAAGACACTTGTGGGCCAATATTATTTTGGAATTGTTGAATAAAGGCATTAGCAAGTTTTGGAAAGGAATCAATTGAATAAGGAGGCAAGGAACAATACCACTATAAGGCCTTGTCATGAAAGGTTCAAGAAAATAGTTTGGCTAAAATCCTATGGTCATGAGCATAATCACTACAAAGGATTTGGAATGTTTTAACATGATCAACATGATCTCCTTTTCCATTATAATTCTCAAGATGAGGCATATTGACTTGCTGAGGAATAGGAGTTTAGATAATATCCCTAGACAAAGGACTTCCCATGTCACATGTAGGAATACTAAACTTGTTTTGAGTAAAGGAAGCAAGTTGTTGTTGTAATGATGATATAGTTTGAGCCAAACTGATGATGGTGGAATCATTAGAGGAAATAGGAGGAGTAGCAACATTAGACACACTAGGTAAAGTGTAAGAAGCTGCAGGAATGCAAGACACAACTGGAGGAACACTAGGAACTACAGTTGGAAGCGGAGTGGGATAAGTGAAAGGAACACTATGATATGAAGGTTGTGATGTAGGAAGGGACACGAGAGGAACACTCATAGGAATAGAGGGAACCGTCATAGTCACCAAAGGAGGAGTATAGATAGGAATACTAGGTAAAGGATTAGAAGGAGGTTCAACACTAGTGATAGGAGTAGTGAAACCTAAATCTTGAGCCTCTTGAGTTAAAGGTTTAACATTGGAATGCACAAGATGAGTAATACCACGCAAGAGATTAACACCTTGATCACTATCATGGAGAACTTTCTTAAGAGCCTCTATAGCTTGAATGGAATCTTGACCATGGTTTTCTTGAAGAAGCTAATTACCCATTTTATCAAGTTCAATGGAAAGTTTTTGGACTTGTTCAGGAGGAACCCTTAAAGCATCATCCTCATCATGAGATGAGTGAGAAGATTTTTTCTGCATAGTAGGATTAGAATCATGAAGAATCAAGTTATCATCGGGGATCCTAAGGAAAGGAGAAGATTCAGGCTCAAAGGCACCCATGAGTCTACGACTTCTTCTAACCAGAATGTTATAAGTAGGACTAGTGGTAGTAAAGCTCATAAACCAATATAATGTAAATGAACTAAACTAAGAACACATAATGCATGAACATGAAATCTAAGCATACAAGATCAATCACAAAGGACAAATCTAATACTAACAAGAGAAAAGGAAATCTAACACCAAAAAGAAAGAGAGTAAGCTAGTCGGGTTCACCAAAATGAATAGTTGTAATTTGGAATCACTACTATTTGTGTATGTGTGTGGGGAAAATGTAAGATTCACTCCTAAATCCAAATTCTCAAAAGAGAGATCCAATTTGATCAACCAAGAGGTTAATACACAATCGAATCAATCTATGAAGAATATGAAAGAAAAAATAAATCCTATACTTCCCTATAATTGGATTAAGCTTGAAATCTGAAATAATTGAAGTGCAAATACTAACCTTGAATTAGGGCAAATTTGGAAAATGCTAAATTCTGGCTTTTGTATGAACTTTCTAAAGATTCCATCACCTACTCTAGACTTGAAATGTTGAGGTGGACAAAACCCAAAAATCTTTTCTCCAAATTCACAAAGGTCAACTTTGACCTTTTAAAAGGTCAAAGACCACATTATTTATTTGAAGTTTGATTCCGATTCTGTTTGCAGATCCTGAAAGATTTCTGAAAAGGGTATCCAAATTCACTCTTAGATCTGAGATTTTGCACCTGTACCTACAAGAACATGGCAGTTTTTGGTTGTATGGGAGGTTTTCCTTAGTCAAACCCCAATTTAGGAATTAACCTTGAAATTGAATTGAAATATATGGTGCATAAACAAAGTAATTGAAACAAATCACCTTGCTTATGTTGAAGTGCTTGTAGAGGATTGGAATCCTCAAATCCACAAGTAAGAATGCTTCAATGAATGTAGGATGTCTTCAATCAATGGTATTTTGATCTTCAACACCAATCTTGATTTGATCTTTGCATATCAGAAGGTTTGAATGAATGGAGAAGGAGGGATCTTCAAGGAGGCTCCAAGGAGATTGAATCCTTCAATAGCTAACAATGGAACTCCTTGATGGATGAATGCTTGAACACTTGAATGCTTGAAGACTTTCTTGATTGAGTGATGTCAACTTGATATGAAAAATGAGAGAGGAAGGCCTCCTTTTATAGTGATCTAGGGCACACTCCTCTAGATGGGCCACCTTGAAGAATTAAATCCCAATTAGGTCCTCACCTTTAGAAAATATACCTTGATTAAATATCATGAAAGGATTTACTGTTTCGGAGCCCGAAACAGCCGACCCGGAAGTGGGAAATAACTTTCTCAAAAACTAAATTATCGGCAAATGAAACTTTGAAATTTTGGTAGGAAGAGGTCAAGGTCGAGGTCGACCCTGACCTAGTCAGGGTCAAGGTCGACTTTGACCTCAAACCCTAACTTTGCCAGATTCTGCAACAAGAGTTCCAAGGGTGCCAGAAATGCAGAATTTGATGTCAAAACAGGACCCAGTGTCAGGAACAAATAGAAAATCCTCTGAATGATATGATGAAGGACTAGGAGGTCTCATTTCTAAACCCTACCTAGAAAATGGATCCATAGAAGAAGGAAAATTAGGAAAGTCCTTAAGACCTTAACCCTAATTTTACCTAGAATGAAGAAATCAAGTGCGGAGAAGAAGTGGAAAGTGGGGAGAAAGACAAATACATGCAAAGACCCAATCAAGGCGCTTAACATGACCCCAAACCACTTACTCGGAGGGCTAAATGCTCTTAACATGGAAGTGCTTCCATTGTAAGGCGATACAATTCCATGTACCAAACGGGCCCCAAATGAATTTAGTCTTCTTACTTTATCTGTAAATATGGAGAAAAATCAATTAGGAATAAGTTTACAACCATGTGAACCGCGTAGGCAAGGGTTTATATGTAGAGAGAGAGAGTTGAATCTCATTTGTAGAGTTGCTTCGTGCGCTATGACTTGTCTTCTAACAAAGTTTCTCGATACTTTCTTTTAATATTACAAAACATATTTCTTAATTTTGTAACATACTATTTTTATTTAAAATTTATATATAATCATTTTTTAATTAAATTAAATTTTATAATATTGGAGAACTATAAAATTCATTATATAAAGAAATTTAAAATATTAATAAAATCATAAGAGATGAATTTTTTAAATTAATAAATTTGGGAAAAAATTATGCAATAAAATTTTAGAATTTATAAATAAATAAAATTAATTATTATTTTTTGAATTAATTTAATATTCTAAATGTAAAAAAAATCATTATAATTTGTGTGTGTAATGCTACAAATTATGCTTCTTAAGTGTGAGGCCAATTTCACATTCTTCTTGACACTTGATTTAGTTTCCACTTCTCTAGATAATTTTAGCCACTTCCACCTTTTAATTTACCCTCAAATTAAAGAGATGTGAGCTATTTCATTTTTAAATTTTAGTTGTGAACTTATCTCTGTCATTTTCTTATCACTACCTCTCTCTAATCTAGGTCATTAACTCTTTCTTGTATTAAAATAAGATAAATATGTGAAACATTAAACATCGTGATATTGCTATTAGGATTCAACTATGTATTTTTTGAGTCAAATTTATTGACCCATGTTTCATGAGTGAGAGTTCACAGGAACCCATCTCTCATGAGAATGAATGTGCAACACTAAGCACTCATTATATCTAGGCCATGATCATAGAGGTGAAACATTGAGACTTCCTCAGAGGTCACCCTTCCCAGTACTACTCCAACTCAAGTGCACTAAATCACATAGTTTCCTCCAATGTTAAGCCCACTTTGCAAATGGGGTTGCAACAAAAGTGTGCTTAATCTTGGAGGAATTTTTTTGGTTTTAAATCACACTTCAACTAGAGAACTATTGAGATGGGTTATGTTGGCTCTTTTCCTTGCAGGACCAAGCTTGAATCAAATAGTTGGGCTTGAAACACAAGCTAGGCACTCAAGCTTGACAAGAAAAATAAACCAATTGATGAGGATAGAGAGAAATCCTCCTTCTTCTTTGAGCTCCACATTCACTCAGGTGGGTATTGCCTCATCTGCACACTCATGACTCTTCTTGAGTTGATGAACAAAAGGCCTACAGATGCATTACTGTGGAATAGTTCTCAGACCCCTATAGGTATCCTGTACCCCAATGAACCATGACCTCATGTAATAACCTGATCTGCATGCAATGAATCTAACAACTAGAGAGAAACCTCCTACTACTACTTCCAACACAAAAGGGAAAAGATTTAAATGAGTGATTAATGCTGGGTTGAATGGACTCCTGAAGTACCCCAAGTCTCTCATAGACCAGTGCCTTATCCAATGGGCAGCAGAGTCAAATACCTCACTGCAACAGGGCTATGAAACAAGATGACAACACACTCACCCTGACCAAATCATACATTACCAAACCACCTGTGCACCTAGTTATGCTATCACCTATCCAAAGAAAGACCTAGGAACAGGAAATACATTAACCAGCATCCACTAGAAGACAAGCATGATGCATCTTTGATACCTCAGCTCATACATATCTGAACACCAGTCCTAGACTCAGTTGCTTCTGTGAAAAACAACTCTACTGTAGACACTCACTGGAAATGCAAGTAGGAAAACTATAACACCCTTGATGCTACAATTAATAAGTCTAAAACCCAAATGGAGACAATCTGAGAGCAGAACAAATATATTGAAATCTTATACATAAGACATCTGTTACAATTTCATTATATTCCCATAGCCAGATCAGAGGATAGAGGGAACACCCTATATGTAGAGAAGAATGAAAACACTGTAGGAAGAACATTCATGGAACCAGTCCTCACAACTGTGGCAGAAAGGAACCCAGACAAAGACAAAAACTCAACACTATATACCATTAGCTTCCTTGGAATTCTCAGAGAGAATGCAACAAGCTACGGACAGCTAGGGCATAGCCTTCACCCACCAAGCCAATCAGAATTACTGCATGAGCCAGAAAGACAAGCAACCTCGAGAACAAAAAAGTCCTTCAAATGGCACAAAAGTCATCATGTAATCAAGTAATAGGCCTCTAAACCACCTGGCAACCACTGGCGCCACCAAACCAATCAAAATCCATCGAAGAAACCATAAATTCAAGTACTTCCTATTGCTACAAACCCTTCAGAAAATTTGAACTTGAAAAGAAACGGTCACCCTACACCAGCAGTGAATCGATGATCAAAATTTAAACCTTCGTTAACTTTATATCCCCGCCATCTGATCAAACTCCCCTCATGGGCTTTACATCTTAACATTCATCTTCAGTGGCGCAGTCGCGCGGTCACAAACCTCACCGCCATAGAGAACTAGGCTCATGTTACGTCTGGTCGCATGATCACAAGGCACCAAACTAACCCTTGCGATCATGCGACGACAGCTTCCTAGCCGAGTGGTTACAAACACTTGCCATCGCAACGCTGTCGGCCATGTTACTCCACAACCCCACAACTGCGACAACCCTCCAAACCTGAACCTTTGCAATGGTGACGCACAGACCATTGTCGCATGATCACATATCCTAAAAAAGGGCTATGCGAACATGCGACAAGCCTCATGCCTCTACCTTGCCACAACCGCCACAGCCACCACTAAGCATGGCGGTTAGTCACATGATCGCATAGCCTTGAAAATGGCTTATGAGATCATGCGACAAACTAATACTTACCACGCCTCACCCCTGCCAACAACCACCATGCCCTAGACCTGGGCCCACCTACCATGTGTCACACCACCACTCACTGAATACTACCTAGCCACCAACACCAGACCCACGCCTTGCAAGCCCAAGATCAAACAGCGGTCACATGATCACAAGGGAGAGGAATATTCCTCACAATCATGTAGCAACCATAGATCTCCACATTGTCACTCCACTTAAGAAATACCAGGCCCACCATCTAGCGACATCACGACTGTGGAAAGCTTAACCACCCACTAGGTCGCCAGATGGTGGAGACTTAACGGCTAGGATTCAGCGACCAAAGAAAACTGCAAGTCGCTAGGTCACTAGAAGAAAACCAACCACCAGACAACCGAAAAGAACTGGGCCCACTAATCGATTACCACCTCACCACCGCAGCCGTCACCGCAACTGCCATCGCAACCAGCCATGGACACGTGTCAGCCAGTCGTATGATCGCATAGCCCAGAAATGGGCTATACAATCATGCGATAGCCAACCAAAGGCCACCATGTAACCGCCAGGAACACAACCCTTCCGCTAACAGGCCCCACACATATGGCAAGAACTGGTCGCATGGTCGCATGTCAGAAAACTCTGATATGCGATCATGCGACAACCAATCACCTCAAAGCATCTGCCAACCTGGGCCCACCACCGATCGCACCTGCGCAGATAGGAAATGCTAGCAAACAAGAAACTGTGCGAGGTCAAAAACACATAATGTTTTCGACGGAAGAGGATCGAAAACACACAAAGTTTCCAACACATCAACAGATAAGCGCACAAAGCTAGAAGAAAAAGGGGTCAAAAATAAGGAAGGCCGAAAACACACAGACTAAAAACATCATGGACCTTTGTAAACACTGTGGGTTTTCGACACTATGACAGATTTTGAAAACATTTTCCAGCAGGCCTTGAAATTCGAATATCTTTTTGGGTTTGGCGATTTAGGAGGTGTAGTTTGGACCAGAGCTTGGCAACAACCAAGGAACACAGGGCAGGGCACAAACCATGAAACATTTACAGGGAGGAGGCCATTTCAAAGGATTTTGCCATGACAGAAAAATGACCTAATAGTGTCTCTAGTTGGGGATGTGTGCTTCCTGCAGGCATAGCAAGGATCTAGAATCACTGGGAGAGCAGACCACCAACTGGACCAAAACACAACCCTTTCCACTGCAAACATATGTAAACACCCATGGGCTAAAAAATGCAACTAGAGTTTCCACTACCCATGTTCATGCTTCACCAAAAATTTGCAGAACTGCAACTCTCATTCATTGAAGCATGCTAACCTCTCTATCACACCATTTCCCTTCTCTTAGTGCTTAGATCACCTCATAAGGAAACATTTCTTATCATTGAAAGTATCATACCTGGAAGCTCTGCAGTAAAAATCAACATGCTGGTTGGAGGGCAGGGCAGATCTAGAGCTCATCCTATAACTTCATCTGATAACTTTGTCATGCAGAGCCGCCACCTCCTTGATGAGGAAAATTTTGCACTAATTTGTATCTCCTCCAACCAACCAAAACTTCATTAGGCCACACTGTTTATCAGGAACTGCACTGATCAAACAGGGAACTCAGAGTCGCCTCTCAGCACGCAGTGAGAAGATTTCACTAATGTGTTTTTTCTATATGACTCTGTAACGTCAACCAAGACCTTGGGATGATCCAGCCAAGCAAAGAAGCTTGCTGTCTTTTACCTCTTCCCTAGTGGAGTCACCATTTTTTTGGTGACTCGGATGGGCCAAACCAATCTGGTCAAAATATTTTGACTACTTCAATATAACAGCAACCAAAGCTCCTTAATAGGCTTTCTTTATGTTCTCCTCAGCAGAGTCGCCATTATGGCGGTTAGTCGCATGATCGCATAGCCTTGAAAAAGGCTTATGAGATCATGCGACAAACCAATACTTACCACGCCTCGACCCTGCCAACAACTGCCATGCCCTAGACCTGGGCCCACCTGCCATGTGTCACACCACCACTCACTGAATACCACCCAGCCACCAACATCGGACCCATGCCCTGTAAGCCCAAGATCGAACGGTGGTCACATGATCGCAAGGGAGAGGAATATTCCTCATGATCATGCAGCAACCGTAGATCTCCGCATTGTCACTCTGCTTAAGAAATACCGGGCCCACCATCTAGCAACGTCGTGACTATGGAAAGCTTAACCACCCGCCAGGTCGCCAGATGGTGGGGACTTAACCGCCAGGATTCAGCGACCAGAGAAAACTACAAGTTGCTAGGTCGCCAAAAGAAAACCAACCACTAGGCAACTGAAAAGAACTGGGCCCACCAATCGATCACCACCTCACCACTATAGCCATCACTGCAACCACCACCACAACTAGCCATGGACACATGTCAGCCAGTTGTATGATCACATAGCCCAGAAATGGGCTATGTGATCATGCGACAGCCAACCAAAGGCCGCCACGTAACTGCCAGGAACACAACCCTTCTCCAATGAGCCCCACACATATGGCAAGAACTCGTCGCATGTCAAAAAACTCTAACATGTGATCATACGACAATGAATCACCTCAAAGCATTTGCAAACTCAGGCCCACCACCGATCGCACCTGCGCAGATAGGAAATGCTGGCAAATAGGAAATTGTGCGAGGTCAAAAATATAATGTTTTTGACGGAAGAGGATCGAAAACACATAAAGTTTATGACACGTCAACAGATAAGCTTACAAAGTTGGAAGACAAAGGGGTCAAAAACAATGAAGGCCAAAAACACATAGACCGAAAACATCATGGACCTTTGTAAACACTGTGGATTTTTGACACTGTGGCAGATTTTGAAAACATTTTCCAGTAGGCCTTGAAATTTGAATATATTTTTGGGTTTGGCGATTTAGGAGGTGCAGTTTGGACCAGAGCTTGGCGAAAAACAAGGAACACAGGGCAAGGCACAAACCATGAAACATTTGCAGGGAGGAGGCCATTTCAAAGGATTTTGCCATGACAAAAAAATGACCTAACAGGTTACATCCCAATAATTCCTAGTGCTTCAGCTCTATGAGCATCACCTACATGTAAAGACTGCTTATTGTTTCAATCATTCTCATAAGAGATGGGTTATTTTGAACCCGTACTCACAAAACATGGGTCAATGAGTTTGACTCAAAAACTACATAGTTGAAGAGAATAATTGAGATGGGTTACATCCTAATAATTTCTAGTGCTTCAGCTCTATGAGCATCACCTACATGCAAAGAGTGCTTATTGTTTCAATCATTCTCATAAGAGATGGGTTATTTTGAACTTTTACTCACAAAACATGGGTCATTGAGTTTGACTCAAAAACTACATAGTTGAATACTGATAACAATATCACAATTTGATTGGTATAGAAAATATCTCCTTATCACATAAAACATGCTCTCTCTCTCTCTCTCTCTCTCTCTCTCTCTCTCTCTCTCTCTCTCTCTCTCTCTCTTTCCACACACACACACACAAAGGTGTACATTAATATACACAAACATGTATGTATATATGTATGTATGCACACATGCATGCATACATACATACACATACACATACATACATGTGTGTGTGTGTATATGTATATATGTGTGTAGACATATGCACACACACACATGCACACACACACACACAAATATAAATGCATCATCATCATGTGTGTGTGTGTGTGTGTGTGTGTACATGCTTGAATTCATGTAATGAGACAACTCACTTGACAAAATTTGGTGAATAAAAAATATAATACATATCATATATTTCTCATCTATAGGATGGTGACTAGAAAAGCCCTATGATACTAGATGTGGTGATAGCCATTGAATGGAAGGAAATCCATAAGATGTGCTAGATTGTGAGTGGCACCTCAAAGAACTCTTTATGTATCTATCATCCACATGTTTCATTTCATTACTAATGCCTCTTTTTATGCCTTATTAGGTTCACACTATAGTCTATCCACTTAACACTAATTATTCTCTCACTCCTTTCTAAAATTGTCTACCTCCACTTTAATGGGATAAAATAGTTCATCATTTTATCTTAGGCTCTGTTGTGATACATGTATGATCCATGAATATTGAAGAATGCACACTACTATAGCCATACCTCATGACATGACCAAAAAATTCATGTCATCTTAGTGTCCCAACTACAATAGCATAAAATAAATCCAGAAGTAGTAATATCATTATGTATATTGTAAAATATGCTATAATTAAGACAAATGAATCATATATTTCTTACCTAGATCTCCATCATACCAACTACAATCAATAGTGGGTAGAGAAACTGATGATGGACCAAGAAATGTAGTTAGGGGAAAAAATGTGCCACTCTCTCCTCACTCACATATATGTTCTCTCTTAGTAGTAAGATGAGATGGCGATGGTGGTTGTTCTTAAGTAGCATGTCTTTATAGTGGGGTCTCATCTATCTCCACCTCCTCTCCCTTCCACACTCTTGAGTGATCCCATTGATGCATCCTACTCATCACCCTCTCCCTACTATTGATTCTCTCCATCTCTCTTTAAGATTAAACCACACCCATAGTCTCATATATCCTAGTAGGAAAATCATGGGGAAAGATGGGGTATATCTTTTGGAAGGTCCAATATCTAACATACTCTCTCATCATCACCACATCCTCTATGGCCCCATGGATAGTTATTTCTCATCTCTCATCATCCTCCAAATACTTCCTCTCAATATCATCTACAGTGGATCTCAATTGGGACCTTGGCCTCTATATACCTTGTGTCCCCCATTGGTAGATGGAAACCTCCCTAGGTTGATCTTGTGTTGGAAAAAATATCATCTCACTTAATCAAAATAAAAACTACTATGTACTCATGTCAACCCTCTAGAAGCTTGTTTTTCTACATTATCCTCATCTCCGACCATCTTTCCATCTATATGTATGGCCTCCATATAATATCTATCAGTTGTAAATGGCCCATAACTACCCTATAGTAGAGTAGGTCTCCTCTCTTCAATGTAGTGTTGCATGGATATATGTATGATCTAAGATTTGTCTACGTGGTATCCATAAGAAAACTTGTGGTTCTTGTAGACAATATATGCTCAAAACATCTATACCTATAGTAGTTTTCACACGCTCAAGCTCTTATTTTTATGATAAATGTCTCTCCCTAAGCTATAATAGATATGTACCAACATGCTTCAACCCAAAGAGAATCTAGAACTCTCCTCCTATATACTCTGAAGGATATGTACTAGACTTGATGAAAATATAGTGCCTCAGACATCTAGATTCACAACCAAAGCAACAGTCATCATCAAAAACTTCATTTGAAGAGAAACTCTAGGACATGCATATTGTAGCATTTTGAGAGGTATCATATCCTCCAAAAGTTCCTTCTTGGCATGATCTAAATCATATCTCACCATCCTTCCATGGACAAGAAATATAGTGATATGATAAACATCCTCTAATGTGACTATAATCTGCCTAATTGTAAGATGAAAAGTGGAGGTGTCTACATCCAGATTCTCCACGAGTACCATCAACATAACATCATTGTGTTGGATTATGATGAACACTGCAAGGAGGGTGAATAAATGTTCTAGAAAAAAATCTCAAAATTAAATCTTTTCTAACCATCAAATGAGAGTTTAGAATAATCCATATAGAAAATTAATGAAATGAAGCAGATAAAGTGACAAAAATCGTGAAAGATCAACAAGACTCACAAAATAAAATTATAACACAATATTTTTCATGAGTGAAAAATCCTCTTAGTGATGAAAATCTACTTGAAAAGTGTTTTACTAGATCATTTAAATAATTAACTATTTATAGAGCCTCATTGGTTTATATTTTCTCATTGAGAGGTGAACATGCCTCACTAAGAAAAGTGTCTCACTAGAAAACATAAAATTTCTCAAAGAATCAATTAATATTCCTTACTCCCAACCAATATCACAATATAGTTAAGAATATAAATTAACAGAGTATCATCTTTCTTTCAATTTAAAATAATTCATGAATATCTCATTGTCATTGAGATTCAGGAGCAATAATATGCATGCAACATTATACAACTCTCTATGTTGAACAAAATGGTCAGATTGTGTATACAAATCACAGTATATAGATGAATACAAGATATTCACAAAATATCATTGTTTTAGAATATGTAATGAAACCCTTTTTTTACAAAATATATTCTTCAAAAACTAAGCTCTTTTAACACAAATACCAAACATATAGAATATTATATGAAACCCTTTTTATATCTTTTTCAAAGGACTATGTTTCCAACTAGTTTCAAACAACTGAAAATAAAACCATAAAAAATATAGTATTCAAGAACAAAACTTTACAACTACCATCATGTCCCATTATACGTGTTTTAACCAATAACCAATAACACGTATAGAGAAATCAACCTCTAATCTCAGTAAACCACCTCTTAACCAACACTTTAACTAATTAAAAAAATTATAACAATTTTGAATACCTTCCAAGATCAAAAGAAAAATAGTATTACCAGTTTCCATTAAAAAAAAATTTATAACCACCACACTCTCATTTTATCACTTGTTTCCTCATCTAGCTCCAAAGAGAAAAAAATATTGTCAAACTTCATTTTATGTTGTGAATGGCCAATACGCAAAATGTTCATGCCCTAGAATATATAGGGTTTAAAGATCCAAATAAATTAAATAGTCTTTGGTGTCTTATGTCAATTGTTTATCAAAATTATCAATGAAATAATGCCGAAAAAATTCAATAATAATAATAATGCCTTTACATAGTGTATTGTATTCGAATGTAGAACTTTTAATAGAAGTGATTTATTTATTCTCATAATGAGTATTTAGATTCATGCTTAAGGTGATTTTTTTTAAATTTTCTCATCATACCATGACACCTTTTTAATTATAGTTATGAGATTATACCAAACATAAGATATTACCAAAGTCAAGCATATGACTTTACCTTGTAACAAAGTGAATACCAAAGCAAGTGCCAAAATTTTTATCTGTCAAATGAAATACCATATTCACTACAATGTGATATCAAATGATAAGCATATAAAAATAACCATTTCCAACTGTCAACTTCTATGTCATAGTATTTTTATACTATTGTTACAAGCTCATCCCTGCTGTAACACTTTTTGCTAACACATTATCACCTCATACATATAGACCTTGTGTATAGAATAGTATTAATAACTTATACATATTGATTGTAATAAGATGTTAATAGATTATCAATGAAATGCTGATAAGATATTAATTCCTTATTAGAAATAAATACATCTAAGATAATAATATCTAATGTGGAATATTATACATAATGTATCTACGAAGAATAAGGGAAAAAGGGTGATAAAGAGGAGAATCGTTCTTTCATTGGAGGATGAAGAGAATCAGGAGCAGGAGAAGAGTGTTAAGGAAAATATTGGGGAGGAGATAGTTGAAGATGGTAGGCTGGAGGTTGCCATTGGAAATATGGGTGAAGGGAAAATTCCTATAGAAAAGGAGAAGGATAATTTGCAAAATGCCTACCAGGTCATGGACAGGATTGTGAATAGTATTGACAAAGATCTCATAGGAACCAAGGGAATTGAGAACACTACTAATGAGAACACATAAAGAGAAACTAGTGGGAAAAGAGATTTATCAAAAGATAAGAGTTTCTTGGTGAATTTTACTTGCACACTTGGTAAAATTATGTATGATATAGGTAATATCAAAAAGGATTTACGGGTGATGGGCTCTGTGGTTAACATAATTAAGAAGACCAGTCTAGGGGAAAAACCTATCATTGTGTGCCTTGATGAAATGAAAGAAGTGGTTGGTAGAGCAGAGGATTTTACTATTATGGTTGACAAGGTATGTGAGATGGAAAAAAGACTTAAAGAGAAGGAGGGAAGAGTTATGGATGGGAACTTTGAGGATAGGCTCCATATGCTGAATAACTGAGTGGAAAATTTAGAGGATTTCATGAGGAAAATTGGTGACCAATGCCTTATTAGTCTCAGGGCCTACACTGGAAATGCCAAGATTTTGGTTGATAAGATGGTGTAGGAGAAGGGTGATAAATAGGCCAAGGAGATGAAAGACACTACTGGGTCGGGAAAGTGTACACGGGCTAGTACAAGAAAATATGGTACCAAAGACGACAAGGAGGGTAAGGACTTGGAGGACCTAAATAACTCTATTAGGAAGATGTAGCTCATCATGATCCAGGTTGAAGACCTTATGAAGTGCATGTAGTTGTTTTTTTCACGATTGTCCTATCTTTTTGCTGTCCCTAATGGGTTTTTTTTGTCTTTTTCCTAATCTTTTAGTTATTTACTCTTTTTCTCTAGCTTCTTTTCTTTGGTGCTGCAGCACAATTCCTATAAACTTTAATGCTATAATTTTATTCTCTATTATAGGTTTTGGGTCCTTGTAAAGCCCATTTTTACTTAATCAAAACATACATAATGTATCAACTAATAACAATGAATATCAACCATGTAAAGAATAAGGATGCAATGTATAAATGATACACATCCTATAAATATTTTCACTATCCCAAAGAGAATGTTATCACTAAGATATTATCCAATCTGAATACATGTCCACATCCTATATACCTAAATATCAACAATGATCATTGCGTATCATTGTCATATGTATGTATGGACATAAAAAATTACATTAATTGCTTATTAAGATGAATTGTAGCCAAAATGTATCAGCATCAAGAACGAACCATAAAAAAACAAGGAATAGAAATTATGTGATGTTATCAAATCAAATAAAATTAGGTCTTGAGCATATTCTAATTAACTATTCAATTATACTTTTTCAAAAAACATCACTATGAATATATGAAAATACCAATCAAGTATACATGTCCATATACCAAGAGGTTTGAGTTTTTTTAATCAAGGGAAACAACTAAGAGGGAAACAAACTCCTCCTTTCCCCTTGATAGAAAAACACAGATTTCTCTCCCCCATTTTTCATAAATGATAAAGGATAGAAAAAGATGTAAAATTTCACAACTTGGGATATTGAAAGAGCATGAAAAAACTAATTACATCATATGAACTTGGGCTGGATCAGAAAGTAATCACTTTTAAAAGTCTTCAAATTGAATAAGGATATACAATGTAGAGAGAAAACCAACTTATTCTGAAGTCAATCTAAGAATTGTTAACCTAAGTTGGTAAATATAGATCACATTAGAATCGTAAAAAAACTAAATTGTTAGACCAAACCTAGTATTTGTCCGTCAAGGCTATAATTTTTTTTTAAAATTTATATTCATAAAAAGGCAAGTTGTCAAGGGTAATAACTAAAATCTAGACCAAAGAACCCATAAAAAAATGGAGATATGGATCAATGCTAAAGTTCACAATAAGATCAACAGTATGCTAACCACAATATAAGTATGCTATAATATTAAACAATAAAAATTATCATATCCTAGGGATGTAGTATCCCTTGAACCTTCTTGAACACTTATCTAATTGCCAAGTATTGGTGAATCCTTTCATACACAAATGCCTAGAACATACTATTTTTCATAGTTAATAATAGCCGAGTACACATTGTTAGTCCTAAACAAATTCAAGTGACTATCATATATTACAAAAATCACAAACTTTTAACAAATCATGAGTCTTTATAGATCACTCTCAAATTAAAAGAGATTGCACAAGTCATGCTATCAATAAATAATAGAAGTGAATGACAAATATTGCATAACTTTCCTTTTAAAGAAAATGATAGTCAATCCATTTCAATAAACTTACTATTTTCTACTACAACATATTCATAAATTTAAATATGTAACCAAGTATGCCATGAGGAGAATAAGGATTATTGTGAGAAAATGATTTCAAAACCTTACTCCTCCAAAAGAAAATGAACCAAATTCAACATTCATAAGAGATAACAAACAAGACTCTTTGTCACACTTTTCAATAACATTTGGATATAGTAGAATATAATCACCACAATTTTATAACTACATTGAAATATACAAGTAACTAATGTATTTTAGAAGTAAACATGTAATCCCTTGAAACACACAAAAATGCATTCAATTCATAAAAAATTTTAAAGTTATGAAGCTCAAATCTCCCCTGAAACCAAACCACCTTTGAGGAATTTTAAGAAGAAAAAGAGAATGAAATAACCTCCAATTTCTATCTTGGATCCATCACACGTTCCTATATGCTTAGAACAACTTCACTTTTTTTAGCCTTTTTAAATAGACTTATTTTATTTATCAAGAATCAAAATATTATGCCTTACTTTGTGAATAACATGGTAGTTGTAAAGTATTAGATTATTCATTAAGTTGAGGGAGTGTCTTTCAATAAATCTTAATCTTCTCCTCAAATAAAATATGTTGTCCATTTGATCTTATGATAGAAATCTTAGTTCTTCTTGAAATATCTTCTAGTTTGTGATACTCTTTTGTCTTGAATCAACAATTGCCTCACCTACATTTTTAATTTGATTAACCAAACATGAACTCCCTTAAAAAATTTAATTTTATAGTTTGTAAACTTCCTTTCTCAATAGCTTTATCTCCTTAGGAGCACAAATCAACTCATGTTCAAAGTCAATATAGTCTTTCAGGTCACTTTTTATCTCATGTTCCTCTTTTGATTCTGCATTTTACACAACTTGTCCATCAAGAAAAATTCACCATGTTTTTCATTTTCTAAGATATTTTCCAGTTGTACATATTACCTTTAGTCCTTGTACACGTTGTAACAATGTTTCTTGATATTTTAATAATTCAGAAACCTAGAGTACTAAATCTGACTATGAAACCATTATTACAGATCTAAATTATACTAAGAAGATTGTGAGTCAAACCTTCTACATAATAGATATCATACACAGGAATAACATTTTCCAAAAAAATATAGTGTTTTTTTCCTTTTATCAGAATACATGAATTATTACCAAATCTGAGTGAACCACAAATATAGTCTCTATATTTAACAAACTTTCTCTTCTCACCATTCATATGATGAGAGTTCCCACTATATACAACTCATATATCCTCTTTTTAAGCATGTTGGTCTATTTGGATAGTCACTTCTTTATCATTTATATCATCTTGTTTTGGTTTCCAAACACTTAGAATGGGTTTTGTTAATCTTGTTTTATTGTTTTGTAGAGGTAATTTTGCAAAAAAATTCTATATGCCTAAAATTACCATAATTATAGAACTTTAATTTTTTCAAGAAATTAAAGAGACTTCCATTTACTAAACTAGGCCCTCTCTTAAACATAATCCTACATTCATTTTCCTTAAGTCCATATTGACTTCAATGAAAACAATGACCAACTAAATACAAATCATGTTTCAAGAGTTACCTTTTATGTCGATGGTTTTATCTTTTGTAGCATCGACATGGTTGTTTAAATATTGGCCTTTTGTAAATCCCAAATCACTCTTACCCTTTTAGTCTTTTGGTTTTATTAAGAAACTATCACTATTGTTATAAACAACATAATTTTACTTCAAAGAAATAAATTCTACTTCTGTAAAACAATATTCATTTTCTTTACCTTTGAACAATTCTTGAGCTACCTCAAGAATCTTCTTATTTTCTTAAATTTGTAGTTTTAGACTTGAAACTTGATTTCTAATTCACTATTTCTATAAATCAGATTATTAGTATCGTTCCAAGTTTGATCTTTCTACACTATGGCTTCCTTTTTAATTATTTTTAATTTCATAAAGGGAATATTTTAGTTCATCCTTGAGATCAATTTCAAGATCAATATCAGGGAAAGTGCACCAAGATGGAATGCAAAAAAGTGGCCACCCACCTAGAATACCAACAAAACACCCCTATCACGATCGACTTGCTTTAAATTAAAATAACCCAATTAACCTTAGTAAATGGTAAATGAAAATTCCTATCTAGTGAAATAAATATAGACCATCTTTGAAAGCCTTATATTATTCATATAGGATGAAACAACAAAAAATTTGTTATTAGTAGCCATTAATATCTCAATATCTCCCTTAGGGATCCAAACTCATTGCACCAAAGACAATAGGAATGATAAGGAAATATGAAGTCCTAGAAATGTACAAATAAAATGATGATTACTCTAGTATGAAATGTTCTCTATTCTAATCACTACAATAGGATGATCTTGATTCCTCTATAAATATTCATTCACTTCATTTATTTTTTATAAGAACTTTGAGGACAATATTTTTCCACCAAATATTTTTTTCTCAATTGTTCATTGAACTTTGTATGCAAAGAAGATAAAAGATGAGAAGCACTGATAGCCCTAAACATTACTACACCCAAAAGAATAGTTTTCTCCATGCCAAGACATGATTGGAGAGAACATAAAAACCACTCCCATAGATCAGGGTACAAATACAACTAGCCTCAACCTAAAAAAGCACCCAAAATGTACAAAGCAAAAGGAGATCAACACATCAAAAGAATTTTTCCAATAGTACTGTTACCCAAATTTTCCTATGAAAATTTGGCTAAATCTATCCCAAGGTTTCTTTTTTTTTTTTTTTTTCTTGCCAAGCACCCCCAAAATTTTCATATTTTTATGTCTGATTTCCCAGCCTCTACAATTTGTTTTATCCCCTGGTCTGCAGTTAAAAAATTCATAAATGTAGCCGTTCTTCTAAAAAACCCTACCAAACCCTAGGCCAGTTTCTATTTCACCATTACCTTTTTGGGCCACTTAAATCCCTCTAAACGCACATGCCCTTTAAAAGTGATGACTTCATGTGTTAGCCACTAGGTTGTTGAGCGGGTCCCTTTTTAATACTTCTCGCAAAGCCTAAGTCTTCTTGGTGAATATTTCCTCCCGACCTTCCCTTTTAACTTGTGGTTGTCGCATGTTCACAAGGAATATTCTTTACCCTTGTGATCATGCGATAGGGTGACACCTATTTGGGTGGGCCCTTTCTTCATTCTTAGCTGTCAGTGCTTCATGTCAGTGGGTCCTTGGGTGGTGACGTGCTTGTATTTTAGTGGCCGGTCGGGTGATGACAGGGCTTTCGGTGGGTCCAATGGTCAGAGAATCTGCAGAGACACCAACTTGTCAAAGATCTACGGTGGTCACATGTTTGCATGGAATCTTCTGAGCCCATGCGATCATGCGACCACCATCTGATCTTCCAGTGTTTACGCCATTGCCATCATGGGACCATCTGACATGCTTGATTCTTATTGGTTGCTGGGTTGAACAGGTGGAAATGTGTTAGTGGGGCCGAGTATCTTAAGTGAGGTGGAGGGGAAGAAAGATCTACGGTGGTCGCGTGATTGCATGGAATCTTTTGAGCCCATGCGATCATGCGACCACTGTCCAATCTTCCAATGTTTAAGCCGATGCCATCATGGGACCATCTGACATGCTTGATTCTTATTGGTTGCTGGGTTGAACAGGTGGAAATGTGTCAGTGGGGCTAAGTATCTTAAGTGAGTGGCAGGGAAGAAAGATCTATGGTGGTTGTGTGATTGCATGGAATCTTTTGAGCCCATGCGATCATGCGACCACCGTCTGATGCAAGTCCAGATTCTTCTGACTTCTGAGGTGTCAGGTCTCATTGATGTGGTTGTTTCTCATTGGTTGCCGCTAATGATGTGGACTTTGACTTGTCTAGGAAGGGCTAGTGACTATTTCAAAGGTATTCTGAGCCGCTCGATTTGCCAGTAATGGATTGAGATTGACGGTTGTGTTTTAATTTTAGACCTGCTGGCCATTAGCATTTAAATTCAAAATTCTTGTGAAATTTTTGCTCTTTTTAGCCATGCATGACGTCGGTTAGCTCAGGAATTAAATTCTCAAGACGGTTATGGTTGAGAGGGCGATGGAGACGACTGTTGGTTAGTGTTGTAGGGTACTGTGCCACGTTTTCACACCAGGAGATGCTAGAAAGAGTTGGTGCCAACTTTTAAATGGTACTATTCCCAGGGAAGTATGATCAGATCTAGAGCCTTCATGGAAAGGCCGAGTTGCAGGCAGGTTGGTGAACCGAGGTTGCTTGTCCGCAGGTTGATTTTAGTACAAGGATGGACACACAAAGATGAATATTTGATTGGTTGAGATATTTGCAGAAATAACATTTATGATTAGACTTGATTGATTTAGGGTTTGTTATTCTGTTGTAAATCTGTAACCCTAATTAGGTTTTTGACTCCTGCCTGCGTGTAGTTAAGATGTATATATTGTTTTTTTGGAGCTTTTTGAGCTCAGAGGTGGACAATTGTAAAAGAATTTCACTTTTCTTAAGGGTCATCTGTGGTATCATTTCTACCCTCTAGCTTATACAGTTGTAAAGCTTTCATTGATAATTCAAACATTGTAGAGGTATTTTGTGACAATCCTTCATGTCCCTATGCTTCCTTGTTTGAATCATCTCTTAATGAATTGAAGTCTATGCATGTTTTCAATGACAACTTAGGGTTCCTGATCCCTCTTACTTTCTATAATTATGTGTGTTATTGTGTTTGATCTAATTTAGATGTTTTTGTGGGTATACTTCAGCCCCCTAACAGTCTTGTCTCAATCCTACACCGAGTTGCAGAAGTGAATGTCTGCTTGCAGGTCATACGTTGTGTCTTATGTTCAGGCCCTCCTATGAAACACTTATGCAAGCTTATTCAGTAAGTTGTGACCTACTAGACCTAAGCCTTTCATTGATTCTATCCCTCTATGCTACAATTCATACCCTAATTTCAGTGTATCACCTAGTAGGTAGTTTGCTTTTAGTCATTTCCCTTTCCAAGCACTCCTTCTATCCCTTTCCCTCAAAATTTTTACTTTTCATGTCTAGAAGCAAATTTAGGTGATTATCCAAGAGGAACCAGCCTAGAACCTAGAGGTCTCATCTTAGTTAGCATAGGTCCCACACCTAGAGATGATTCCCATGTTATACTAGGTTATCAAGACTATGAGAGCTTTAAACAAGGGTGCAAACTTAGTGTATAACAATTTTGGCACGCTTGGTGGGACAAAAAATCAGATTGAAGTCCAAAGGTGCTCCTATTGGTTCATCTACAAAAGGATTAAAGAAGTTCAATACATAGGGACTGTCAATATAGACTCAAGCTCAAAGATACCCCACCTTGGTGCCAGTGTATAACAATTCTGGCACGCCCAGTGGGACTCAAGTTCAGATTCATGTTCAAGTTATGCTATCTCTGATATGTTGATAGCATGCTATAGACCTAGAAGAGGTCATTTTGCTACATATCTAGCGACTCTGGAAAGTCTACTAGTTTCAAAGATCAAGTGCTGGTATGTTTCAAATCTTTCATATTCAAATTCCAGCTAATTGCATGAGTAGACATGACAAGTTATCATGGATAGTCAAGTTACTCACCATCCTATTATGAGAATAATGCTCAATGGGCTAGCTATCAGCCTTATCAAAGCCACCTGAAGCCTTGTTTTATCCAAAGCTTCCATACTATACAAGGCCATCAATATATCCAGCATGTCCCAAATGATTTTGCCCTTGTGTAAGATTATGAGAGGGCCCTCCACCAAGAAGGATCATGGGCACAAATGGCACAACAAAGGTTGCAAAACCAACTCCCCTATCATGCTTACCACCCACCCACCCCTTCTCAACCAAATTGGCAACAGACTCAGAGCTTAGACTTCATAAAAGACCAAGAAAAGACCAAGAATCTATTGCTTGATTTGATTAAGAAAGTGTCTGAGACCAAGGAGCAATAGGAAATGGAAGCTTAGAGTTATGAGCTAGGGTTCATCCCTTACCAAGTAGAAAAGGCTCTTGTTGATGAGCAACAGATTAAAAAAATTCAAGAAGAGATTAGACATCGAGTTGACATTGAGTTAGTAAGGCTGAGATCACAAATTGCTGAACAAAAGGCTCTTAGACCTAAAATCCCAAGTTGGAAGGCCCATTTGTCTATGCCTTCTATGTCTCCCTCTAAGCGCCCTCAATTTCATATCCCAATTTTTAAGGCAAAAAATTCCTTCCAAGAGCCTATACTTGAGATGCAGCCTGCCACTCTACAAGAGTAGCCTATTCAAGAAAAAAATTTATCCCAAGAGGCCCCTATGGTGTCTCAAGATGATGAAGTATTGTGGATTCCCCAATGGACTCTGCCTCCTAGCTATCAAATGCTAGATATTTTCAAAGATACTAGTCTAGTGTTTGAGCAAGGACCTGTGGTAGATGAGCTTTCATTTAAAGAGAAGGAGAGGAAATCTAAGGTATCAGTGCAGAGTGATGACTTTGGTGAAGTAGGACAACAAGGTGAGGAGGTGGAGTTTGATGCCCAGCCTGAACTCTTGGTTGATTTATTGAATGAGCTTCCCCTCTTTGTTGATGATGAAGAAGAGACCATGCCATTACCTATGGGTGAGGGTCAATCAGAACAAAAGGTCCATCATCAATAGGAGGTTGATTCAGAAGGGGATGCTATGCTTTTATTTGATAAGCTACCTAGTTTTGTTGAGTAGGATGATAAAGTTATGGAGGAGCTTTTCCAAGAAAAGAATATAGACAAAAGCCTTGAAGAGTATGATTTTTCCAATATCATAGAGGTCTTTTCTATCAAATTGAATGATGAATCCCTATTCCTTGGAGTGGAGGTTCAAAGTTATGTGCCTATAGAAGGAGGCCTAGTTTTGGATTGCTCTCTTTCTGAGAAACTACTGCATGAGAAAAGGTTGGAGCTAGCTCCAGATCTTCAAGATATTGACAACTTTGATGAGCTCTTGGCTTGTTTAAAAGAGGAGGATGACAGTCCCCTATCCACAGATGATGAGTTGACATGGCTATCCATGATGGAGGGAAACCATGAGGATAAAGAAGAAGCTATCAAGGAGAGTCCTGCCTTCAGACTTTCAAGAGGCTGCCCCATCAGATACTTGGCATAGAAGGAGTTTACCAAGGACCATCCATATGCTCAATTAGAGGAAGGTAAACTTGATCCTATTTTTGCAGAGGCAGTTAATAATTATTTGACAAATTTTTGTGTACCTCACATCTTCGTAGCTATCCTCATGTATCCAATGCAAAATATCCTAATAAGGAAAGTTAGCTATTTTTCACAACTAGTGAATGGTTTTGTTTGACCAGGTTTCTGTAACTGGTTAGTTTAGGATAGGTTAGGTTTTCCTGCTTTCTATCCTTGTTTTCTAGCTTAGTTTCTTGCTTTCCAAGAAGTGCCTATGAACAAGGTTGTCTTTCTAGTTTTCAATTTTGTCTCTCTGTCAAGTTTTGTGTTCCTGAGGTGACCCCATGCCCAATGGATATGTCAAGGTCACTGGTTTTCCATGTCTAGCAGGCTGACATCCAACAAAAATTGTCAAAATGTTACCCAAATTTTCCTATGCAAATTTGGCTAAATCTATCCCAAGGTTTCTTTTTTTTTCCTGCCAAGCATCCCTAAAATTTTCATAGTTTTATGTCTAATTTCTTGGCCTCTGCAATTTGTTTTATCCCTTGGTCTGTAGTTAAAAAATTCATAAATGTAGCCATTGTGCTAAAAAACCCTAGCAAACCCTAGGCCAGTTTCTATTTCACTGTTACCTTTTTGGGCCACTTAAATCCCCTCTAAACGCATGTGCCCTTTAAAAGTGACCACTTCATGTGTTAGCCACTAGGTTCTCGAGCGGGTCCCTTTTTAATACTTCCCGCAAAGACTTAGTCTTCCTGGAGAATATTTCCTCCTGACCTTCACTTTTAACTTGTGGCTGTCACATGTTCGCAAGGAATATTCTTTTCCCTTGAGAGCATGCGACAGGGTGACACCTGTCTTGGCGGTCCCTTTCTTCATTCTTGGCTATCAGGACTTCATGTCAGTGGGTCCTCAGGTGGTGACGTGTTCATATTTTAGTGGCCGGCTGAGTCATGACAGGGGTTTCAGTGGGTCTGATGGTCAGAGAATCTGTAGAGACACCAGCTTGTCAAAGATCTATGGTGGTTTCATGTTCGCATGGAATCTTCTAAGCCCATGCGATCATGCGACCGCCATCTGATCTTCCAGTGTTTAAGCCGATGCCATCATGGGACCATTTGACATGCTTGATTCTTATTGGTTGTTGGGTTGAACAGGTAGTAATGTGTTAGTGGGGCCGAGTATCTTAAGTGAGGTGGCGGGGAAGAAAGATGTACGGTGGTCGAGTGATCGCATGGAATCTTTTGAGCCCATGCAATCATGCGACTGCCATCTGATGCAAGTCTAGATTCTTTTGACTTTTGAGGTGTCAGGTCTCGTTGATGTATTTGTTTCTCATTGGTTGCCACTGACGACATGGACTTTCACTTGTCTAGGAAAGGCTAGCAACTGTTTCAAAGGTATTTTGAGCTGCTCGATTTGCCGGTAATGGATTGAGATCGGTGGTTGTGTTTTAATTTTAGACCTACTGGCCGTTAGCATTTAAATTCAAAATTCCTGTGAAAGTTTTGCTAAGGTTTTTCTCTTTTCGACCATGCACGACGTCAGTTAGCTAAGGAATTAAATTCTCAGGATAGTTATGGTTGAGAGGGTGATGGAGATGATTGTTGGCCGGTGTTGCAGGGTACTATGCCACATTTTCACGCCAGGAGATGCTAGAAAGAGTTGATGCCAGCTTTTAAATGGTACTGTTCCCAAGGAAGTATGATTAGATCTAGAGCCTTCATGGCAAGGCCAAGTTGCAGGCAGGTTGGTGAACCGAGGTTGCTTGTTCACAGGTTGATTTCAATATAGGGATGGGCACACAAAGATGAATATCTAATCAGTTGAGATATTTGCAAAAATAACATTTATGATCAGACTTGATTGATTTAGGGTTTGTTATTCTGCTGTAAATCTATAGCCCTAATTAGGTTTTTGACTCCTACCTGTGTGTAGTTGAGATGTATATATTGTTTTTTTGGATCTTTTTGAGCTCAGAGTTGGACAATTTTAAAACAATTTCACTTTTCTTAAGGGTCATCTGTGGTATCATTTCTACCCTCTAGCTTATAGAGTTGTAAATCTTTCATTGATAATTCAAACATTGCAGAGGTATTTTGTGACAATCCTTCATGTCCCTATGCTTCCTTGTTTAAATCATCTCTTAATGAATTGAAGTCTATGCATGTTTTCAATGACAACTTAGGGTTCTTGATCCCTCTTACTTTCTTTAATTGTGTGTGTTATTGTGTTTGATCTGATTTAGATGTTTTTGTGGGTATACTTCAGCCCCCTAAAAGTCTTATCTCAATCCTACACTGAGTTGCAGAAGTGAATGTCTGCTTGCAGGTCATAAGTTGTGTCTTATGTTCAGGCCCTCGTATGAAACACTTATGCAAGCCTATTCAGTAAGTTGTGACCTACTAGACCTAAGCCTTTCATTGAGTCTATCCCTCTATGCTACAATTCATACCCTAATTTCAGTGTATCACCTAATAGGTAGTTTTCTTTCAGTCATTTCCCTTTCCAAGCACTCCTTTTATCCCTTTCCCTCAAATGTTTTACTTTTCATGTCTAGAAGCAAATTCAGGTGATTATCCAAGAGAAACCAGCCTAGATCCTGGAGGTCTCATCTCAGTTAGCATAGGTTCCACACCTGGAGATGATTCCCATGTTATACTAGGTTATCAAGACTATGAGAGCTTGAAACAAGGGTGTAAACTTAGTGTATAAAAAGTACTCCACTACATAAAGAAAATTACAAAACTAACTACAAAAATATAAAACAAATGCCAAAGAAAGTAAACATCGATAACATAAGTTTTTGTCCACAAAACTAACATGAATAGATTATTAAAAGAAAAATAAAACCCCAAACTCCCTACACCTAATGCACCACCAAATACCACTCTCTAACAAAAAAACCCCACAAAAGACCCACACATAGTCCATACACTTTCACTTGAGCCATCACCCAACCTTAATACTAGCAAAGAAAATGCCCTATTGATCATCACCCAAAGTGTAGAAGAGAAGAAAGCTCCACTCATGGTAAGGATAAACCCTAGCCTACGTGATAGCTTAGAAAAATGCCACATAGAAATGTAGCCACCTATAAAATCCAATTCTCTTGGTTTACTAGGTCTACCAAACTAAAAATAATGAAGGTTTATGATAAAAAAAATGGGAACTATAAATATGTTCTCTTTGAAATTTTTTTCTCAAAGATATTTAAACAAGAAAAAAAATGTGGAAAAATCATAAATGATGAGAAACTACAATATAGAGGCTACATTACTCTTTCTAATATTTTCAAGGTCTCAACATTTTAGAAAAAATCTTTAAAATATATCAAAATCAATATTAAAGGTGTAAGATTGAGGTTTGGGAGAGGAGCTAAATAAACTCGTATGAGAA